>OY856412.1:1351340693-1351900693 GCA_963693085.1 Alisma plantago-aquatica
GTATCCAAAGAAAGAATTATGATTTATGATTGACTAAATCATTTGAAAATAAAGGTTGTCACCAAATAAAAAAAATAGGCTCACCTAAGAAACTAAATAGGAATGGTAAGAAATGATTTAGTTCTTAAATGTATACTACAGACAATGCTCTGGCAACCACCACTACGGTAGCCTTGGAAATAGATACATTAATTGAACTATACATAGATAAAGGAGGGAGATAATTGATGAATAATGGATCCATTATGTAATTAGTCGATGGGTATACTCAATCTTATTTGTGCATACATGAAGAAGAAGTGACAACTAGTAGTTAGATATAGAAATAGTGCCTAAAGAATGAAGATATACGAATAGGCAGTCTTTTAGCAAATTGTCGATCTCAAAACCAATGACCAATTGTGAACAAAAAGTTCCACTTGATATATATATATATATATATATATATATATATATTGTGGTTTAGATACTTATTTATACTTGCATGATTCAACACATGGAATAATGCCTTCACTAAATTCCTCTAAGGCCTCAATTGGAGAAATCCAATCCCCAAGTGTGATATCTTCGTAAGAATGAACATCCACCCAGAGGGTAAAATCACCTAGTAAATAAGCTACATTTCACTAAATTGTTCCTATAATTAGGCACGCCATAAAAATTCATATATTTATAGGTTCCACCTTATTCAGTCATAATTTTTGTCCTAACATGCAAGCTTCCAACATTATCAAGTAACAACCAATATTCAAGACCATTTCAACCCTTAGAGTTCAAAATTTTAGAATATTTTTTACTTTCCTGATCAAAAGAAGTAAGATGACACTTCTTGAGAAGTTACGCCAAACAAATGAGAGTGCCTTAAGCAAAATTGTCAGAAATTTCAAGGCTAACTATAGGTAAATTACCTAATTCATGGCTTTCAATATATTTTAGGTCTTTCTGTGGACTGCATGCTATAGTTGCATCAAGGATAGTAGAATGGGGATAAGAGCATAACTGCATAGCCACCAATCAAACTATTAGGAAATTTCAACATTTTAACTTCTAGCACCCATGAATTAGTCTAGTAAAACTATAGTGTACTACTTAAGCAAATCTAATTGTCACGTGGAAAACCATGACCCCAATTTAGAACAGTGAAAAAAAATGGTTGATGGCATTAAACTATTGTAGTAAGTTTTTTATTTGAAACACTTGCAAGATGTTCTTCAAATATAACCATTTATTTCACTACATATTTTTAAGAGGATTCTTTATAAGTAGAATTTATTGGGATGTTTGAAAATCAAAATGAGGTCAATTTAACTAAGACCGCTTATCCAACAAATGGAAAATTACAACAAAAGTTAGTTTCTTCATGTCTTGGTTTTCTAAAGGCATCATTAGCATGTGTTTCCTTAGCTAAGACATGGTCCTCATACTAATAGACTTATGTTGTATATCATAAAATTTGCAATTCTAATAAACAAAGGTATACAACCTCAAGTTGTTCATCATCAAGTTCACTTTAAGTAGGATACGTGAGACTAAAGAACAAAATGAGTACTAATTAGATTTTACTATTTTAGAGGCATTGCCAAAAGTTCAGTAAGTTTGTAACATGAGTTTGTGGAATTTTATATCACCACAAATGATCAAAGAATTGTCTTGCTATGATTGTATCATATTAGATTTAGGATTGGAAATTTATTTATAATAGATTGTGCCATATTCGTGGAACTTGTAGGGATTGTCTCCCTAAAATATATTTATGGGATATGTGCTTAAAAATCACCTTAGTTTCAGATACCAGTACCCTGTCAGAAGACACTCACTTCCATTTCACCATGCTTGCAAGGTGAGAGTAGCAATTGTTTTATTGATCAAACTACAATTGATATTGAGCAGAATTACTAGAATGCATTGCAAAGTGAACCTTTGAATTACATTACGGCTAGCAGCACCAATATTCCATTTAAGTTCTTGACACATCAAACTACATGATTACAGGTACAAGTCCAAGGTTTCCATCCTAATGTTCTAGAGAAAGCATAAAGTAATCATACATGCCATTTTTATTTAAATTGTTGGTGCTTTATATTAAAAGGCATCTTTTGACCGTTCCAACTTATTAATGGCAGTAAAAAGAGGTGCCTAATCAGCTATTGGGATATATTTGTCTCTAAATGTAAGGCAACTATATCGTCTGCATTCCAAGATAATAAAGTAAAATTTTGAAAGAAAATAGAGGAACTAGACTCACTTGAACTGTAGTGACCGTGTAGGAACACGGTGATAAAGTAGGCCATCTCTCAAAAGAAGAGTGGAGACTATGTCTTCTATTTAAATCGTAGAAGAGTGAGTCGTTGGATACACTGTGTCTTCAGATGCTTGAAGACAACTTACACGATGTGCAGGCACTTCACGGTTCCCTTGTGATCCTGCCTCTATTGTTGGAACTCGAATGGAAATAGGAGGTGGATATTAGGAAGGGCCTGAAATGGGGTTCAAGGTGAGTAGTGTGTGAGAGGTTGATTGATAGGGAGCTTGAGGAGGGAATATGAAGGCATGTGACTAGATGGGTGCTTGAAGGATGAAGACTATGGAGTGCCACTGGACGAGAGGAACATATGGCGTGTACGATTTGGGGGGCATTGGAATCAGATTGTGGTGTGATTTGGGAAGGAGAGGGAATAGTCGCCACACCAATCTAAAAGAGGGCGGAGTCAATGCGCTTAAAATTTGTATTTTGGGCATACTAGTTGTACGTGAAAGAGAGTGAGAGGGGAGAGAGGAGGAGTTGTAATATTATAAAATGTGTAGTTGTGATTTGTAGTCAATATGTAGTTATTAAAATTAACTATATTTCTTTTTTTACAATGTTACAATTTGTGGTGAATACATCTTTTAACTATAAATGTAATATATGTAGTTAGAATAATTGTAGCTAAAACATATTTTTTTGTAGTACCTACTAATCAAGAGGAGTTCCTGGCTATGTAACCACAAGTTGGGTAGTCTATACAACTATTCTCAGGTGTAGACAATTCTCAAATACCCTAGCAAGCAACCAACATACAAATATAACATGTATCATAGTAGCTACTCTGTGGGGTTCATCCCACTTACTCTCATGTAGTGTGACTAAAACCCCATATATGATCAAAATACTCTCCCAAGGATAACATAGCAACACCCCTTAGTATTATGGATACCTCTCTGGTCTAGAATATTCAAATATGTTAGGAATAGTAGAAAATCTAGACAGAATATAGATCTTTAATGTAGTCACATAAGGATGAATTCGGTCACATTCAAGTGAATGCGGTTGGAGTCACATAGATGCAGTCAAATTCAAGGTTCTGGTCAAATATGTCCAATTTGTTTTCTAGATAGAATCTCCCTTAGACGTCCTCTTCTTATATTTTGATCCAAACTACCTTTTATATCCCTTTCTAAAATGAATCTCTTGATCTTGGTAGCAATGTAGATTCAAGCAAGAAAGAGATCAACCAATCCAACAATCATGACCAGAAAGAGAAGATAGAACAGAAAACCCCCTAGATCCAGGATAAATCTTCTTACCTGACGTAAAAATACATTAACATGCCCAAAATGGGATACATAGCCATGAAGGAGATCAACTAGCCAAGAGAAGCATAGTTGACACCAGACAAAGATGAAAAAATATTAATTTCATAGAAATGAAGAAGAACAATAGAAGAAAGTGAAAGAAGAAGAGATTTGGCCCAAGAGAAGCATAGTTGACACCAGACAAAGATGAAAAAATATAAATTTCATAGAAACTAAGAAGAACCATAGAATAAAGTGAAAGAAAAAGAGATTTATCCCATGGAAGTGAGGTTTCTCTCTCTCCTTAGCCTCTGAAAGAGATGGATCTCATCCTTTGGGTCGTCCTCCTTGATCTTTTGCACTTATTGGGTTCCTTTCTCCTTGATTCTGCCCAAACAACAACTTTGGATGGGTATATGGAGGTGGAAGGTGCTAAAAATGGTTAGGGTGTGGTTGAACGATGGTGGACAAGGATTGAAGGTGGCTGATAGGGCTAGAAGATGATGGATGGAGGAAAACTGAAGGGATATGAAAATGATGATCTTCTTCTCAACACTCCCAGGCCTTAGACCTCAAGGATGGAGCTATGGGAGCTAAAGGTTGGAACTTCACAAGTGTGTTAAACCGAAGTTTCGAACCCTTTCCTAAGTAGAAGGGGTATGTATCTATATGTGTAGGTGGAGCATACAAGAAAGTGGAGACAAATTTAACTTAATTCAAGTGAATGCATTTGAATTCATTCATTTGGTTTGTAGGAATGGACTGAAATGGACCACCCCCATTGGAAGTCAAACCATCAGAAGATGTGCCATCAATAGGGACCTTCAAAAGGTACCATCAGAAGATGAACCTTCAAAATTAGCCTTTAGAAGGATGGCCATCAGAAGGCAAACCATCAGAAGGCAACCTTCAATAGGTGGATCTGCAACTATCTTTTAAAGGAAAAAGGTTGATGGATGATGGGAACTAATTCAACCAAATTTAGTGGACTTTGACTAATTTCATTCCTTTAAAAGGTGTTAGTTAAAGTTATCCTTTGATGTGGTTGTTGGCCTTCATTTGTGACCTTCAAAGTAGACCATCATAAGATAATTCATTAGAAGAAGGGTCCAACAGAAGGCGCCATCGAGAGCATCCTTCGATTAGTGCCATTGGAAGGCATCAACAAAAGGTGGTCTTTCTACTATTTTGTGGTATAAAGAGTAGATGCAGTGTTGATGTGTTTTGCTACAAATAATGGGGGGATGATTTCAATCAAATTCGAGGGGAATTTGACCAAATTGTTGGGCTGAATTAGAAAATTGATGTTTCCTAAAGTTCGGTGTTTGTAGGTCCGAAAACTTTCTATTTGAGAAACTTTATCTTCATAAAGAGATAAATTACAAAATGTTAAGTATATGTAGTTATTTATAAAATATTAAGGCTATAACAACACAAAATTATAAATGAATACTTAGCAGAAACACCTAAATTTGGGTGTTATCACCGGTTTGTTGATGAGTTGCCACAATATGGGGTGTTGTAATAGACAAACACAATAATTGATCTCTTCTATTTCAAGTTTGATGATTGTGAGATCTTCCATCCTGTATGCGTGGTGTCAGCATTATTCTATAGCCCAAGAAGCTAGGGAACAACCTCTGAAGTTTCCAAACATCTTGAGGTGACACAACACAAGGCATCATAAGTTACTCTAATATCAATCTTGTTTCCATAAAACAATTCCACCATGATAGGGGACAATCTATGTTAAAATATCCACATAGAATTAATCACACCTAATATTAAACCCATCCAACATGAAATCAAGAATTTTGGGCACATTGATTTGAATTGGCAGTGATCTTGATAGACCATACATACAAGTGGATCCCAGGTTGGGTAGGAGGCCCATTCCTGGGCTATCTTGAGTTCCATATGATAGAGTTTGGATTCAAACCCCCATCTCTAAACCAAGACCAATTGGAAATCAAAGAAAAAAGTTTCACCTCATGACACTCTAGAGACACTTTATAAAGGAAGATTAAGCAAGGAAGATTCCATCGTTGATTAAAGAACTAAAGCTCGCATCATGATTGGTACAATCACCCCATATAGCCCTAGAGGTTTTCCATGTAGAGCTTCTTCTAAGAATGTTTAGTTGAACCATGAAATAACTAAAACCACCAGTTTTGTAGAAGAAGGTGGACAATAACCCAATGTAATGACTCTTTCCACCATCCTTGAATAAGGTTCAAATGTCATCAGCCTCATGAATGCTAAATCAGAGCCTTTGGAATGATAGAGGCCTAGTTAGTGCATCGACTCAATCTCACACAATGGGAATATCAACATTGGGGTTTCTCTAGGGAAGAGTCGATATGGACATGCTTGAACAGAAAGACGGTAATAAGGCATGAATGTGAGATAGGTCGGGAATGGGGAGAGTCAGTGGTATGATTGGTTGTGGTGATAGAATGAGGATAATGTGGAATATGAGCTAGCAACGATACCCCCTACCATGGTGGTATATGATCACCTCCTAGGTATGGAACATATTCATCTCTAGAGAGATCTTGTCCATATTATTTCAAAAGATCATAGTCCTTATTATATACTACATTGTGAAAATCATGATTAGGATCGTTTTTGACAATTTTTCTTTTACTCTAGCATGTTAGATCATGACTATACCAACATTTACAATCAACTTCTAGCTAGAATCATATATTGGTTCATACTTGTATGTATATTTTGAGCATCTCATTCATATTGAAGAAACATGGTTAATGATAAAATAAAAACACTCCTTCATATCATGAGGCATTGTCCATCAAATTGGGAAATTAGATATTTTGTAATCGAGCTTGAAATTAGAAGCTTAGATTGTACACTATAGCTTTTGATAGATTTATATATATTCAATGGAATCATGTAGACAAGATAATGAATAGGAGGCAACTTGTAAATGAGGAATTAATTGCAAGATATTGAAGAGAATCTTATTAAAATATGGGGTCTTCTATGCAGATATAAAACTAAACACAAACCCACACCCAATTTTTTTATGCATTCATAATATCAAAATAGAGGAGGGTGGTAAAAATCAACAACATTTAAGACACAACAATAAACCTATCTTGACTACCCTTTAAGCTGGCCATTAAACGCGATATTATTGACACACATTGGAGAGACCAACAAGTGCGGGCAGTTACCACGAGCGGCTAAAATGCGCTCCATATAAGGAGGTTCCCACTCTCGTTTGAAATACACAAAAGTAGACATAATACATACCAACGATACAGAGAGACTAGAGAAAACCCATAGCCATGCAGAGAGTTCTTCTTCCTCCCTTTTCTCCACCAGTAATGAGCCTGTTCGTCCAGAACACCATCCCGTTTTGTTGTTATCTAACGTCGGTGAGACTTTGCGATGTCGTATTTGCTATTTGTGACCAAGTGCTAAAGAACGATTTCAACACAACACCCTTGCTTGCACTTAAAGGTTGCACCAAAGTTGGGATGGTTGAATATTAGAGATAGACTACTAGAGATGTTTATGCTAGGAGCTGCGTAATCAGTCTTAAAGAGAGTGTTCCACACACCTTCATCTCAAGCTCTAGAGTTTGATTTCTTAAACTAAATCATCATTTTTCTCTGTATGAATTTATTTTGATTTTGACTGCTGCATTCTGGTGTATAACTGCTTACAAAAATCTAATTAACATCTATCTTATAATACCCTACATCTAACATTTTCAAGATAGATCATTCCGTTTATTGTTCTATTTTAGATTGTATACACAATTGCATAGATAGACCAATTTCTTCCTAAATAGTTGTTAATTAGATATATATGTTAAACTGCCCATTTGAGTTTTAATGTATTCAGAAACCATGCTTTTTCTTGATGATTTCACCTCTCTTCAGTTGGAATGCTTTTCTGGTATGCACTTCCATCACTAGCAATAGAAAAAGCAATTTTGGCTTACATCTCTTAGACTTGTATCTGCCATATTACCACCAAATGGGTATGTTCCTATTATAACTCCACCACAACCTGCAAGCCTCCTTGTTGGAGAAGAACAATCTGAACCTGAAGTTCCTGAACCTGTTATCCCCACTCCTGTTTCAAAGGATATTGATTATCTATGTCATGGTAGGATCCTATCTGCCCTATCTGATGAATAGTATCATATATACCATAGGATCCCATCTGCTCTTGAATCGTGGACAACCTTAGACTCTAAATTTGGCCTAGAAGATACTGGTCTTGAGCGTTATGCCTTTGTTAAATGTCTAACTTACAACATGGTTGATGATAAACCTGTTTCAGCTCAAATTCTAGAGTACCAAAACTTAGTTTCTAAGTCCATGGCCAAAGGTTACAACCTTGATGAAAATGTTCAAGTAGCAGCTATCATAAAGAAACTCCCTCCTTCTTGTAAGGACTTTGCCAGGACCCTTAGACATAGACAAGGGAATATGTCCATGGCATCCTTAGTTAAATCCCTACAAACTGAGGATAGACATAGGGAATAAGACAAGAAGTCTAATCCTTTTGTCAACATAGTTATAGGTGATAAAGCTAAGAAGAAACATAACTCTTCCTTTAAGGGCCACAAACACCACCAAAATTAGATTAATAATAATAGTGATCAAGGAGAAAAATGTGTCTTCTTTGTGTGTGATAAACCTAGTCACTTAGTGAATGTGTGTAGATTTTGAAAAGGCCAGAGAAAGCAAAATGTCCAAGCTCCTAAAAATCATGAAGTAAATATGATCACTATGGGGGCAGTCCCTTCATCTTCTACAAAATAGTTAGAAAATCCTATTGTTCTTTTTTGTTGACTTATCTTCAGATTGGTACATGGATTCTAGTGCCACCTTCCATATTTTCTTTGACCAATCCCTTTTTTCTACCACTAGGCTAAATCTGGCAGAGTGATCAAGTGAGGAGATCATTTATCTACCATCCCGATTGCTAGATTTGGACTTGTAGACATTAAGCTTACTTTTGGAAACATTCTTAGACTACATGATGTCCAACATGTTCCTTCTTTCTATAGAAATTTAATTAGCCAAGTTGTCTTGCAACACTCTAGTTATACCTTTCTATGTCAAGGGAATAGAGTTGTAATTTCTAAGAATGGTTCTTATATTGGACTTGGTTACACTTGTAGTGGTCTTATTAAGCTATCCTCTGTATCATGTAATGCATCTTCTATTAATGATATATCTTCTACTATTTTAGTTTCTGAAACTAGTGATGTTTGGCATGCTCATCTTAGTCATGTGAATAAAAATAGGATGAAACACATGATTCATTTAAATCTGATTCCTAAAACTCATGTTGATATTTTTGAAAGATGCCAAGTTTGTGTGTAAACTAAGCTTCCTAAGAAGTCATTTAAATCAACAGTAGATCGTGATACATCTTTGTTTGAGTTAATTCATATTGATGTTTGTGATTTAAATCATGTTCTTACTCGTGATGGTATGAGATACTTTGTTACCTTTATAGATGATTTTTCTAAATATTATTCTATATTCTTGCTGAAAACTAAGGATGAACAATTAAAAAAATTCAAAATCTATAAAACCCAACTAGAGAAACAACTAGAGAAGAACATTAAGAGAGTGAGGTCAGATAGAGGTGGTGAGTACACTTTTAATGAACTTAATAGGTTCTGTGAGGACCATGGCCTTATTCATGAAACTACTGCCCCATATAATCCTCAATCTAATGGAGTAGCTGAGAGGAAGAATAGAACTTTGATTGATATGGTCAATTCAATGCTAGCTGAGTCTGGGCTTAGTCACAGATTGTGGGGAGAAAGCCCTTCTTACAGCCAATTACCTTCTTAACCATATCCCTTTTAGACATCTTGACAAAACACCCTATGAACTTTGGCTTAATAAGAAAGTACACTTTTAATGAACTTAACAGGTTCTGTGAGGACCATGGCCTTATTCATGAAACCACTGCCCCATATAATCCTCAATCTAATGGAGTAGCTGAGAGGAAGAATAGAACTTTGATTGATATGGTCAATTCAATGCTAGTCGAGTCTGTGCTTAGTCACAGATTGTGGGGAGAAAGCCCTTCTTACATCCAATTACCTTCTTAACCATATCCCTTTTAGACATCCTGACAAAACACCCTATGAAATTTGGCTTAATAAGAAACCCTATTTGAAATATGTCAAAAAGTGGGGGTCTTTGGTCAAGTTTAAGATCCCAGAGAATACGAAAATAAAATTAGGACATAAGACAGTTGACACTATCTTCATAGGATATGTTGAATATAGTAACACTAATAGATTCCTAGTAAGAAAATCTAAAATCTCAGACATTAGAGTCAACTCTATACTTGAGATTAGAAATGTAGATGTTGTCTATTATGAAACTATATTTTCTCTGAAGGAAAAGGTTCCTAGACATGTTAGTGAAGATCCTTCCTCCTCTTCTCCTGTTGAACCTCTTGTAATTCCACCTTCTTATGAAGTAGAACAAGAACTTCTTGTAGATGAACGTCCAAGTGATCTAGGTAGGAAGAAGACCCTATCTAGGTAGAAAAGGACTAAATTTGATAAAAATTATGGTCCAGACTTCTACACCTTCATAGTAGAAGAAGACCCGCATACCTATGAGGGTGCCATGAAATCCATAGACTCTAGATTTTGGAAGGAAGCCGTTGATAATGAGAAAGAATCAATCATGAGAAATCATACTTGGATTCTTACTGAACTTCTTCCAGGCTGCAAGACTATTGGATGTAAATGGCTGTTTAATAAGAAGATGAGGGAAGATGGTTCTGTTGATAAGTTTAAGGTCATACTAGTAGCCAAAGGATTTAGTCAAAAGGAAGGATTTGATTATTTTGATACTTATGCACCAGTAATCAAAATATCTTCCATTTGTGTCCTAGTTGCTCTAGCTGCAATCCATAAGCTAGAAATCCATCAAATGGATGTCAAGACAACCTTCTTGAATGGAGATCTTGAAGAGGAGATATATATGGATCACCTCAAAGGCTTTGTAGCACATGGACAAGAGCATAAAGTTGGTAGACTCTTCAAGTCCTTTTATGGACTGAAATAAGCACCTAAACAGTAGAAGGATAAGTTTGGTAAAATTGTTTTATCTGATGGTTTTTTTTGCAAATGAATGTGATCGTTGTATTTATTCCAAAATTATTAATGATGCCTACATCATTATGTGTTTATATGTAGATGATATCTTGTTGTTTAGATCTAATTCTGAAATCATTTCTTAAACTAAATCTTTTCTTGCTAGCAATTTTGATATGAAAGATTTAGGACTTGCTTATGTAATACTTGGTATTAAGTTGAGTAGATCTATTTCTAGTTATGTACTTAATCAAACTCATTATGTTGACAAAATCATGGACATGTTTGATATGTTTGATTGTAGTCATGTTAATACACCTTATGATGCTAGTTTACATCTTGTTGTACATAAGGGTACTCCTGTGGATCAACATAAATATGCTCAAGTTATAGGAAGCTTAATGTATCTGGCCAATTGAACTAGGCCTGATATTTCTTATTCTATAAAAAAGTTGAGAAGGTACACTGTCTATCCTAATGTGGACCACTAGAAATTTTTGGTAAGAGTGTTTAAGTTCCTTAAAAGTACAACTAAGTATAGTCTCCACTACACTGGATTTCCACCAATGTTAGAGGGGCATACAGATGCTAATTGGATTACAGATTCAGATGAAACCAAATTTACTAGTTGGTATGTTTTTTTTCCTTAGAGGAGGAGAAATTTCTTGGAAATCATCCAAGCAAACTGTGGGAGCTAGATCCACAATGCATGCTTAGTTTATTGCTTTAGATTTAGCCTATTGTCAGGCTGAATGGCTTAGAAATTTACTTATTGATCTGCCTATCGTTTCCAAACCATTTTCTCATGTTTGCATATTATGTGATAATAAAGCAACCATTTACAAAGCTAAGCAATCTAAAATAAACATGGGTAAGCACTTTATGAGAATAAGATATGAAGATGTGAGAGATCATATCACCCAAGGGGTCATATCTATAAGGTATGTGAAATCTGTAATGAAAATTGCAGATCCATTTACTAAGGGTCTAGATAGAGAGCTAGTACTCAGTTCTTCGAGGGGGATGGATCTTCTGCCCATAGATTAAACATTGTAGTGGTAACCCTACCTATCCAAAACTAGTGATCCCATTAGGATTAGATCAAAGAGATAACTAAGCTGTCGTGTTATGCAAAAGCACACTTTGGAGTTTTACTCCTTTACCCTCCTTATGGCGCTAGTGCTTCGACTCTGTCTGAGTAGAGGAAGAGCTTTGCTCTAAATGAGTTCAAGGCCATTTATTGGTACGGTATGCACTGGACAGGACACCTTTGGAGATCTCTACTATTTGAGTGTAACCCGAAAGTTTAGGTTTATGTGAGTTGGACATACTCACTAGAGTGCTCATGAAACAAGATTTTGTGAAGGCCATTTACGTGCAACACCGATAAGAACTCGTTCTAGTGTCCGCACTATGATTGCTTGATTTACTAAGGTCTGAATCAGGGAGTCTGGTTCAAAATATAGTTCACCACGTCTCTCCGGATAGAAGTGAGTCATTCTAGGAAATGGTTCAAAGTCACAAGCAACCAATGCTAAAAAATATAATAATGTCACAAATTTTGTTATTTATTGAATTTTCAAAAAGAATTATAGAATATGTGGGGGAATGTTGTATTTCCTATTTCAAAATTCCAGTTTTCCAGTTCAACAATTATCCCATATTGATTACTTCATAACCTCACAACTCCTTATAAGGGGAATGGTCCCCTAGTGGTCAGACCTCTCAAGGGCATGGGAATTTATGACTGATTGGCTAGCCTTGTATATTTCTCTAAATAAAATAATAACACACACACACACATTCGTTCGTTCATTTATTTGATCGCCTCACCCCGCTCCTCCCAGCCCAGCCCGGTTCAGTGCGTGCAAGGATTTATCTTTTTATGAAACAATTTTTTTTTGTGAAATGACATTTTTTGTTTTCTGTGTTGCATCGTTTGGAGTCCAGTCGACAACATTTAAGATACAACAATAAAGCTATCTTGACTATCCTTTAAGCCGACCATTAAATATGATGTTAATGACGCACGTTGGAGAGACCAACATGTGTGAGTAGTTACCGCAGGCGACTGAGATACGCTCCATATATGGAGGTGTGCACTCTCATTTGAGATACACAAAGTAGACATAGTGCATACCAGCAATACAAAGAGACTTGAGAAAAACCACAACCATACAGAGAATTCTTCTTCCTCCCTTTTTTCCACTTGCAATAAGTTGTTTGTCCCGAACACCAACCTGTTTTGTTGTTGTCTAACACCGGCGAGACTTCACGATGTTGTCTTTACTATTTGCGACCAAGGGATAAAGAACGAGTTCAATACAACCACTACTACATAACCGACCTTTAGTGTCGGTTATTTAAGGCCTTTAGTGTCGGTTTTTAAGCGACACCTATGTGGGCGCCGCTAAAATCCCAACCGTTACGCGTCGGTTCTCAAACCGAAGCCACAATCCTTTACGCGCCACCGAAAACGCGCCAACAGGGGGGGTATAGGCGTCGGTTATTAGCTTTGAAACTGACGCCATATACCTTCACACCACAGAAAGGGCACCATCTGGGGCACTATCAGTGTCGGTTTATTAGTGATAACCGACACCATCTCACCCGCTGCCACGGCCGTGCTGGCCAGCACGGCCGTGGTGTCTGGCCCGCTGCCACTACCGTGCTGGCTAGCACGGCTGTGGTGTCTGGCCTCATTAGGGAAATCGACGTCGGTTACTAGTAGGGCAACCGACACTGTAACCATTTGACGTCGGTTTTATACAAATAACTGCCGCCTATTTTATGTTTTTTTTCTATCAGTCTGTAGACTTGTTGTGGCTGGTCACAGGATGAGAAACCTATAGTTCAGTTATGAACTGCAGGTTTTACGACATCCATTGATATCAACCAATAATAGGCCACAAACCTGCAAAATTAACAACATAAATGTTCACACATTTAGCAACCTACATTTCCATTCGATTTTCACACATGTAGAAACATTCATGTAGCAATCTATAGTTCCATTCATTTTCACATTCACACATGTAGAAACATTCATATAGCAACCAACATTTTCATTCATTTTCACTCAGACACATGTAGAAACATTCAGACATGTAGAAACATTCACACATATTATAATTTAGAAATTCATTTACAAAATATCATTCTTTAGTCATTATTCTCTATCAACATCCCAATTATATGTTAAAACCCCCATTACTTGTATGGTTGTTGCCCATTCTTCTCTTACATCATTTAATTCTTCTGTCGTATAGGGAGCATGTACATTTGGTAAGGCCTTTCCTATATTGTGGTAAGTTTTAAACATCTGCAAAGAGAATGATGTATATATATAATTAATAATATATAAATAAGAGTGATATATTTCATATTATCTAATGAGACTATATATAATACCTCAGGAATGGTATCGATGTCCACTGTGGCATATTTGATAATCAGGTGCATAAATTGCATCACATAGTATGCACATGCCCATCCGTTGTCTTGTGTAGCACACTATAAATTAAAACATACAAAATATTAAAAAATCCAACTAATTAAGCATTGTTCACATAAATAATATATACATTACAGTCGGGAACTTACTTCCACATTTGTCCAAATTATTTGTTGGTTCTTTTTCCTGGGGACCTTTCCTCTAGCCTTTTTGAACTCATCTAAACCCCTACATGTTAATGTAACACAGTACATTGCATAATTAAATAGTAATGTAATAACATATGTTAATGGATATGAAAATGAAATATTTCTCACCGGAATAATGTCATTTTCATTTTGTGTCCATATTTTGAATTCAATTTAGTCCCCTTAGGATCTAGATAATAGACAGTGAACATCTCGGGGATAATAACTAGTAACTCCCAATGCATACCACTAGAGGTAAAAAAGTTAAAAATTAATAACTCAAAATCCACAATAAAAATGTAATTTTCTTAAGTCCAAATTATAAGCAAAGTAAACTTACTCCACATTGAATGGAGATATTATCAACGTATTCTTATTTTGAGCAAAACTTGTAAAAGCGTCACAGTAGTATTGTTGAACTGACGGAGGGTCTTTAGCTACTAGACTAATCAAAGATGGAATCAAAAATCCTACATGTTCAAATGAAAAAGCTGCACATATCTTGTTTAAGTAGCTGCAAAAACATGTATTACATATGCATTAATAAATAAGAAACTAGATCACCAGATCCTACACAAGGTATATGGATGTTTAAAGAAGATCTCACCTTATCCATAGCTCTATCACAAATGTATTCAGCCAATCATATCGAAACAACTCCAAAATATCTTGTATAAATAGGTTGCTTTCGTATGATTGACCTACAACATCCGCATCTATAGAAATAGTTATAGGGCAATTTATATCATGTTTGCCTAACCATATTGCCATACCCTTACAATCTGGACCTAAAGAGACAGGTAGGTCCTGTGGAACCCAACTTGGTAATGTAGGAGGTGGAGGTGGAGGCCTAGATGTTGTGGGTGTCTTCTTTTTAACCTGTATATATATATAATTTCAGATCAACTGACGTCATATACACACATTAATAATTTAACGTAATATAAATTTACCATACAGTTTCAGTATAGAGGACAATCACTTTTGGCCACAATATCACTCCGCCTTCTGCCTCACCAAGCGTTTCACAATCTGGGTGGGCATATGGCAATGGAAGATCCATCCAGTTGGGGAATATACGTAGCGGGCTCACACGAACCCAACTAGATGGTAATGGAGACCCATGAAACATTTCCCCTGGTAGGGATGGGTAAGCTGACGCCTGTTCAACGATAAATTCTTTACTTTTTATACGGAATGGCTTCAACCCCTAGAAATTTTTGTGTAAAGAATGTTATATACATATATACATATCATCTTGAAAAGACTAGTTATTATGTCATAAAAATACTTACATTGGATGTGCTAGGGGGTGGGTCTACATGATTACTCCCAACCTCTGCAGTAGGAGTAGAGCGGGATGCCATAGGTATTGTCTGCTAAGTGGCAGTCTGAGATGCATGCCACTTGCTCAGTGCTTCTACGAGTTTCCTATCAACTAGCTTATCTACCTATATATGGATAAAAGAAACGTTAGCTTATGATTATTGAATTCTATTTTACAGTAACATTATAATGAAAGAATAGGTTACCTCTTCTTGTGAAAGTCCCGCTTTTGGAACTTGTTTGCGCTGGGATGGCCCAAAGAACGCTTTGATGCCCACACCAGTGCATGCAGCCCTAACACATCCAAGATGCTTTGGGTTACCCAGAGAAACTGTCAATTCATCCCTTGTGCCCTCAGGGATAAACTTTCCTTGTTTCCTCAGTTCGTGCAGCTCCCACTAATCGCCAAAAAAAATTATAATTAAGTAAACACCACAAATAATCAATATTCGAACGATTGCAGAAAGAGTTGTATTTTACCATTTTTGCAGCCACCTCAGCAGTTGCGGGCTTCCTTATTTCTCCCTTCTTATTTTGCCTCCCAGCTATCCAGACATCATGGCGAGGCAGAGGTGTGCTATCTATAGTAGATGACCCCTGAGTAGCAGTAGACTGAGCAGTAGCCTCAGACTGTAGTCTTTGGCGAATGCCTGCATACCCCTTTGGACCATTGTGTGGTCATGCACATTCAGTGCACGCCTTGCTTTTTGCGCCTCACTGAGGGCCTAGTTAGTATGCACATTAATGATTTGGTTAATAACACTAAATGTTTATCTTGAATAGGTGAATACAATGTATATTAATTAAATTTGGGGTGACGCCTAATACCTTGAATTCATCAGTTTGTCTTGAAGCAACAAATGCGTCCCATTCTTCTTGGTCTAGGAAGTTCCACTGTTCTGTGGCTGTCTTCTTCCTCTTGTCACCTTCTTTTATGTATTCTCGAGTGATATTTTTCCTATAGTTCCTTAGGACTCTCCCACAACATTGCATCACACATTTATGATGCAACTTTTCATCCAATTCAAATATACTCTCCAAAATAGAATTGCTATTAACTAGTATCCAAAAAATTAGTAATCTACAAAATAGAATTACAAATTAATAATAACTCACGCATAAATCCTTCCATATTACGTCTTTCTTCCCCTTAGGAACTTTATGCCAAGAATCTATCTTACAACCGCAATGGCTACGAGTAACATACCCAAGATATGAAACAAACGAATTACGATTCACTCCAATTGCATTTCCTGCATTATCAAAATCCACAACAAGTTTGGGTCCATTTCCCCTTTGCGATATTAACTTCTTCATCATAGTGATGCCCACTAGTACAGGAATGGTCTGTAGCGTCGGTTATTTTAAGCCTGTAGCGTCACTTTATAACTGATGCCTAAGTGGTCGTCGCTATAGAATTTTCTCTATAGCGTCGGTTTATTTGACCAGATAAAACTAAACTTACAGAGTAAACAGCGACGCAAAAGGTTGTAAAAAATCTGACCCAGGCGAGAAAAACCGATATTTAGCGTCAGTTATTCCAAAAAAAACCGACCTTGTAAACTCTCCCGGTCGAGAAAATTGTCGACCGAACACATTTTCGGTCGACAATTTTCTCGACCAAGAGAGTTTATAGGGTCGGTTTTTTTGAAATAACCGAAGCTAAATATTGAATAACCTCTTCAGTGTACTCCTCGATCGAGAACATTGTCGACCGAAAATATTGTCGTTCGACAATTTTCTCGACCGAGAGAGTTTACAGGGTCGGTTTTTTGGAATAACCGACGCTAAAAATTTAAATAAACATTTCAGTGTACCCCTCGATCGAGAAAATTGTCGATCGAAAATATTTCGGTCGACAAAATTTTCGACCGATGGGTACACTGAAATCTACAGAAACTGAAATAGAACAGAAGATTCATATATTCTGGGAGAGGGGAGCATTGATGCTCAACCGTCACCATTCAAAACCACACATTCATGACAAAAATGATTCATAATAACATCATAATTTACAAAATGATAGATTGTTTGAAATATAAGGAGGAAAAATTAGCTTGAAATCCTAGAAATATACTATCTTTTGAGAGATTAAAAGCAATCATTATCCATGTTGGGTTCATCTAAGATGATAAACTACTCAAGAACTATCATACAAGCTCGCACCCTAGGTAAAGGTACATCTTTATACTTGGATCAATATTTTAAGGCAAAATCATGTACATGTAACGTAAGAGTGAACAATAATCATGGATAAAGTTATATAACTCACCTTAGAGATGATGTAGAAACTCCAAACAACAAGGTAGATTGAAGAAAAAGGGGGAAGAAACCCTAGCTTGGGCACTCCTCTTCACCAAGCTCGTTCCTTCTCCAAAAAGGAAGCAAACGCTAGAGGGGAAGATAGAACAACAAGAAAAACAAAGAAAAAGAGACAGATTTCATTTACCAAGACAAAGAAGCAAAACAAGGTAGCACCAAACAATCTCAAGAAAGGTGGATCCAAACCCGGAAATGAACTCGGGAACCTTACTTGGAAACGGTGGCGACCTTCCTTGGAAACGGCGACGACCTTACTTGGAAACGACGGTGACCTTCGTGGAGGATGAGACGACCTTCACGAAGAGACGGCGACCTTCGTGGAAGTGTGGAGAGGCGGCGACGACGAGCTCTTTTCGCGGAGAAGAGGAAAGGGCTTTAGCGGCGCGGAGAGGTGGCAAGGCTTCACGGACACCACGATCCTCTTCGAACACGACGATGAGCTTCTTGGAAAAGGCTTTGGTGGTGCGACAACAATGAAAAATGATGCCGCGGGAGAGAAGCAGAGAAGGTATCCACGGCGGAAAAGGTATCAGCGCTGTAGGAGAGAAAAAGAGAACGAAAATTTTGTTTCGCGGGAGAGAAAGACTAGGTTTCGGCCATTTTAAAGGACATACTCGACATGTAGCATCGGTTAAAACAAACAAACCGATGCTACAGATAAGTGGTTCCCGTGTCTGGTTATTTAAAAACACTCAAACTCATTTTCGGTCGACAAATTTGTCGACCGAGAGGTTATCGGTCGACAAATTCGTCGACCGAGGGGAGCTCTAGGGTCGGTTAAAAGTAAAAAACTGACGCTAGAGGTGCTTATACATGCGTGAACTAAACTGGATCCAAAATTCATGTTGGTCGACAATATTGCCGACCGAGAAGCCTTTTAGGGTTGGTTATAAGAAAAAACCGACCCTAGAGGTGCTTATACACGTGAAATCTGGCTCTTTCTCGGTCGACGAATTTGTCAACCGAGAGGTTATCGGTCAACAAATTCATCGACCGAGTGAGCTCTAGGGTCGGTTAAAAGTAAAGAAAGCGACACTAGAGGTGCTTATACAACCCTAATATGGGATGATGTTATGTGAAACCCTAATATAGGGTGATGTCGTGTGAAACCCTAATATGGGATAATGTTATGTGAAACCCTAATATGGGATGATGTTATGTGAAACCCTAATATAGGGTGATGTTGTGTAAAACCCTAATATGGGATAATGTTATGTGAAACCTTAATATGGGATGATGTTATGTGAAACCGTAATTGATAAACATGGGAAACTCTAACCCTAATGAGGGAATAGTGATGTTATTTTTGTATTGCATGATGTTGATATGAAATTGATATGGTTGTTATCAAGTATACTAACCATGCAAGTATCATGAGATAATAAGCGTAACCAGGTATGAGCTATGATGGTAATGGGCCTTGTGAGCCATTATTTTATTTGTTGCGTAGTGAGAGGTGACAACAAGAAGTTGAATATGCCTAGTGAGTTATGTGAGATGCTTGTGTAACAAATATCTTGAATACCTTGGTCAGATGACCTGAAGGTAATAGTTACCTGATAAGTGATAACCATGTTTAGTGATGAACTAAGGATTTGAATACCCAGATCTAGCAAATGTGATGATGGTGGCATTGAGGGATGTGAATTCCCAACAATGAGACAAGGGATTGAGATCCCAATGCTTTATAAAGTTTTAAAAAGTACTAAACTGGATCCAAAATTCATGTCGGTCGACAATATTGTCAACCGAGGAGCCCTTTAGGGTCAGTTATAAGAAAAAATCGACATTAGAGGTGAAATCTGGCTCCTTCTCGGTCGACGAATTTGTCGACCGAGAGGTTATCGGTCGACAAATTCGTTGACCGAGGGATCTCTAGGGTCAGTTATAAGGAAAAACCGACCTTAGAGGTGCTTATACACGTGAAATCTGGCTCCTTCTCGGTTGATGAATTTGTCGACTGAGAGGTTATCGGTCGACAAATTCGTCGACCGAGAAGAGATCTAGGGTCAGTTAAAAGTAAAAAACCAACGCTAGAGGTGCTTATACATGCGTGAACTTAACTGGATCCAAAATTCATCTCGGTCGACAATATTGTCGACCGAAGGGACTTCTAGGGTCGGTTATAAGGAAAAAATCGACCCTATAGGTACTTATACACGTGAAATCTAGCTCTTACTCGGTGAACGAATTTGTCGATTGAGAGGTTATCGGTCGACAAATTTGTCGACTGAGAAGAGCTCTAGGGTCGGTTAAAAGTAAAAAACCGACGTTAGAGGTACTTATACATGTGTGAACTAAACTGGATCCAAAATTGATGTCGGTCGACAATATTGTCGACCGAGGAGCCCTTTAGGGTCGGTTATACGGAAAAAACCGATGCTAGAGGTGATTATACATGCGTGAACTTAACTGGATCCAAAATTTATCTCGGTCGACAATATTGTCGACCGAAGGGACTTCTAGGGTCGATTATAAGGAAAAAACCGACCCTAGAGGTGCTTATACATGTGTGAAGGAAAACTGGATTCAGTGTCTAACCCGCGTTTTTTGTAGACATATAAGGTCAGTTATTTGGAAAAACCAACCCTATAGATCGAGGCGCGAAGCCGAAATCAAGCAAATTTTTGTCGTGGGAAATTGTAATTGGCTTTGTAGTCCAATTGTCTATAAGGTCGCTTATTTTAGGAAAATCGACCCTATAGAGATACACTACAAGGTCAGTTATTTTAAGAAAAGTGACCCAAGAGGTCTTAAGTGGTGCCCGCAATTTTGATAGACATATAAGGTCGGTTATTTGGAAAACCGACCCTATAGAGTTACACTACAAGGTCGGTTTTTTTAAGAAAACCAACCCAAGAGAACTTAAGTGGTGCCCACATTTTTTTTAGACATATAAGGTCATTTATTTGGAAAAACCGACCCTACAGGTAGTGATGTTATAACCCATTTCTGTACTAGTGGCCCCTTCTCTTGTCAACTTTTTAGTGCTTCTCATCAAGTGCCTCAAGTAGTTTAGAGGGTACATTTGCATCATCAACCTAAAATTTGACAAAATAAACACACTTACAAGATATAACTCGAAATGGACATATAGATATAAATATATGATATATATTTTTAAAACTTACATTGTGAGGCGACGCATTGATGTCCTCGCCCTCACAGTAATCATCAGCATGGTCATCAGGAGAATGCTCAGCCATCTGAAAGTTCACATTCACATTGTAAAGTTCACATTGTAAAGTAATTCATATTGTAAAGCTCACATTGTAAATCTCACATTCACATTGAAAAGTAATTCACATTGTAAAATTCACATTGTAAAGTTCACATTCACATTGTAAAGTAATTAACATTGTAAAGTTCACATTGTAAAGTAATTCACATTGTAAAGCTCACATTGTAAAGTTTACATTCAAATTGTAAAGTAATTCATATTGTAAAATTCACATTGTAAAGTTCACATTCACATTGTAAAGTAATTCACATTGTAAAGTTCACATTCAGAAAAATAAAACATATAAAAAAATATAAACATGCCTCTAATATTGTGATTTTTTATCAAATAACAATCCTTCATTGTGATCTTCGCGCACATACAAGTCATCATTAGCTTCAATATTTGATGGTGTTGGAAACCCAACTGAGAATGGACTGGAGTCATCATACTTATCATAGTACTCTTCTTAATCTATAGGATCTTCAATGAACTATCTTTTACCATGAAGAACAACCGACCATTTATCATTTGCAGGATCATCGATATAAAATACTTGTTTCGCCTGTGATACCAATATAAATGGTTCACCCCTCTCGCCAATCTTTTCAAAGTTCACTAAAGTGAAATTCAATTCATCCACTATAACTCCTTTGGTGTTATCAACCCAATTACATTTGAAGAGCAGAATTCTAAAATCTATGTAGTCAAACTCCCATATGTCTTCAATGACACCGTAATATGACATTTTAGCTTCAGGTGGACTCTTATCCTTTGCACTTGCAAAAAACATAGTCGACGGTTGAAGGGTGACCCCACTATTTTGGATGACTCTCTTATCATCTTGGCGCTTTGTGTAATATGGGAATCCATTAATGTCATACCCTTCATAAGACATAATATTCAATTTCAATTTAAAGGTGAGGCATTTGATAGTTTCAGTAATATCATCTGTTGTTTGAGATAGTTGATGTAAGAATTTATCTTCGAACCACTTAATAAATGTCTTGTTATGCTCTCTAGCAAGACACATTGTATTGGCTTGAGGATATTGTCTCTTGATGAAATTGATATGTTCCTCGATATAAACACTCACTTCGTTCATGTTGTGTAAAATATCCAAGTGACCTTGTTCCAACTGCTCACGGATGATTACTTTCACCTGTGATCCCAAAATTCCTTTGCCAAATTGCTCCTCAATATTCTTGTCATTACCAGGAGTGTCATTACCACTGAGAAAGTCATTGCAAAAATCCATAACCTCTCTCACCACATAACCCTCAATAATACTCCCTTCAGGCCGATAACGGTTTTGAACATCATTTTTAAAAATGTTCATGTATCGTTCAAAGGGATACATCCAATGCAAGAACACTGGTCCCAACATTTTCACTTCCCTAGTCAAGTGGACAACAAGATGTACCATGATATCAAAGAACGACGGAGGAAAATACATCTCAAGATGACATAGGGTAAAAATCACTTCTCTTTGCAAATTATCGAGAGTATCAAGGTCAATAACGTTACTGTTGAAAAAGAAACAAAGTCTGGTGATTGCAAACCTTACATGCTTCAGCAATATAGATCTAATTGCCACAGACAATATTTGTTTCATTAGAGTGTGACAATCATGAGATTTAAGACCTATCAACTTCATATCCTTCATTGATACCAATCTACGGATGTTGGATGAGTAACCCGGTGGCACCTTAACAATTACCAAACATTCACAAAAAGCTTTCTTCTCCTTTCTAGACAATGTGTAACAAGCGGGAGGTAAGTATGTTCTCCGATTTCCCATTTCACAAAATTTTGTTAATTCTGACCTTATTCCCATTTCACGTAGGTCCAGTCTAGATTTTATCCCATCTTTAGTCTTACCTGGTATATTCAACAAAGTACCAATGACACTATCATAAACATTTTTCTCAACGTGCATTACATCGATACAATGTCTGACTGTCAAAGAACTCCAATAAGGAAGATCCCAAAATATTGACTTCTTCTTGAATAAAGATTTGTCACTCCGTGTGACCATAGTACATTGTGATCTCTTACCAAATTCATTGACAATGTCTTTTACTCTTTCATAAACAACCTCCCCTGGTATAGATTTAGGTGCACTCCATTCCAGATTCAATCCATTGAATGCTTTGAGCTTCCTGTGATACAGATGGAATTTTGTAAGAAACCTTTGATGACCGAGATATACAGTCTTACCGCCATGTTTTAGTATTGTTGAATCAGTGTTCTCTTCACATATAGGACACGCTTTAGCTCCTTTGACACTATATCCATACAAATTCCCATATGCTGGAAAGTTATTAATAGTGCAAAACAACATAGCATGCAAACGAAATGTCTCTCTTCATGAAGCATCATAGGTCATCACACCTTCACCCCAAAGTTTCTTTAAGTCATCAATCAGAGGTTCAAGATAAACATCGATATCATTTCCAGGTTGTTTAAGGCCCAATATCAACAACGACATCATTACATACTTATTTTTCATACACAACCAGGGAGGAAGATTGTATATAACAAGCATGACTGGCCAAGTGCTATGTTGGCTGCTCAATGTTTCGTACGGATTCATGCCATATGTATAAAGCACAAGTCTTAGATTCCTGACTTCTTCACCAAATTCAGGGTACAATAGATCAATCTTCTTCCAATGTGGGGAATCAGACACATGTCGTAGGATTCCATCATTATTTTTCTTAACATCTGCATGCCACCTCAAATTTTTCGCATCTATCAGATTGGCAAACAAGCGTTGAAATCGTGATATTATAGGTAGATACCACATCACCTTGGCAGGAGAACCAATTTTTTTGACTCCCCCGAAGTCGTCAATTTACACCGTGATGCACCACATTTTGGACAATCTTTCAAATCCACATAGTCCTTTTGAAATAATACACAATCATTCGGGCATGCGTGTATCTTCTTGGCATCCATTCCCATTGGGCACAACAATTTCTTTACCTGGTATGTTGAGATTGGCAGCTCATTTCCTTCAGGAAGCATTTCTTTCATCAAAGACAACAATGACGTGAAGTTGTTATTGCTCCATTTATTGTTAGCTTTCAGCTTATACAATCTCAACACATCGCTAAGCTTCGTAAATTTAGTACAACATGTGTATAACGATAACTCAGCATCATGCACAATGTTTCTAAAAATGGGAGGTGGATCGGTGTGCTCTACCCCACAACTATCCAGCATCACATCAACGATATCTACTGGAACTGGTTAATTCACATCTACATCATTGGAGGTAATTTCTTCTTCCACAAAAGCACTACTATCGACATCCACTGGTTTCGGGTTTGAAATCTCTCCATGTCAGTGCCATTCTGTATAGCCTTGTATAATCCTGTTGCACATGACATGACTTTTGATTTCGTCACCAGTGCTGACTTTCAAGTTGTTACCGCAATGCCTACATGGACAGTAGAACCTATCTCCAGGTTATTTCCTATGTTCCTCGACAAATCTAATAAATAGTCAAGACCAGATATAAACTTTGGGGTGCAGCGATTGCGAATGGACATCCATGATTTATCCATTCTATGATCAAAGAGAAAACAAGTATACATTACAACAAGATTAGGGTCTAGGGTTAACAAATACATGTGATGTTATTCTTATATATAATAAATGTGTACCACCTATCCCATTCTTGAACACCTAATCTCACTAGTAAGTGTATAATGTGTATTGGATTTTAAAGAAAATTTCGGCAGCATTTCCCCGTTGTTCTCCAAGTACATATGTACTTAGAGAACAAACGGGGAAATGCTGCCGAACTTTTCTTGAAAACTTGATACACATTATACACTTACATCCTAAGTGAGATCAGGTGTTCAAGAACAGTCCCAAAGTGGGGACTATCACAAGTACATATGTACTTAGAGAACAAACGGGGAAATGCTGCCGAAATTTTCTTGAAAACTCAATACACATTATACACTTACATCCTAAGTGAGATCAGGTGTTCAAGAACAGTCCCAAAGTGGGGACTATCCAAGATTTACTCCTAATGGGTAAATCTTGGACGGGTTTCTAGGCCAACAAATACATGTATATATGTTGTCATTCCAATACCTACAATCCTAGTTTCATCATTCATATCCTAGGCTTCATGTAACATCATTTAATCTAGGTATCATATTCTATAATATTGATTTCAACATTTTGAGTGTCCATGCATGTTCATCATCAAGATAAAGACACACATAATTAAACATCAAGAAGAAATATATGCAAATCAACAGCAAGTCAATAGCACCTGCAACAACACAAATGCACGATTCAATACTGTTATAATGTATTAATTAGGGGTCAATCTTGAAGTTTTAACTAGAGATTCATATATCAACATACATACTGGGTCACATAATCATTTTAGAAATTGAAGACTCACATGTGAGTTAAGTTTGAGACATCAATGTATCTTTAACACGCATGTTTCAAGGATCAAAGCACATAATCGAATCAAATTATGATGCTAAAATGGACAATTTTAATATAAGTAAATACAAATCAGTAGATAAGTAAATACAAATTAGTAGATAAGTAAATACAATTCAGTAGATATATAAATTCAATTCTGCAGATAAGTAAATACAAATCAGTAGAAGTAATTATGAATCAGTAGATAAGTAAATACAAATCAGTAGATAAAAAATACTAATCAGTTGATCAAAATCAACAACTTAGGACAAAGTCTATCACTTAGCAAAGGGGGCTGACCTTGGGCGGCGGAGGGCAGGGAGTAGACGGAGAAGGATGGGTAGGGAGAAGGTGGAGAGGATAGCTGGGAGCCGATGACCCGAGAGGGAGAGGGCCTGCGAGCAGAGAGCCACCAGTGAGCACAGAGGCGCCGACGAGCATAGAGGGCTGATGAGAAGAGAGGGAGAGCGGAGGTGTCGGTACCACGGAGCAGCGACGCGAGCACAGAGGGTAGGGAGCGGCACGCCGACGGAGCATGGAGTAGCGGAGGCGCGAGCACGGAGCAGCGGCGGGCGGTAGTGCATGGAGCAAATCGCCATACCTATTTTTGCGGGGATGAAACAGAGAAAGGGGAACAGTCGGCTTTGTGCGGCGCTATAAAGTTAACCATAAGCATCGGTTATTTAAAAAACCGATGCTAATAACAACAGTAGTCGGTTACCATAGAAAAACTGACGCCACAGGGGGTGTAAAAATTTCCGCGCGGTCAGCGCGGGAAACCCATTGGCGTCGGGTATTCCAAACCAACCGACGATTAAAATGCGGCTAATTTAGTCATTGGTTTTTTAGTTAATAATTGACGCCTTATGTTAAATTTTGAAGGTAATGTTTTTTGATGGAAAATTTGGAATTGGCGGTCGATTTTAGGTGTCGGTTTCTTATTAAGAAACTGACGCTAAATGAAAAGTGATACCCGTGTCTGGTCGCCATTCATAGATAGATGTCGGTTTTTTTGTTTAACCGACGTTGTATGTGTTAGGCGTCAGTTTCCTGTATACAACTGATGCCTGTGAATGCGACTTTATAAGCCATTTCTGTAGTAGTGAACACTCTCGCTTGCACCGAGTGGATATACCAGAATTGGGGTGACTGAATCTTGGAGATAGACTATTGGATACACTCGTGATAGGAGTGGCAGAATCTGTCTTGAAGACAGTGTTTCACACGCATTCATCTAAACCTCTGGAGTTTGATTTCTTAAACTTTATCGCCGTTTTTCTCTGAATCCATTTACTATGATTTTTTGTTTGCATTCTGGTAGTTAATTGCTTGTGAAAACTAATTGGCATATGTCTTACCACTACTAGAAAACACATCATCTATTACGTTCAGGTGCGTCATCTTTATGTTAATAGATGACCTAATTGATTGTGACGTACTTAATACATGTCATCTTTTATGTGTAATCTTTGTGCTATGTAGGCTCTTCTAAAGCATGTCATCTATAGCTGGTTGTAGGTTTGTTGGAAAATGTCAATAGATGACAGCAAGCACTATCATCATCACAAGTAAAAACAATATCCATCGATGTCATCTATGCAATAATTATTGATGACATTTGCTGTCACCTAATTGATACAATGTGTGTCGAATGATGACATAAATTGTGATTCAAAATGGATTTTATATTCATGAATGTCAAATTTTCATAAAAACAATCAGAAATAGGGTGTTCGATAAGTAGGACGATCATGGTGTTGTATGTCCAGAATGCATTAACTTTTTCAAATGTGTGCAATATTTATTTTTATAACAACACATAGACATCATTTTTTTCACGGTAGAAAGAACCAAAAAGAAGGAACTGAAATGGATATATTTTATTGATAATCAATGTATACATTACTCACACACATTTAACATCTACTCCATGTTTCTTATCTCAAACATACAACTACGACACCAACACAGTCCACACGCACAGTGTGACATCATGGCCATAGAAAGACATTTATACTCATACACAGATTGAGCTTGATGAAGATGTGTAGGACCTTCAAATGGTCAACCCTTACCTGGACTAAAATAGATGGAGAGGGACTAGAGGTGTTGGAGGAAACAGTGGATGAAGAATTGGGCGCCTCATCTTGCCATTTTTGTAGATGTATGTGTAGTTGCAGTGTCAGCTGCTTCTTAAGTAACTCATAATTCAAACTATAGCTAGTGTTGATGTTATGAGCAGCATGTTTTATAGCTGCTACATAGCCATCGTTATCCATGATCCTGCAATCTGGTTCCTGTGTTTCCAGTGATGCTACTGCCGCACGAGGAAGATGAGTATGGATGATATTGTGTGGTAATATTCCTCTGCAACTACTGCCTCTGTTACTGCCAATATACAGGTTGGAGGCATTGAGGCAGTTTGCAGCTCCTGATTTTCTTGATGATGTTAATAATTACTTCTTAATGTCGACAGCCTGGAAGCTCCCACGAGATGTAGCCAATAGCCTCGTCCAAGATGATAATCGTTACTGTTATAACGGTACACAACGGACTGAATGCGACTGTAAAGAGCTAGAGGCCCTTTCATGGAGATGCAATATGCTTGGAGATAGTTAACCCCAACTCCTATGGTTCCCTGAAAAAAGAAGATGCTAATATAATTGACAAACCACATAACTAACAAGCAAAATAAGAGCTTTAATTATGTTTACAGCACCTACTCCGTAAAGGAAAATGAAAATTTGTAGTCATTTTTGAACACCCATGCATTCAGATCTTCCACAACAGAGCTATGATGTCTGGCAATATGGATCCACACAAGCACATCAAGAACGCCAGATCTTCAAACACACAAACCTGCGGGGCCTGTATAGCCATCAAACAAACTTATTTTTATCCCATTGAATTAAACCAGGCTTGGCTTTTGTGTGAGATATATACCCAACGTAACAAATGTGTGTTGTACCTGCATGGTAAAAAAAAAATTGTGACGCAACAACCACTCGCAATAACACCAAGGTGCAAGCTTTGATCCAATCTTTACCAACAAACTCCACGATCATGTTTGGTGTGGAAAGCAGCTTGACACCACCAAGGCACAAGAATGTTGTCACCTTTGTACAAGGTCATCAACAAAGCCCCCTCAACACAAACGGATGTTCCAAGTACCTTGGCCATGCTACTGAAGCTCCTTATCTTCACTTTCTCCATTCTGAACTTGATGAAGAAAACACAATTTATGTAAATCCTTGTCCAGTTCATTATTTTAAGGGTATGAAAATCCAAGTGCATATGTAAATCCATGCAAGTAGTACCGAAAAAGAGGCTATAATAAATGTGATGAACCCAAGCTTAGTCCTAATTGATAGAAATTTTGGTTGAGTCAATGTAGAAGGGAAAACGCAGTGAAATGTCAGTATTTTTTAGAATGACCAGGGATGCATATGAAGCTGTAAGTACTGACCCAACAAAAGCACACAAGATTAACAAAGAAATGGTCCGCCCATCTGATATTATCGGACTTCTATTTGTTCCAGAGATAAAATCCAATGACAAGTCTCTATTTTGAAAAAAATAGAAACATCAACGGAAAGCGTGTACATGTGAACTGCAAACCTACGACTGTGGTATGAGACGTACGTAGAAGGTGTTAGGGTGACGACTGTGATTGAAAATTTTGTAGTTAATTCCTTGAGATGGGGAAGCTTTTAGAAGAACCATATTGGCATCGATGACCTGCATAAGCATTGCAAACAAAATTGGTCTGTGATCTTTAAAATTTAGCATGGTTGATATACTGCATAAGAACAGTTCAAGCATATTCAGCTTAATCGAGCATCTAATCATGATACATTTGCATGATAGATAGAAAAATTGTAGTAGAAAACAAGTCTGATTAAGGTACTAGAAACAACGTCAACTTCCACATAGATATTGGTCTAAGTACAAAAATAATCATCAGGTAATTAATATTTTAAAAGTACTAAAACTTTTGAATAATAGAGATTTATTTGTAGTCAGTTTTTAAGGTTGTTGGCATAGGGGATGTGATCTTATCTCATTTGGCCCCAAACGAACTAGAACCATTGCAATTTTCCTGCTCCCTGGTCGGCGCTCCTAGGGTTTCCCTCTGGGCGACGCACGCGGGGTCTTCTCGCCACCGAGGCGATTCTCTCTTGCAGGTTGCAGGGTTTCTCCGCGCCATGGCGGATGATCTCGTGGAACGATACGCTGCACTCAGGGTGAGGGAGGAGGAGGAAACTGATGTTCTTGATCTGGGAGGGACGGCGGACGGGGAGAGCAAGGATCACCTTGACCTGGCTCTTGTGGGTAGACTGATGACAAGCAGGCCATACAACTTCCCCACGCTGAAGCGCACGATGACCAGCGCATGGGCGCTGCGACGTGAGGTGGGGTTCTGGCAGCTAGCAGGAAACCTGTTCGTTATCCAATTCATGCACTAGAAAGACAAGGAGAAGGTCGTCGAGGACGGACAGTGGAATTTTGACAATCATTTGCTGGTGGTCAGGGACATCCGACCGGACGACGTCCCAACGGTGTTGACGTTGAACCTAAGCTTCTTCTGGATTCGACTGTACAACCTTCCTCTAGGGTTCCGGTCAGAGGGAGCGATCAGGGCGGTGGCGTCGAAGATTGGTCGGGTCACGACGGTCGACTTGCGCGACCTAGGCTGGGGGCCGTCGTGCCGATCTAGGGTGGAGATAGACGTGTCGAAGCCCATACGACAGAAGCAGAAAATAAGGGACGGCGGCGGACGAATTGTTGATGTGGAAATCCGATACGAGAGGATGCCATCTTTCTGCTATCTTTGCGGGCTGAACGGACATCTTGAGAAGGACTGCACCGAAGATGGGGAAGTCGAAGATGGGGCGGCACCGAGGCTGTGGGGGCCCTGGATCAAGGCGTCACCTACTAAGCGATGGGCGACGTCGATGAAAGAAGAACTGCTGGGCAGATCGGAGAAGGAGTTGCGCTTCGTCTTGAAGCCAAAGACCGGGGGGCGTACGTTAGACAACAGCGTTGCCACTGCGTTGTGCAATCGAGAAAAAGGTCAGATAATGGAGGTGAGGGACAAAGAACGATCACCGTCAGAGGAGGACCTTGAGCATGTCTTCACCAAACGGGCATCTGAGCTAGAAGGTAACGGAGGCGGAGGGAAGGACACCGGCGATGGCCGGACCGGGCAAGGAACAATGGACAACCAGCATACAAAGACTAAGGGAGTCGGTGTCCACAACAGTAGCATTGAGGGGGGTCGTGGAAAGGACGGGTCTGGTTCTTACACAGCTGCGGCAGGGGAGGTCCGAGAGATGCAAGCCACTGCGACTATCGCGAGGCCAAGGGACGGTGATCGAGCACTGATGTAGGAATCGGGAGTGGGGAATATCAGCGAGCAGCCCATGATCGACGACGCGGAGCCGGAAGGGGTTGATACATCTACGAGTACACCTGCTTTTGTCTGTGGCCATGGAGGGGTTGCTAGGGGGGCGTTGGGGGAGGAGGTAGAGGGAGTTGGAGAGTTGGGGGGTTGTTTTGTACCTGGGACCACATGCGTGGGAAGAAGGAGGTCTGAAATCCTTAAGAGGGCGAAGGGAGGAAGGAAGAAGATAGGGAGGGGGAGGGGGAGAAGCATGGGGAAACTTGATAGGATGGAACAAGTTATTAGTGAATGGAGGGGGACGGGGACAGGAGATGATAGACACCAGATGGGGGGGGAAGGAATAGAAGGGAAGTGGATGGGGTACTTGAAGGGATAGAGTAGGTGGAGTTGCTTTGGGAAAAAAGAAGGAAGTTGGAGGGTCTGGGAGTTCCTACTTCTTTTTCAGTAGCGGGTACTGGCGAGGACCAGACCCGTGAACAGCCATGAAAATCCTATGTTGGAACGTCCAGGGCTTGGGCAGCCCTGGGACGATTGACTCTCTGAGAAGGCGGTCTTGGAGAGAATTGCCCGATATAGTCTTCGTCATGGAGACTATGTGCAGAGGGGGAGACCAGGAGGCGGTGAGAAGGAAGTGTGGTTTCGATGCAGGGTTCATTGTTGATAGCAGAGGCAGGGTGGGGGGTTTGGGTTTATGGTGGAGAGGAGATGATGTGAGGATAAAGTCTTTTTCTGACCACCATATTGCAGCGGAGGTGGGAGTGGAAGGCAATCTGGACTGTTTCCTTTTTGTGGGGATGTACGGGTGGGCTGCTACACAGGAGAGGCGATGTACTTGGGAGTTAATGGAGGAGGTCTGTGCTCAGGCTAGGGGTCCTATTGTTTTAGGAGGTGATTTTAACAAAATTTTATCTCATGAAGAAAAGAAGGGAGGACAGCCGAGGAATGAATGGTAGATGCGCAACTTCAGGGAGGCAATTGACAATTGCCTTCTAACGGACCTGGGTTCTACGGGGAGCAAATTTACTTGGAAGCGTGGTTTACATGAGGAGAATCTCATTCTGGAAAGGCTTGATCGTTTTTTGGCTGACAGGCAATGGTGTGAGATCTTTAACGTGAGGCGGGTCAAGAATTATCCTATTCTTAATTCGGATCATGGACAGGTTCTTTTGTGGGCGGAAAGAAGAGGTACGGGCAGCGGTTCTTATGAGAAAAAATTCAGATTTGAAACTTTCTGGTTATCTTCCCCGGAGTGTAAAGAGGTGGTGCAACAAGCAAGGGACAGCAATGCGGACTTGGGTCTCAGTGGTCAGACTGATAGCTGCGCAGAGAGGCTTTCTAAATGGGCAGAAGGGAAGTTTGGAAACATCAAGAGGAGACTGGCAGAGACGGAAAAGAAGCTCGTTAGTGCTCAAAATCGGCCACCTTCCAATGACATGTTGAAAGAATGTACAGAGATAGCAAATGAGTTGCAGGAATTACAGCGCCTGGAGGAAAGCTATTGGTTGGCAAGGGCTAGAACCAATGAGATGAGAGACGGCGACAAGAACACAAAGTATTTCCATCACAAAGATAATCAACGGAAGCGGCACAATATGATCCATGGTCTCTTCAAGGAGGACGGTAGCTGGCATACAGAACATGAATCTATTGCTGAAATTATTTCCTCGTACTTCAATTCACTCTTTGCCAACTCGGTCCCATCCGGAATGGAGGAGTTCATTGCTGATATGCCGGGTGTTATTTCTGAAGATAATTTCCCTCGTCTCAATCAGGCCCCGACGGAGACAGAAGTCTGGCAGGCTCTTAACCAAATGCACCCCAACAAGGCTCCAGGTCCAGACGGGATGAAGGCTATTTTCTATCAGAAATTTTGGGAGGTGATCAAATCCAGCTTGTTGTCTTTTATTAGTAGATGGTGGAAAGGGGAGGAAACTATGGAGGATATGAATGATACTGATATTGTGTTGATTCCCAAAACGAGCAACCCGGTTCGGATTTCTGAGTTTCGCCCTATAAGCCTATGTAATGTTTCGTACAAAATTATCATGAAGGTGTTGGCGAATAGAATTAAGCCGCTTTTGAATGACATTATTTCAGAGAACCAAAGTGCCTTTGTGAGGGGGCGGATGATAACAGACAATGCCCTTATTGCCTATGAGTTGTTCAACACGATGAAGTACAAGAAGCGGGGAAGAGAAGGCTTGATGGCTCTCAAGCTCGACATGAGCAAGGCATATGACCGGGTGGAGTGGGCTTTTCTTGAGAAGGTTATGAGGAGAATGGGGTTCCCGGATGTTTGGAGGAATAAGGTGATGGAGTGTATGTCTAGTGTATCCTACAAGATCATCATCAATGGCAAAAGGAGAGGCACTGCAACCCCCACTAGAGGTCTTTGCCAAGGTGATCCCATCTCTCCCTATCTCTTTCTTTTTTGCGTTGAAGCTCTCTCTTTCTCCCTTTCCAAAGCAGCACAGGAAAATAAAATTCATGGCACGAGAATTTGCAGAAGGGCGCCGAGGGTCACTCACATTTTCTTCGCAGACGACAATATTATTTTCACAAGGGCAACCTCAGAAGAATGCTCCGCTTTAGCTGAAATTTTCAGCCAATACAAGAGGGCATCTGGACAAAAAATTAACTATGAGAAGACGGAGGTTTCCTTTAGTGCGAATGTTTCTGTGGAGAGACGGGAACTGATCAAGGACCGACTGCGGGTTAGAGAGGTGGATAGGCATGAGAAGTATCTTGGACTCCCTACAGTCATTGGGAGATCCAAGAAAGTTGTTTTTGCTGCGATAAAGGATAGAGTGTGGAAGAAGGTCCAGGGGTGGAAAGAGAAGTTTCTCTCAAGGCCGGGGAAGGAGGTGCTTATTAAGGCGGTCATCCAAGCTATTCCTACATATCTTATGAGTGTTTTCAAGATACCGGATGGACTGATTGATGAGATTCAGGCGATGATGGCTCGGTTTTGGTGGGGGTCGAAGGAAGGGGAGAGGAAGATACACGGGATGAGTTGGGAGAGGTTATCCAAGCCTAAGGAGAGTGGAGGGATGGGCTTTAGAGATATGAAGGTGTTCAACCAAGCCTTGTTAGCCAAACATGGATGGAGATTGGCGGTCCATGGTCAGTCTTTGGCAGCCCGAATTTTGAAGGCAAAATACTACATGTCCTCTTCTGTCTTGCATGCAAGGATGGGAGGTAGTCCCAGCTACACATGGAGGAGCATATGGGGGGCGTTGCAGTTGTTCAAGGAAGGTATGAGATGGAGAGTGGGCGATGGGAAGGACATTCACATTTACAGGGATAGGTGGATCCCTCATTTGGGTGGCATGGTACATAGGTACTTGGTGAGTGGCCCGGAGGAGTACAATTGGGTGAGTGATTTGATTTGTCCGGTGACGAAAAAATGGAGGAGGGAGGCGGTGGAGGAGTGCTTTCCCAGTCACCTTGCGAGGGCTGTCCTAAACATTCCACTTCCACGGTGGCATGTGGAGGATAGTCTTTTTTGGGACAAGGAAAGCAATGGGATTTTTTCGGTCAGGAGTTCTTACCAGCTCTTAAGGGCGGGGGAGGAACTGTGGGAAGGGGAGCAAGGGGAGAGATGGAGAAGGCTGTGGAAAGAAAGATGGCCACCGAAATTAAAACATTTCATCTGGAGAGCTTTGCGAAATATCCTTCCTACTATGACGGAGCAGCAGAAAAAGCAGGTGACTTCGGATGAGGGCTGCCACCATTGCGGACAGTGTGAGGACTCGACGCATGTTTTACTCCAGTGCGAGATAGCAAGGAGGATCTGGGCTACCGGCGAGTTCGATTGGTTGGGACAGATGGACCTTCATGATTTGGGGAGTTTTGTGGACAGCCTTCTGGATGAGGAGAACGATAGATGCAAGGAGGAGGGGGCGGCACTTCTATGGGTTACGTGGACAGCAAGGAACAAATATATCTTTGACGAGCACCCGCCATTCCTCCCGGGCTTAGCAGCGAGCTTTATCGACATTGTTAGGAGATTTGCACAGTACCATGCAGCCGTGAGCAGCGTAGTGGTTTCGCCGCCTTCTTCAGACAGTGTAGCTTGGCGCCGCCCTCCACCGGGCTGCGTTAAGATCAACACGGATGCCTCCATCTCTCTGACAGGTGACGGTGGTTGTGGTGCAGCTATACGGGACGATCGCGGACGTCTGTTGTGGACTTCCCAGTGTCGTTTAGAACAGCCATACTCGGTGCTTAGTGCGGAGGGTGTGGCTGTCCTGAAAGGCATGCAGCTCGTGCTTGGGAATGGGTTCACGGACGTCATTGTGGAGACAGATTACCTTACTCTGGTAGAGGCCGTGAAGAAGGGATATGGTGGACGTGGTTACGAGCACTTTATCGTCAAGGACATCTCCGAGCTCTCTTCTCTTTTTTTGTCTTTCAATTTTTGTTTTGTTAGGAGGCAAGGTAATAGGGTAGCTCATGCCTTGGCCTCACCCGCTTGTCATTTTGTTCACCCCATCTCTCATGGAGAGGGGTTTGAGGATCAGATCTGTGCACTTGTTGTAAATGATTTGATCACTTAATAAAATGGCAGGCGCCCTTTATCAAAAAAAAAAAAACTAGAACCATTGCATATAAGAAAACACACCCACTCATGTTCATCACATGCCTCAACAAAGTAATATCTCACTAGCACAATTGCTTCTAAGATTATGTATTTTTAAGGGTGAAAGGAATATAGTTTGTATGGGGTTGTCATTAGCGATTACTTTACCACCATCTTCTTTCATATAGCATCAGGAATTATTTTAACACAATTTATGTTAAGTCATTCACACATGTCTCTTCTTCCATACACAATTACACCCAAATACTACATGCAGAGCTTATCAATCTAAATTTTTTTTACCCAGACCATAAGTTCAAAAATGAATACCTTTAAAAAAGGCCCACAAGCATCTAACAAGTGTTGTTGGATATAAATATTGTTCCCTTCATCAACAATCCTCTTATGATATTAAATGATGCCAAGAGAATTGATCACATGCAATCCCATGCTAACCTTTTGGGGCACATGAGGTCATCACCACATACAGATTATCTGTATGAAACACAAAAAATACAAGTTTCACCCAAAGAAAAATTTGTTAAGGCACTTATTATCAGAAATCTAATAGTTTGATTATAATAAAGTAAGACATGTTACTAATTCATTGGGAGAATAAAAAAAAATACATCAAAGAGGCCTTTATACAGAGTTGGGAGAACCATACCTTTTCTGTGGGATCTGATCTCCAAAACACAAGATAAACATAGCGGAAGCGATTCGATTAACATCGGAATACGAAAATCATGAGAAATTAAAACTTTTCGAAAACGAGATCTCAAAAACTTGAAACTCCTTTTATAAAAGTAAGATGAACTGTTTACATCTCTGATAAATCACTTCTCGAGAGATTATATACGTCATGATACAAAATCTCAAGATTTCAAAATTCTCAGATCAACAAACTCCTAGGACCTGAGTGTACAAAGACGACATAAGACTAATCCTGACTATAAGACTAGACATCACAGTGTTTCCACCTGAAATCACTGCTGCTCCTGAATTTGCTGCTGTTGCTGCTGTCCACCTGCAGATCGGTTCCTTCGACCTCGACGTCCACCTAAAGGTAGAAATCTATGGGGTGAGACAATTTTAAATAATTGTCCCAGCGAGAGTTATAACTCTCCGCCAGAAACTTTGTTAAAAGTAATCAAAGGAATATCATGAGCAGGTAACTTAGGTTACTCACAGCAGGCTTGATAACAAATACTCATCTTTATTTAAGGAATATGAAGAACATGTATACTAATACTTGAACATGATATTAAAAGAAAGCAATGTAATATCAATCAATGTTCCTCGTAGTTCAACCTAAGCAGTTATGCTACGCAGTTGATTATGTTTTACAAACATCATTATGCCCTGCGGAGATGAGGTATACCGCTCATGCTCCAACCGATCACTAGTAAGTCGCATCGGTATCATACTAGGTCATCGAAAGAGCCGGATTCTCATGACCTTCAACTACCTCAGTCAGAATGAGGATAAACATGCAGGACATCTAGTGTCCCTGCTAATATAGCTCACCAGGGTATTCTGGTACTTCGCTATTAGAGTCACAGTGACATTATGCACTCTCTTCGCTATCGAAAGATTTCATTTTTATCTCTCATCGATGCGGTATAAAAGATTCCCTTGGAAGAATAGTGTTACATCATCCCGGTATAAACATATAGTGAAGGGTTGATGGATTAAGATACATCCACATCAACTCCTACACTAGGCTGTAAGGATATACACATTCATATTCCCCCACATACTCTAAAGTATGTGATCCAGGGGTTCCCTTAGGAAAACCTTTTTCACCATCATTTAAACACTGACAATGATGGATCTATGATCAGGGCTCTACATGATATGATTAAACTTGGTTATTAGGTACATTTCAGTATTCTTTTAGCATCATACATGTTTCCAAACATTCAAGTACTAAACATTGCTATAACAGAAGAATACTAAATGTAACAGGTATTACTCATATCAGTTATCAGATGGATATCAATTCTTAATCATCTTATCACTATAATTCAGGAACATAGGTGTTCATACCCTTATATCATCATAACACTTGCTATCAAATGGCATGTCAGCATCAAGTCATCTATTAGCATGACCTTGATGTCATTCATGGTCCTTAAGGCATATCAATTTCATATGATACCACTTGCATCTAGGTAACATAATTATTTCTGTTCATAAGCTATTGACATGCTTTCAATGAATATGATGTCATGATCCTTACCTGGATATGATTATTTTCTTATAAGAACCTGCATGATTAAATCAATTGATAATAATAAACAATTCATAGTCAGACCAGCAGTCAATAAGACATAATTAATCCTTCAATTCAAAGGGTATACTTATGTGTCCTTACAAAGGGTAAGATTCCCTTGTTTACATCATTTAGGGTCATTCAACCCTTTTATTATGATTAGGAATAATGATTCCTCATCTCATATCTTGATCATACAATTCATGCTTAAAGGAATAACATGAGTTTAGGGTTTATTGTTCATTTCAACATATTACTATGAACTAGGGTTTACTATTCACATTTACTCATGATTACCTAAGAATTAGGGTTTACTATTCACATTACTCATGATTACCCTAGAATTAGGGTTTACTATTCACATTACTCATGATTACCCTAGAATTAGGGTTTACTATTCACATTACTCCTGATTACCCTAGAATTAGGGTTTACTATTTACATTACTCATGATTACCCTAGAATTAGGGTTTACTATTCACATTACTCATGATTACCCTAGAATTAGGGTTTACTATTTACATTACTCATGATTACCCTAGAATTAGGGTTTACTATTCACTTCTCATAGAATCATCATGAATGAGAAACATCATCATTATTAATGCTTTCAAATTAGGTTAAGACTCATCAATTATCTTAATTAGGGTTTTCATGATCTCTCATAAATGGATCATACCCTAATCCTGCATATTCATATACATTGAAGGTACTTTATTTGAGTTTTAACCATAAATGGTACTTTCTCTCTCTCCTTCCTAATGAATGGTGATTACATCACTCTAGATAGAGTTGGATTAAGTCCTTATTGATTAACATAAACCAAATCACCACTATCATGTCATTAGGGTTTACATAAAACAAGGTATCCTTTAATTGAACCCATTTTAGCTTAAACGAGTATGGACCCACTTGAGATTAAACGAGTGTGGACCCATTTGAGCTTAAACGAGTATGGACCTGTTTGAGCTTAAACGAGTGTGGACCTGTTTGAGCTTGAACGAGTGTGGACCCATTTGGGCTTAAACGAGTGTAACCCATTTGAGCTTAAACGAGTGTGAACCCATTTGAGGTGAAACGAGTGTGAACCCATTTGAGGTGAAACGGGTGTGAACCCATTTAAGATGAAACGAGTGTGAACCCATTTGAGGTGAAACAGGTGTGAACCCATTTAAGATGAAACGAGTGTGAACCCATTAGAGGTGAAACGGGTGTGAACCCATTTAAGATGAAACGAGTGTGAACCCATTTGAGGTGAAACGGGTGTGAACCCATTTAAGATGAAACGAGTGTGAACCCATTTGAGGTGAAACGGGTGTGAACCCATTTATGATGAAACGAGTGTGAACCCATTTGAGGTGAAACGGGTGTGAACCTATTTAAGATCAAACGAGTGTGAACCCATTTGAGGTGAAACGGGTGTGAACCCATTTAAGATGAAACGAGTGTGAACCCATTTGATAAAGTTGGATAAGGACCAACATAGGTATTAATGCCCTTCATCTTCAACCTTGAAACCAAGGTCTGTTCTTCACGAAAAAGCTTGCAAGAGTGCAAAGAAAGATGGGGAAGAAGAAGAACTAACTATTATTTGCAATAATAAAAGTATGCATAACAAAGTAAGGTGTAGAGTTATAAAACCTGCCTCAAACGTTGTTCCTAGAGCTCCAAGCTTCCAAGCTTCGAAACTTTTAATGGTGTCTTGAGCTCCACAGGTCATCCAAGGTTGTTTCTTCAAGAAAGGTTGGGAAGGATCGTCTAGGAAGAGAAAGCTAAGTGAATTAACCATGAAACCAACCTTATACAAGGATTTCCCCCATGAATTCAAGCTAGAAGATGGTGCTTTCTTACCTTAGAACAGGTTGGTCGTTTCCCTGAGCTCCAAAACTTTGCCTTGGTCGGTTGAGAAAGATGAGAAGTGAGGAAGTGAAGGGAATACGTTTGGTTGTTTTTACAAGGAACTAGGCTTATATACTTTAGGTTATTTTCCACCATAAGGACCTCTAAAACATAGATTTCTCATCTAAGTCCCTTCTTCTTTCTAAGGCACGTCCAAGCATGATAATCTTATGCAAATCTCATCAAAACTCAAGATCTAAGGGTAGATAAAACCAACATGCATACTAAGGTACATATATGAAGGGTCTTCTTACTCATACTAGGTGTTTTCACTACAAAGGTCATCCTTCTTATCCAATTATTTAGTAGAAGCGCCCCTCTCATACTTTGTTCTCTAAATGATGTCAAGAGTCATAAAAGATATTCTATAAAGTGTATAGCACAAGTTGCACCCCACATTTTGGGTAAATTGCACTTTACACCAAAATTAGGGTTTAAGCACAAGGATTGCTCCACAAGGTGCACCTTGGTGCCAAAACTTGGGAAATCCATCATACCTCATCATATTCCTTCATATTATGTCTCTTTATTAGAGGAACATCTTAACCTGTGTAATTTGCAAGTTAACCCCTCTAATTGGGTAATTTGCACATAGGTCCCTATATTACCAAACAATACTACAATCATTGTTTAAAAAGGATAGAAATGAAAATGTATGTTCCTTAGGAACTTAATTACATGCCAAAAGATAATCACAAGGATTTAATTGCATATTTTAGGCAAAACACCTAGGGTTAATTCATAACCCAGGTCTGGGATGTTACAAATTATGCACCCCTTACAAGGATTTCGTCCTCAAAATCGATAAAACATATTAAGAGAAAAGAGTAGGATATTTCCTTCTCATCTCTTCCTCTCATTCCCAAGTGGCTTCTTCAACACCACAGTGATTCCAGAGAACTTTTACAAGACTTATCTCTTTCTTCTTTAGCTTTTTAATTCTATTGTCAATGATTGACACCGGTCCTTCCTCATAAGTTATATCTTCATTCAATTCTACTTCCATAGGTTGTAGAACTGACTCGGTATCGGGATGACATTTCCTTAACATAGAAATGTGAAACACAGGGTGTAGTTTTTGTAATTCTGGTGGTAACTCTAGTCTATAGGCTACCTTTCCAACCCGTTCAATGATTGGATAAGGCCCTATAAATCTAGGAGCTAACTTCCCTTTCCTTCCAAAATGAAGGACTCCTTTCCAAGGCGAGACCTTGAGATACACTCTGTCTCCAACCTGGAATTCCAACGGTCTACGACGCTTGTCAGCATAAGATTGTTGCCTATCTTGTGCATTCTTAATATGTTGTTGTATTACTTTAATCTTTTCCGTAGTCTGTTGCACAAGATCAGGACCTAACAACTGATGTTCACCAGTCTCATACCAGCATAAGGGTGATCTACAATGTCTGCCATACAAGGCTTCATAAGGTGCCATATCAATACTATGTTGATAGATATTGTTATAGGTAAACTCTATCAAGCTTAGGTGCAGATCCCAACTTCCTGTGAACTGGAGATCACATGCTCTCAACAGATCTTCTAAGGTCTGTATAGTCCTTTCTGACTATCCATCCGTCTGTGGATGAAAGGTTGTACTAAACCTTAACTGGGTGCCTAGTGCCCTATGTAGTTGTTCCCAAAAACTACTTGTGAACTGAGGACCTCTGTCAGAAACTATGGTGACAGGAACTACGTGAAAACACACTATCTCTTGAACAAATAACTGGGATAACCTTTCAGCAGAATATGTTGTTTTGACAGGTAAGAAATGTGATGTCTTAGTCAACCTATCAACAATTACCCAAATGGAATCATGTCCTTTATTTGTTCTAGGTAGGCCAACAACAAGGTCCATGGTTACATGATCCCACTTCCACTGTGGTATGGGTAAAGGTTGCATTGTTCCTGCAGGTTTCTGGTGTTCAGCTTTAACTTGTTGACACACCGGACACCTCAGAACAAACTCAGCTACGTCCTTCTTCATCCCAGGCCACCAATACATATCTTTCAAGTTTCGATACATTTTGGTGCTTCCTGGATGCATATCATACATTGAAGAATGAGCTTCCTCCAGGACTAACTTCCTCAGGTTATCTACATCTGGCACTATCATCCTCCCATGATAGCATGCCACTTGATCATCTGATTCATGAAAACCTTCTCGCTTCTCACCACCATACTCAGATCTGATCTGCTGAACTGCAACATCAACTTGTTGTGCCTCCTTAATCTGCTCTCTTAGGGTGGGTTTGATATGCATCTCAGCCAACAACCCGGCAATCCATGACACCTTCATCTGTACATTGTCTTGCCTTAAGGAGATAAGCATATCTCTCCTAGGGCATACTAAAGATTTTAATTGTGCCCTATCAGAGGATGATATTGCTGATTTCCTACTCAAGGCATCTGCAACTACATTGGCCTTTCCTGGATGGTAATCTATTGTACAATCATAATCCTTGATTAACTCCATCCAGCGACGTTGCCTCATGTTAAGGTCATGCTGAGAGAAGATATACTTAAGGTTCTTATGGTCTGTGAAAATCTGGAAGGTTTCTCTGTAAAGATAATGTCTCCAGATTTTCAAGGCATGAACCACATCAGCTAACTCTAAATCATGTGTCGGATAATTCTCCTCATGTTTCTTAAGTTGTTGAGAAGCAAAAGAAATCACTTGTTTATCCTGCATCAACACACATCCAAGTCCATTCTTGGAGGCATCACAAAAGATTACATATCCTTTTCCTTGCTCAGGTAGCACAAGCACAGGTGCACTTGTCAACCTCTCCTTCAACAGCTGAAAAGATTTTTGACACTTATCACTCCAGGCAAAAGGAACATCTTTCCGGGTCAACTTCGTCAAGGGTAGGGCTATAGAACTGAAGTTCTTAATGAACCTTCGATAATAGCCAGCCAACCCTAAGAAACTACGAATCTCCGTCGGTGTTTTCGGTTGTTCCCACTGTAGAACAAATTCTACCTTTTTAGGGTCAACACGAATTCCCGAGGCAGATACCACATGTCCAAGAAAAGATACCTCCGGCATCCAGAACTCACACTTGCTAAACTTAGCATATAGCTTATGTTGTCTTAGCAAAGTTAGAGCCTGACAAAGATGCTGTTCATGCTGCTGAGCATCTCTACTATAGATCAGGATGTCATCTATAAAGACAACAACACACTGATCGAGGAAAGGTTGGAAGATTCTATTCATGAGTTCCATAAATGTAGCTGGTGCATTAGTTAGTCCGAACGACATAACTGTGAACTCATAGTGACCATACCTTGTCCCGAAAGCAGACTTGGTTATGTCACTATCCTTAATACGAAGTTGATGATATCCTGACCTCAAGTCTATCTTCGAGAAGACGGTTGCACCACGCAACTGGTCGAAAAGATCATCAATTCTTGGCAGAGGGTACTTATTCTTTATCGTTACTTTATTTAGTTATCTGTAATCGATGCACAACCGCATTGATCCATCCTTCTTTTTAACAAACAAGACCGGAGCACCCCAAGGTGAAGTACTTGGTCGGATAAAACCTTTCTCAAGCAACTCTTGAAGCTGTTTCTTGAGTTCTGCCATCTCAGTAGGTGCCATCCTATACGGTGTTTGTGCTATAGGTTGGGTATCTGGGATCAAATTGATTTCAAAATCAATTTCCCAAGGCGGTGGCATACCTGGAAGTTCTTCAGGAAATACATCTTCAAATTCCCTGACTATAGGAACTTCAGCAAGGTTAGGACTCTTCATGGTGGTATCTATCACATGGGCCAAGAATGCATAACATCCTTGCCTCATCAGCTTATCAGCAACCATAGCAGACACAAGACAGGTGGGTAGAATCTTTCTCTCTCCTTGAAAAATCCATGTGTTGCTCTCATCAGCAAACACAACCTGCTTGGATTCACAACCCAAGACAACTCTATACCTTTCCAAGGTATCCATCCCCAGGATTATATCAAATCCTTGCATATCAAGTGGTATAAGATCCACTTGAATGCGATGATCAGAAAAGAAGAGGATGCAGGGAGAGCATACCTCTTGCAAACCAACAGATCCTCTCAACGGAGTTTCAAGCAACAAGCTATCTGCCCTATGACTAACTGTCATATTGTAGTTACGAATCACTCTTCGAGTGACAAAAGAGTGCGTAGCACCTGGGTCAATCAAAACAGATACCACACAGGATTTATACATATCAGAATATAAAAGTTCCATCTGACCTGCCACAACCCGTGGATTGACCACTGCTTCTGGTGGGTTCATAGCATAGAATCTCACTGTCGCCTGAGGTTGAGTTGGTGCTGACGATCCATCCTGAGACGCTTGCCCACATCCTCTAGCTGCTCCTTGAGACTGCCTTCTTTGTGATCCCTGTTGATTCTGCCTCAAAGGTTGTGTCACACTGACAGGCCTAGACCTACAGTCCTTCATCAGATGTCCCACCTTCCCACAGTTATAGCAACTTCTTTCCAGTTGTTGTGGTCTTGGCGGTCCTGTGACCGATATTAATGCTGAACTGTGAGTCTCTCATGGCGGTAAACCTCGTCCTCTACCTCTACTTGGGGACCACTGAGTCTGAGAACTCGATCTGGGTGGTGGAGGTGTAGGTGCAGAGAATCTAGGCTTCTTAAAGTCTCTATATGAAGATCCCTGGAACTGTGGATATCTCTTTTGGGTTTGCCTTTTCTCGACTACGGATCTCTCTATCCTTCGGACAGACTCAACGAAGGTAGAAAATCTCTCCCGGTTTTCTAGTGCAGACACGGGAGTAGCAATGTCGGCATTCAAACCCTTCTCAAACCTCCTAATCCTTTCTTCATTTGTGGTAGCCATATGCGGACAGAATCACAACAACTCCATGAACTTAGCCTCATACTCGCTAATGTTCATCATACCCTATCTCAGTCTCTCAAACTGAGAGATCTTCTCGTCCAAGAAGGTCTTTGGAAAATATCTACGGACAAATTCCCGACGAAAGTCTTCCCACAAGATCTCTATTCCAGGCCTCTTCTGCTCTTCCATGGTCCACCAGTGACCAGCACTACCTTTGAGAAAATAGACAGCATGTATAACCTTCTCACCTTCGGGGATGTTAAGGATTCTGAAAGCTTTCTCCAACTCAGTTAACCACAGATCAGCATCAGCAGGGTCAGCTGTTCTAAAATATTCAGTTGCTCCGACCCGACGAAGTCGCTCGAATGTTTTACCGATACCTTGACCCTCAGACTGGACAGGTGCCCTAGGTGCAGGCTTGGGCATCCTGTCGGTGATATGTGTCATGGCAGTCATAAACTGCCCAAACATGGTCTGAACCGCTGGGTTTCCCATGTCAGCTGGGTCAAACTGAGGTGGCTCCAAAGGTGGCTCCAACACAGGTTGCTCTATTTCTAGGTTCCTTGCACCTTCTCGAGGTGCACCAACACTACTTTCTGCCTCGTAATCCTCCTGTGGTCCAGACATCCTTAATTATCTTCTTCTCCTGAGGAGCAGAAGACTCTATTAGATAAGAAAGAAGTACTAAGGATAGACTTGACACTCTAAGTCCTATGTCTCTGTAGACTCAGCAAACCTAGAGCTCTGATACCACTAATTGTGGGCTCTGATATCCAAAACACAAGATAAACATAGCGGAAGCGATTCGATTAATAGCGGAATACGAAAATCACGAGAAATTAAAACTGTTCAAAAACGAGATCTCAAAAACCTGAAACTCCTTTTATAAAAGTAAGATGAACTGTTTACATCTCTGATAAATCACTTCTCGAGTGATTATATACGTCATGATACAAAATCTCAAGATTTCAAAATTCTCAGATCAACAAACTCCTAGGACCTGAGTGTACAGAGACGACATAAGACTATTCTGACTACAAGACTAGACATCACAGTGTTTCCACCTGAAATCACTACTGCTCCTAAATTTGCTGATGTTGCTGCTGTCCACCTGCAGATCGGTTCCTTCGACCTCGACGTCCACCTAAAGGTAGAAATCTACGGGGTGAGACAATTTTAAATAATTGTCCCAGTGAGAGTTATAACTCTCCGCCAGAAACTTTGTTAAAAGCAATCAAAGGAATATCATGAGCAGGTAACTTAGGTTACTCACAGCAGGCTTGATAACAAATACTCATCTTTATTTAAGGAATATGAAGAACTTGTATACTAATACTTGAACAGGATATTAAAAGCAAGCAATGTAATATCAATCAATGTTCCTCGTAGTTCAACCTAAGCAGTTATGCTACGCGGTTGATTATGTTTTACAAACATCATTATGCCCTGCGGAGATGAGGTATACCGCTCATGCTCCAACCGATCACTAGTAAGTCGCATCGGTATCATACTAGGTCATCGAAAGAGCCGGATTCTCATGACCTTCAACTACCTCAGTCAGAATGAGGATAAACATGCAGGACATCTAGTGTCCCTGCTAATATAGCTCACCAAGGTATTCTGGTACTTCGCTATTAGAGTCACAGTGGCATTCTGCACTCTCTTCGCTATCGAAAGATTTCATGTTTATCTCTCATCGATGTGGTATAAAAGATTCCCTTGGAAGAATAGTGTTACATTATCCCGGTATAAACATATAGTGAAGGGTGGATGGATTAAGATACATCCACATCAACTCCTACACTAGGATGTAAGGATATACACATCCATATTCCCCCACATACTCTAAAGTATGTGATCCAGGAGTTCCCTTAGGAAAACCTGTTTCACCATCATTTAAACTCTGACAGTGATGGATCTATGATCAGGGCTCTACATGATATGATTAAAATTGGTTATTAGGTACATTTCAGTATTCTTTTAGCATCATACATGTTTTCAAACATTCAAGTACTAAACATTGCTATAACAGAAGAATACTAAATGTAACAGGTATTACTCATATCAGTTATCAGATGGATATCAATTCTTAATCATCTTATCACTATAATTCAGGAACATAGGTGTTCATACCCTTATATCATCATAACACTTGCTATCAAATGACATGTCAGCATCAAGTCATCTATTAGCATGACCTTGATGTCATTCATGGTCCTTAAGGCATATCAGTTTCATATGATACCACTTGCATCTAGGTAACATAATTATTTCTGTTCATAAGCTATTGACATGCTTTCAATGAATATGATGTCATGATCCTTTCCTGGATATGATTATTTTCTTATAAGAACCTGCATGATTAAATCAATTGATAATAATCAACAATTCATAGTCAGACCAGCAGTCAATAAGACAGAAATAATCCTTCAATTCAAAGGGTATACTTATGTGTCCTTACAAAGGGTAAGATTCCCTTATTTACATCATTTAGGGTCATTCAACCCTTTTATTATGATTAGGAATAATGATTCCTCATCTCATATCTTGATCATACAATTCATGCTTAAAGGAATAACATGAGTTTAGGGTTTATTGTTCATTTCAAAATATTACTATGAACTAGGGTTTACTATTCACATTTACTCATGATCACCTAAGAATTAGGGTTTACTATTCACATTACTCATGATTACCCTAGAATTAGGGTTTACTATTCACATTACTCATGATTACCCTAGAATTAGGGTTTACTATTCACATTACTCCTGATTACCCTAGAATTAGGGTTTACTATTTACATTACTCATGATTACCCTAGAATTAGGGTTTACTATTCACATTACTCATGATTACCCTAGAATTAGGGTTTACTATTTACATTACTCATGATTACCCTAGAATTAGGGTTTACTATTCACTTCTCATAGCATCATCATGAATGAGAAACATCATCATTATTAATGCTTTCAAATTAGGTTAAGACTCATCAATTATCTTAATTAGGGTTTTCATGATCTTTCATAAATGGATCATACCCTAATCCTGCATATTCATATACATTGAAGGTACTTTATTTGAGTTTTAACCATATATGGTACTTTCTCTCTCTCCTTCCTAATGAATGGTGATTACATCACTCTAGATAGAGTTGGATTAAGTCCTTATTGATTAACATAAACCAAATCACCACTATCATGTCATTAGGGTTTACATAAAATAAGGTATCCTTTAATTGAACCCATTTAAGCTTAAACGAGTATGGACCCACTTGAGCTTAAACGAGTGTGGACCCATTTGAGCTTAAACGAGTATGAACCTATTTGAGCTTAAACGAGTGTGGACCTGTTTGAGCTTAAACGAGTGTGGACCCATTTGGGCTTAAACGAGTGTAACCCATTTGAGCTTAAACGGGTGTGAACCCATTTGAGGTGAAACGAGTGTGAACCCATTTGAGGTGAAACGGGTGTGAACCCATTTAAGATGAAACGAGTGTGAACCCATTTGAGGTGAAACAGGTGTGAACCCATTTAAGATGAAACAAGTGTGAACCCATTAGAGGTGAAACGGGTGTGAACCCATTTAAGATGAAACGAGTGTGAACCAATTTGAGGTGAAACGGGTGTGAACCCATTTAAGATGAAACGAGTGTGAACCCATTTTAGGTGAAACAGGTGTGAACCCATTTAAGATGAAATGAGTGTGAACCCATTTGAGGCGAAACGGGTGTGAACCCATTTAAGATGAAACGAGTGTGAACCCATTTGAGGTGAAACGGGTGTGAACCCATTTAAGATGAAACGAGTGTGAACCCATTTGATAAATTTAGATAAGGACCAACATAGGTATTAACGCTCTTCATCTTCAACCTTGAAACCAAGGTCTGTTCTTCACAAAACATCTTGCAAGAGTGCAAAGAAAGATGGGGAAGAAGAAGAACTAACTATTATTTGCAAGAATAAAAGTATGCATAACAAAGTAAGGTGTAGAGTTATAAAACGCGCCTCAAACGTTGTTCCTAGAGCTCCAAGCTTCCAAGCTTCAAAACTTTTAATGGTGGCTTGAGCTCCACAAGTCATCCAAGGTTGTTTCTTCAAGAAAGGTTGGGAAGGATCGGCTAGGAAGAGAAAGCTAAGTGAATTAACCATGAAACCAACCTTATACAAGGATTTCCCCCATGAATTCAAGCTAGAAGATGGTGCTTTCTTACCTTAGAACAGGTTGGTCGTTTCCCTGAGCTCCAGAGCTTTGTCTTGGTCAGTTGAGAAAGATGAGAAGTGAGGAAGTGAAGGGAATACATTTGGTTGTTTTTACAAGGAACTAGGCTTATATACTTTAGGTTATTTTCCACCATAAGGACCTCTAAAACATAGATTTCTCATCTAAGTCCCTTCTTCTTTGTAAGGCACGTCCAAGCATGATAATATTATGCAAAGCTCATCAAAACTCAAGATCTAAGGGTAGATAAAACCAACATGCATACTAAGGTACATATATGAAGGGTCTTCTTACTCATACTAGGTGTTTTCACTACAAAGGTCATCCTTCTTATCCAATTATTTAATAGAAGCGCCCCTCTCATCCTTTGTTCTCTAAATGATGTCAAGAGTCATAAAAGATATTCTAGAAAGTGTATAGCACAAGTTGCACCCCACATTTTGGGTAAATTGCACTTTACACCAAAATTAGGGTTTAAGCACAAGGATTGCTCCACAATGTGCACCTTGGTGCCCAAACTTGGGAAATCCATCATACCTCATCATATTCCTTCATATGATGTATCTTTATTTGAGGAACATTTTAACCTGTGTAATTTGCAAGTTAACCCCTCTAATTGGGTAATTTGCACATAGGTCCCTGTATTACCAAACAATACTACAATCATTGTTTAAAAAGGATAGAAATGAAAATGTATGTTCCTTAGGAACTTAATTACATGCCAAAAGATAATCACAAGGATTTAATTACATATTTTAGGCAAAACACCTAGGGTTAATTCATAACCCAGGTCAGGGATGTTACATTTTCTCAGAAGATTTATCACCAAGGCATCATGGCAAGAAGCTGATGGATTCTCTTCTATGTTCAACAAGTGTTGGAATGATTCCCTTGCCTTCAACGAATCTCTAAAGCAAGCATAGAAGCCCATCTCTAGTTGGGATAGGAAACAACACCATGAGAGAAGGAGACACAATGCCTTATCAATAACATCAATATCCTTCAATCTGAGCTAGTTGAACAGTCCAATGATATATTGGATGCTATTTGTTTATGCAAATGGATCTGGATGCTATCCTTAAAGTGGAGGAAACCGACTTAAGTCATCACAACCATATTAATTTACTTAAGGATGGTTAAACACAAGCAGTTATATTAAAGAACATTAGAACAATATTAATGATACATCCTAAAGAGAATGAAATTACTAAACTTAATAGGTAATTGAAAACATAGATATATATAACATGTTATAACTATTAAAGAAGATAAAGAAGGTAGAACATACCCTTTTGTAGAAAAGAAACCTTTATAACTATCTTAGGTCAGAGAGGATATGCTCGTCGGTGTCCAGTGTGACGGTGCCAGGCGTGTCAGCCTATAGATATTGAGCTTCAGACGTGGCGAGGCTGTGGTGGTGGTGTTGTCGGTTCCAGGCTCCACATCATCTGCCAACAGGTGTTGCCTGATCTACTAGTCCCGGTTGTCTAGAACTGTCCAAATGAAACAAGAGTAACTAGTAGTTCAATTTTCAATAACGAGTTACGATACAACCAAACCGCTATCTATGATCTATCTAGCCACCTATTCTGATCTATAGTGAAACACATAAGATGGTAAACTCAAAGGGACAAAAAGAGAGACACTGCTTAAATGTATAGTATTGAAATTTATACGAAACAAAATGAGTATTATGTTCCAATTGAGCTTATTTACTATCTCTCACTCTTAGATGATCTCTTGTGTATGCAGTCAGAATATACAGTTCTCACTTAGTATACTCCTTATGGGAGTTGGAATAGCAATGGTGACGGATCTGCAGTTGAATGTTCTGGGTTCTGTTTTATCACTGCTAGCAGTTTTTAGGACTTGCACTACCAGATTGTATCCTCAAGTTCTGGTAATACATCAAATTAAATTTCATTAAATTTCTATTGCATTGCTTTTTGAGTTATTCTCACAATCCATTTTTTAATCAATATTTAGGATTTTATAGTGTTGTCCTGCTTGATATCTGTATCGAGCACGTGTGACTTATCAAGCCCATCTCAAAACATGTCTAGGTTTGGCCTTCGGCAATGTTTTGATTCATATTGGTTATTATTGTTTTAGTTGGCATGGTTCTGTATTATTATTTCTGCTTTTCTGAGAGCCAAAAGAAAACCAACAAATTTTGGCCAAGTATTTCAAGTGATGTTGTCATTACCGATGGTCTTAGGGATGGCAATGGTACGGTTTTTCCGTCAACCGCCCCGTACCAAACCACATCACTGTAAAAACAAATTATCCGGGTGTCCACCCCACTTGTCCCATGGTTTTCTCCCCCCATTCGCTGGGTGACCATGGGAAACCATTTATCCACCATTTTTCGGATACAAAACATGACCGCAGCAAGGGACTATTTCTCTGATGCACTTACGACACCACCAGAACCACTGTCTTCGTTAGCTGCCACTCGGCCGCCACACTGCCTTTGTTAGCTGCCACTCACCACCGCCACTGAATATTCTCTGATACACTCATTGTGGCCGCCTCCACTAATCCATCCCGTTTGCTAAATGTCTGTCACCTCCATCACATAGTTCCCGCCATTCAGCCCACCACCACCGCCATTCGGTCTGCTACATGTCCGCCACCTCCATAGTCGCCGCCATGCAGTCCATCACTGCCGCCATCCAGTCTGCTAGATGCTAGATGCATGACACCTCCACCGCATAGCAGCCTCGATGCAATTCATGACCACCGCCATTCGGACTGCTAGATGCATGGCACCTCCATCGCATAGCCACTGCCATGCACTGATTGTCGTTGCCGGTGCCTCTGTCACTATCAATAGAATACCCCATTTCCATCATCGTCACCACCACCGACGTCTCCTTTCCCACCAGCCGAACGCCCTGCACCCCACATGGTCATCATCACCTGTCCTTTTCGGCTGGACACCAACTACACTGTGTGCTGAACACATCTCCAGTACGAGGAAGATAGTGTGGAGACGCACTAAGTAAACTACACCGGCGTCGGCGGCAAAGACCCCCCGCCCTCCTCTTTGTCAACTGTCTTCAGCACCTTGGCATCGCAAGGGTAGCAACAACACAACGCGATGAGTCAGTGATCACAAGGTTGTCATGCAGAGCCGCTGCACATCTCCAGAATCCATCGTTCATACTAAGTTTAGGTTGGATGTCTACTACAGCTTCCAAGGTCGTCATGCACAGCCACTGCAACACCACCGCCTCCATCCTAGAGACTCACCAGAGTAAGGCCACGACAGATGGCACACTGTCGTCTCGAAGACTAACCGGAGCCAGGAAGCGGGGCTATGGCACGCTGCTATTCTGGAGTCTCATTGGCGTCAGTAGGCCACCGTCCTGTAGACTGACCGGAGCCAGACTGATCGGCGTCAGTGCCATCCTACAGACTGACCGGAGCCAGGCATCTTTCTTTATGGCAGTGGTAGAGGGTTGTCGGATTTGGAGTTCTACACAGCGGAGATGCAACAGTTGATTGGAAGTGCTCTTGTTGGTTGCATGCCCGTCAGTAGCTCACCACCTAACAATGGCGACTCGCCGATGAGGGTAGACTAAGCCAGCGGCCCGGTCATTACACAGAGATTCTCTATTCTTAATGACGAGGTTGCAAAAATAAAGCACTTAGCTGTTCGTGTATCGGATTCCCATTGGTTACCATACCATTTATTGGTTTACTTTATCATCCGCACCACTTCCTACCAAATGATACGGGTGTACCAGAAAACTGGTTTGGGTTGAGATGGAGCGGGTCGGGTGATGGTAATTGGTTTAAAATGCCATCCCTAGATGGTCTATTGTTCATTGATCATATCAGCACCTGCGCTCACCATAAGAAAAGAGAAACCCTTGAATTTAGAGCAAAGAAAAGGTAAACAGAATGGGAAATATGGGAATTTGACAAAAGAAGAGGGGAAAAGGAACTAACCCCGAAGGAGAATGGCTAGGGGCGACGACTTGCGGCAATGAGATCCACTGCTACTTGTAGTCAAGCTTCCACTTCTAGTGTTAACACCTGCACTTGCGAGAAGAAAAGAAACACAATTAGACAGGAAATCCTATTCTAACGCACTGTGAACTCAGAGAAAATCGAAGAGAATGGAACCACTGGAGTCTGAAGCACCGTGATTCCATGTTCCGCATGGAATTAGGGCTTTGGTAGTAAGATTTAGAAGAGGGAACTCACCACCAGGGATTTGAGGGATCAAGGAAGCGACAAAGTCCCATCCAAGCTAGGGCGTCTTCACGACTGCAACTGAAGGCGACACTTTTCTCAGCAAGCTCTAGCATATGATCACCATTGCAATGAAGTCAGAGTGTTGTTGGGATAATGGTTTGCCAAACTCACTGGTGCGGGTGTTTTAGGAAGCGGGGATTAAAGTGGGTCAGCGCGAGTGTTTTAAGGAAGCGGGGATAAGTAGGCGGAAAGGTAGTTGCAGAATTGGGATAAAACATTACAATGATTATCTAAGATTTAGTATATTAAATGAGTGATAAAACATTTTTAGCCTAAAACTATGATCTTCGTTGGTAGGCAGGAAACACAGAAATAAAAATTGAGTGATGATTCAAACTTTGACTGTATGGATTATTAAACTTATATTCACAACATATTGACAAATGTTCCCATATCATGACTGGGGATGAGCATCGGGTCGGGTCACCCCAGGTTTTGGCAGGCCCAGATCTATATCCATATCCATATTATTATGCGGGCCACGGGCCGGGTTTTGGCCCAAAATTTTTTAAGAAAGACGAGCCCATACCCAGCCCGTATAAAAAATCTAGGTTTCGGGTCGGGCTCAGGCCAGCCCGTCTAACAATAGGTTATATCAAAATGATGTGTTTGATTTACAATCAATGTTGAATTTGTATATAAGTAGAAAGATATTTGTTGGAGACATATTTATTAAATTTTAGAATATCGTTGTGTTAGGAATGGAGGTGTTTTGCGTGAAGGTTGAACATAATATGAATGAGCAGACAAATTAATAATCCCCAATGTTGTTGCTAGTTGTTAATTCCTACCTGTTTCAACCCCAATTTTGGGTTCATTTGCTGAGAAATGTAATTTCTCATATTAAAGAAAAGTGAACGAATAATGAATGAATGCATGATTTTCATTTGAAATAGCCTTGTTGATTTATTTGTGGGCTTTATTGGCTATTGGGCCCAATAACAAGAAAAGAATAAAAGAAATTCCACTATTATCGAGAAAATAAGAAAATAGAGGAAAAGGAAAAGTGTAGAAACCTCTAGAAGGCAAAAGAATGTGATCCAAGTATGGATTTCGTGCCTCTTGGGTTCCTTGGGTTCCAAGGAGTCCCAAGTTGCAAAAAGAAAGCAATAAGAAAAGAAAAAGTTAATTGAAAATAATGGTATTATGTGGGAAATAAGCAAAATAGAGGTATAATCAAGTTATCCTTAGTGGAATTTCGTATTCCAAGGATTCCTAATAATAAAAGGAATACCAATGAGGAAAATAAAAGAGAAATAAAGAGAAATCCTCAAAAAGGAGATATTTTAATGAAGATTTAACAAGATAATGTGAAATAATGCATACGAAAGCATTTAAGGATAATAAGTATTCCTTAAAAAGGAATTTCGAATTCTTTGAGTTTCTTGGGGTCCAAGGAGCCCCAATAAAGAGGAAAGAAAGAGAAAATATCAAAATTGCAACATAAGAAGATAATATGATATATTATTAATGGTTTTTGTAGCTTTTTTAAAGAAGAGGTATTTTCTACTTAAGGAAAACATAATTTCGTGATTAATAGTTTAAAAAGCCAAGACAAAGAGAAGGAAAGAGGTAATTCTCGAATTTCCTAATAACCAAAGCATATGGGTTACCAAGGAATACTAATGAATAAGGAATAGTTTAAAGAAGAGAGTTTGCACCTAAACAAGGAAAGTAGGATAAAAAGGGACTTGTTTTCCCTGTGGATAAACACAATGGGATGTTGCCATCCTTCCCTATATAAGGGTTGGATCTAGGGCCTCGAGCCAAAGAGATCTCGAACATATCTCTCTCCGTTTCTTCTTGTTTCCACATTAACCCTATCTAGGAGAAAGTGGAGCGATCTTGGGGACGTTCAGGCTCTGTGATGGGATACGAGGGTGACGCGTGGTTTCTCCCACAACCAGGAGAGGCTTGGTCATCATCCCGTGGTGCTTGCTCTCACTCCAGCCACCTGCAGCGTGACTGCAAGGTCAGCGATGAAGGAGCAGCCGCAACCTGACCCCGATCCACTTCGACCTTGGTTTAAGGAGGTTGCGACGCTCTTACAAAGCCAGAGAGGACTGGGCGATTGTTTTCTTGATGCTCCACACCTGCGTGACGCCTGCCAGAGGGCGGCATGTTGGCTACAAGTTGGCCGCAACCAACTGGGTGTTCCCGACCATCCTGGAGGCGCCCTCGCCTACGCGGGGCACGGCAGAGGAAGGAGAGGGCACCATGGGGTCCATCGGACCTGGAGGAACTGGAATTGGTGGCCGCCGAAGTCCGGATGATGGAGAAGGAGCCACACAATCCGCGGCTAGGGCAACACAGCGGAGCTGTGTGAGGAGGAAGAGGAAGGAAGGTCGTTGGATGGTTATGCCCTTTTGTTGGCTGAAGCGCGGGCTGACTTAACGGGGGTAACGTGGTCAATTCGTCATGTTCCAAGACCAGCGATGCGCCTTGCATGGGAGTAGGGTGACGTGGCATCTCCTAATTGGCCCAATGTAAGTGAGTTTTGCAAAATTCATAGATAATTATTCGTAGCTCGGATTGAAACAAGTCTTATATGAAAATTTATCCTCTAAATGAGGGGAATTCAATGAAAATATGTTTAGAAGCTAATTCCTCTTTTTATGTGAAAAGTAGTGGAAATTATTATCTTTAATGAATTAAAGATTAAGAAACCCTATTTTAATTTGATTAATGTGTTTAGTAGGGTTTAATAGATGAATAAAGTTGATATTAGCCTGTTAATGATAAAAAAGAACATTAGGAAGAAAAAGGATGAACTTTGCATATAATTAGTTAATTTCGAGTTTAATATGCATGAATATACTTTAATGGGCCTTGAAACCCTAATGTTGACTAATTCGACTATTAATGGATTTAATTGATTAATTTCATGATTAAAGTTGGAATATGCTGAATCTAAGCTATTTCTAGCATTAAAGTTCCTAATTTGTGGATAAATACCCTAAATGTAGTAATTAGGGTTTCCTCATGTATAAAAGGTGGAATTAATAGCAAATTGAGTTCATATGTGTCTTAGACCATAATGAACTATGAATTGATGATAAATGCGTATAATGATATTGGCATGGATTAAAAGGATAAAAATAGTAGCTTAAGAGGCTTAATGAGATTAATTAATGATTAATTATGCCTTTAATCTGGAATTGAGGTGGAAATTATTAGGATTTGTGATCAATGTGTTAAATTAGGGTTTAAAACAGTAAAAGATGAAGGGAAACCCTAATTGTAATGGAAACCCAAAAAGTGGACTAGAAACCCTAAGAAGCAAGCTAGAATTAATAGATCTTAATGACATGAGTAATAAAAGGAAATTGTATAATTGTTTCAGGATCTTATTGAATGCTTGCATGCTCATTGTTGTTTGGATTATTCCTGCATCTGAATCTACAAGTACAGGTATGTGGTTACACTTATGAATATCTCAAGTTAGTTTTCCGAGGTTTTCCGAAGTTTTTATCGTTGACATGAATTAACTGTTGGATCAATTTAATTCATGCAAACTATAATGTGGATATGACTATCACATAAGATATGCGCCTACTAGCTCAGATCCTGGTCCCCTCTGTGTCTTAATGGCTGACCTAGTACATGGCTACCTAGAGGGTAGGTCCATCAGGTCGTGGAATGACTTAGTACATGGCTACCTAGAGGGTAGGTCCATCAAGTCACAGTGAGTTAGATATTGGGCTACCTTTGGGTGGTGCCATGCGACTCTACCTTTACAGAGGTATGATATAAGTCCTTACAGGGACAACACAGAGTTGTGGATAGGTATGGATTGAGTAGTTTGGATTAAAATGTAATCTTGGTTGATAAAAGATTAATTGAATGATTACGTTGTTAACATATTTTCATGATTATTGTTTCCCCCACATACCAGCTTCTTGCTGACCGACGTTTTGTTTGTCGGCATTTTAGGTACAATGAAAAGAACAAACAATAAAGTGGCATATGTGGTACTAAATGAGAATTAAAGTGCAAAGGAGGATTAGATAGATTAGTATATGTGTGGATAGAAGTTTTGAAACCCTAGTTTTAAGAGGTATGCAAAAGTTTTTATTTTACTCCATATTTCAGTATAGTTGGTAGAATTTAATCATTGTTATTGATTATTTGTCAAACCTTTGATCCGGGTTATTGGTTAACGGCTCTGACCTTTTGGTCTCCCTTAATTGGGGGTTACCGGGAGGCGGGGTCGTAACACTAGCGATCAACTATTAGACTTGTTATTATAACCAACTATTAGTATAGGGGGAGTTGGCTGATTATATCAATCATTAGATGACAGATCCTATTATGGAAAAAGAAGTTTTAAATGAAATGCATATTTGTGTATTTATATTATATGGTATTGATTATTTATGTGAGACGGGTACTGGGTTTCGGGTCTGGGTTTATGGTGGCCCGAGCCCGGCCTGGATAAGAAAATGGGCCTAAAACGTCGGCCCGGCCCGCCCATTCAGATATCCGGGCCGGGTCTGGGCCGGGTTTGACGGGTCGGGTAGAGGGTTGGGTTGGGTCTGCCCGATCCGATGCTTAACCCTAATCATGACAACATCCTCTTACAACATGTCCATAAAAATGCATCTTGGAGGTGTCATGGCCCATTTCATGACAAATTATCTCTCTCAAAAAGTCCCTAAAAATGCAATTGGGTGTTACTATGACCCATATCATGATAGAGTCCTTTCACAGCATGTCCTTTCATATCATGATAAGATATGTCTTGACGACTATAACTAAGGGTGTATTTATACATGTAGGGAAAACCCTGACACTAACCCCATTGGGCTACTTTCCTAAAATATAATTAAAACTAAAATATAAAACTACTATTGTCGGGGCTAAAACAGACTCGAATCCCATTTTGAGGGTATACCTTTCAGAGGTGTTAGGACCCATACATTTATAGTACAACAAGTCCATGAAAATACGTTTGGGAGGTGTTAGGACCCATATCATGACAAATGGTATCTGAAAACGAATCCCTAGAAATGCATTTAGGAGGTGCCACGACCCATATCATGATAGTGTGTTTTCACAATATGTCCCTTAAAATACATTTGGGAGATGTCAAGGCTCATTTAAAGACAAATTTTATCTCACATCAAGTCCCAAAAAATGCATTTGGAAAGTGTCATGATATGTATGATGATAATGTCATCTCACGTTATGTCCTCAAAAATTCATTTGGGAAGTGTCAGGTCCCATATCATGACAACATCCTCCCATAACAAGTCCATAAAAATATGTTTGGAAGGTTTCAGGGCCCATTTCAAGATAATTGTTATCTCACATCAAGTCCCTAAATATGCATTTGGGAGGTGCCAAGACCCATATCATGATAGTGTCCTTTCACAACATGTCCCTCCAAATGCACAAATGCATTTGGGAGGTGTCATGGCCCATTTCAAGACAAATGTTATCTCACATCAAGTCCCTAAAAATACATTTGGGAGGTTCTACGACCCATATCATAATAGTGTCCTTTCACAACAAGTCCCTAAATATGCATTTGGGAGGTGCTACGATCCATATCATGATAGTGTCCTTTCACACCATGTCCCTCCAAATGCATTTGGGAGGTGTCATGGCCCATTTCACGACAAATGTTATCTCACATCAAGTACCTAAAAATTCATTTGGGAGGTTCCAAGACCCATATCTCGCAATGCAACATCGCGATTGTCTCCACGACGCACATTGTGACCACGATAGAACATGATACAATAGTTTTAAAGCAAGGCATCATGACCAGTGTTACGCAGAGACTTCACAACCAACCCACAACACAACGTCGCGACCCACCCTCACAGCACAATGTCGTGACCTTGTCAAACATAGTGTCGTGACCAGACCAAAATGAAGTGCCACGTCCAGAAGTAGAACGGACTATCATGAATGAAACAAGGCCAACCATCACAACCAAAACAACGCCAACTGTCTCGACCTCAAATGCACATGGTCACATCTTTCTCGACCCAAAATACAAGAGAAACGACAATATTGACCAAAATAAGACTGAACAAGCCATTGGAAATGTATTTAGGAGGAGCCACATTCAATATCATGACAATGTCCTCTCATAAAAAGTCCACAGAAATATATTTGGGAGGATCCATGACTCATATCATGACAATGTCCTCTCACAACATGTCCCTCAAAACACATTTGTGAGGATCCATGGCCCACATCGTGATTATGTATTTTCACAACAAGTCCTTCAAAATACATTTAGTGGGAGTAATATCTAATATCATGGCAATGTACTCTCACAATAATTTCCTAGAAATACATTTGGGAAGAGCCACAACTAATGTCATGACACTGTGTTCTCACAGCAAGTCCCTACAATAATGCACCTGGGAGGAGCCATGACCCATTTATTCTCACAAGTCCCTTTCAATGCATTTTTTAAGGAACTGGGGCTCATATAATGACAATGTCAACTCATAACAATTCTCTAAAAATGCATATGTGAGGGTTGGGGCCCATATCATGAGAATTTCCTCTTACAACAAGTCCCCCGTAATGCATTTGCAAGGATCCAAGGCTCATATCAATAAGTCCTTAAAATGCATTTGGGTGGTGTCAGGTCCCATTTCATGACAACATCCTCTCATAACAAGTCCATCAAAATGCAATTGGATGGTGTCAGGGTCCATTTCAAGATAAATGTTATCTCACATCAAGTCCTTAAAAATGCATTTGGGAGGTGTCAGATCCCATATCATGACAACGTCCTATCATAACAAGTCTATGAAAATGTACTTGGGAGGTGTTAGGGCCCATATCATAATAAATGTTATCTCACATCAAGTCCCTAAATATGTATTTGGGAGGTTCCACAACCCATATCATGATAGTGTCCTTCATAACATTTCCCTTCAAATGCATTATGGAGGATACATGGCCCATATCATGATAGTGTCCTTCATAACATGTCCCTTCAAATGAACAGAATCAGGGAACATAAATAGGGAAACAACAATTGAGAAAGGATGAAGGGGAAATAGAAGCTAACCCGACCCAAATGAGAAAGGTAATCAATGAAGCAACTAGAATGTCAATTGTGGTACTCGTTAGTTGTGCTTGCATCTCTTGCTTGTTCTAAAAAATGTATGTGGAGGAGCCAACCCCCCTATAATGACATTCTTTTCTCACTACAAGTCCCTTGAAATTCATTTGTGAGGATCCAAGGATCATATCATGATAGTGACCTCTCACAACATGAGGATTCAGGGATCATATCATGATAGTGTCCTCTCACAACAAGTCCCTAAAAATTCATTTGAGTGTATTTGGGGCCCATATAATTACAAATGTCGTCTCACAGTAAGTCCCCAAAAATGCATTTGGGAGGAGCCACGACTTATATCATGATAATGTCCTCTCACAAAAAGTCCCTAGAAATTGATTAGGGAGGATCCAAGGCCCATATCATGACATTGTCCTCTCACAGAAAGTCTCTATAAATGCATTCAGGAGGAGACACGTCACATATCATGACATTGTCCTCTCACATAAAGTCCCTAGAAATGTATTTGGGAGGATCCACGACCCATATCATGACAATGGATGCTCACATCAAGCCTTTGAGAATGTATTTGTGAGGAGTCTGGGCCCATATCATGATGTTGTTCTCTCACAGCAAGTCCCTAAAAATGCTTTTGGGAGGAACTATGGCCCATCTCATGAAAGTATCCTCTCCTAACAAGTCTTTAAAAATGCATTTGGGAGGTTCTTGGGTCCATATCATGACAAATGTCATCTCATAGCAAGTCTTTAACAATTCATTTAGAAGGATCTAGAACCTATATCATGACATTGACCTCTTACAAAAACTCCTCAAAAATGCATTAAGGAGGAGCTAGGACCCATTTCTTGACAGTGTCCTCTCACAGTTAGTTTTTACAAATACATTTGGGTGAATTTGTGAGGGGTCAGGGCTCATATCATGATGTTTTCTCCTCACAACAAGTCCATAAAATTCTTTTGAGAGGAGTCATTTCCCATGTCATGAAAGTGTCCTATCACAACAAGTATCTAAAAATACATTTTTGAGGTACTTGGGCCCATATCATGACAAATGTCATCGCATATTAAGTCTCTAACAATTCATTTAGGAGGATCTATGACCTATATCATAACATTGAGCTCTCATTGCCTATGAAGTGTTCCACTCTATGAAGAGAGAAAAGGGGAAGAAAAAAGGCAGTCTTTCTCTGAAGTTGGACATGTCCAAAACATACGACATGGTGGAGTGGAGTTTCCTTGATGTGGTGATGGAGAAGATGGGTTTTGGGATGAAGTGGAGGAGTAAAGTCAAAGATTGCATCACATCTATCCAGCACACTTTCTCTATAAATGGGGATCAGACCAAAACCACAATGCCTGCACGTGGACTTTTCCAGGGTGACCCTCTATCCCATATCATGATAATGTCCTCTCGTAGCATGTGGATGGAGGTGTATATGGGAGGATACTCTTTATCCCATGATGGGAGGTGTATATGTCATCATGATTTGTGATGTTGCAAATTAGACAACGTTCATCACCTAGATACAAGGGAATCATAAGCTGCTATCGAAGGATAGCTCGATACTCAATGGGTAACATAGACAGACCAAGGCCATCAATAGGAACAACTCTCAAGAAATTTTGTGCATGATCAGCTTGTAAAGAAGTGAGAATAGACTGTTGCCGTAAGGATAGGTCTCTTTCCATGATTTATTGGATGACCATTTTGTAGTAAGCGTCTACCAAAATAGACTGGATCTTTGGGGTGGTAGAATACGTACTTGTCAACATAGACCAACAAAAATATGGCAAGATATTGCATATGCAAGCATGTGCTTGGACAAAGGGGGGCCTTGCAGGCACGCATGTGACCTCACGCAACATATGGTCTTGAAGATCTTTAGTGTGTATCTGAGAGGCAAAAAAAGAAAATTTACTAACATCATAAGAGGACTTGATCCCCAATCCCCCTAGATGCATAAGAAGTGTAGCCAAATACCATTGTAAATCACCAAAACATGGTCCGTCACCAACCACAATACGCTCCAGACAACGACGAAGACCGTGATAAAAAATATCCAACATAGGTGTGATAGAAGAAGGAGGTGTTGTATGAAGACCAAACAACAGTTTGGGCATCCCAACATAAGACCTAAAAAGAAGCTCACATTGTGGGTCCTAGAGTGAGGACATGCGATCCATCATATCAAGGGTCTTCATCACATGTTTCTGGAGAAGTTCCTTTACAAAGGATGTGTCTGTAGAAAATTGGGCCACCTAGAATCTTCACTCTATAATCTGGACAAGAGATGTCAGTAGGAAACAAGCCCACATTCGAGCCTCATCTAGGGTCATCAGATGGCCAAAAAATCTCTATCTTCTTAGTATTGAGATGAAGACCATACATCGGGCCTCACTCCTGAATGAGGGATAGAGCCTTCGAAACAACCTCTATGTCCCCAATGAGGGTACCATCATCAAGGTAGAAAGAAAGGAGTTGACATGCATCCTTTACTTATAAAATAAGAGGGTGGAGTCCCAGGGAAAAAGTAGGGGGCCTAATGGGTCACCCCGTTGTATCCCAATAGAAGAAAAAAGAGGCTTGCCATGATCCATATAGAGAGGAGATGGAGAGATGTAGTAAAACTCAACCCATCGTACAATAGAAGGGCAATGAAGACGAACCTCTCAAAATATGGTAGATCTATCAACCATGTTGAAGGCATTGTTGAAGTCAACAAGAGCCATGGTGACCGTAGTGTGGTATTGTTGTACATAGACAAGTCGGGTGACAACATGTAGAAGGGCCTTAGCACCACCAGAAATACCAACACCATATTGATGACCCTTAAGATAAGGGACGACATTAGAACTTACTCCCTTTGCCGCAACATTGGATACAAGGCACTGCCAAATAGTACCCATAGCAATAGGCCAAATGTCATTTTTTGGTTTGAGAAAAGGAGTCAATGGAGCACTGGCAATGTAGGGAGATAGGGAATCTGGACAATGACCAGTGAGCCAAAGATTCACCACAGTTGAAACTGCATTAAAAAATCATCTTTCACAACAGTGGCAGCCCCACACATATAATCAATAAGATGTTGTGGTCGTAGGCCATCACGTACGCAAGCGGTCCCTTTCTTGAATAATAAAATGTCTTCTTCAATCATAGAACAAGAAGCAACAGATGGAGAGATAGAAATTTCAGACTGGGGTTGTACCAATGGCAGTGGAGGTTGAGGGTGTTTAGCTTCAAGATAAGAATAATTAGCAGCTTTTGTGGGGGTCACACCACTAGAGGATAGAATACGGATGGCAGTAGAAAATTGGATATCTTTGGTCTTAGACTTGGCACGTGAAATACAAGATTCAAAAGAATGTTCTCGCCTAGTAGGACAACAATGAGCCAAAATTTGAGCCAGGAGTTGTTGAATGCCATCATGTCCTGAATTCCAAATCTCCAAAGCCTTAAGGATCATAAGTTGTTGTATAGAGATGGATTTTTGAGAAGGCTATTCTTAAGCAGACTTAGGGGAGAAGCAATATAGAACACATGCTAGAAGCAACAAAAGACAAATCCATGCATGAATAGAGCATGGGCAAGAAGCCACTTGTAGTAAGCAAGCATGAAGAGTGTCGACAAAGGGAAAATGACAAACAAGAGGGATGCTCTTTACGGTAGGGACACCCGTGCAGAAGATAGAATCTAGAAGATCTGTGTCGAGCTATAGTCAGTCAATAGGCAGAGGCGGTGGCTCAATACGCTGACGAGCTGATAGGGTGCAAGGAACAGAATCTGGAAAGCCAGAATTGATGGCAGTAGGCAAACCAACTATCACATCGAGTGATGCCTCACCAAGCTGTCGAGGTAGAGTGGTAGTAACATTAGAGCCATCAGAAGCTTGATAAGGACATGTTTTAGACCATGGCACGATGCCAAGGCATACACCACACATCCAATGCTTGGAAGAACAAAGAGAAAACATCAAGCCCTCTCAAACATCCGCATACTCAAATGCCTTACGGATTCCATCAACACAACTCAGTGAAGATAAATGAACAACCCGAAGATGATTACCAAAAGTGTTAGCTGCTAACGATTTTCCACGACATGTATGGATGATCCTAAGAGGACATGAAACTTGTACAACAGGTCCAACCATGCATGATGTAGGCCCCACGCGGTAAGGGACCACAGGAACAACCTCACGACTTTTCACTTGTGACGCAGCAAGACAGTCATAATGTGTCGTTTTTGATGTGGGAAAACTAAATTTTGCCATTAAAGATAGCAGAATCGAGACATGGAGGGAACCCTCTCGTGTATGGTGGCCAGCAGGGCAGTCCTTCCTGTTGTGTTGACCAGTGCCAAGCCTGCTTAACACACGACTGTAGGGAACCGTGTCTGGGCTGCCGCCTCCGGGGATCGATGTTGCACTCTATCGTATCGATCCTCGACGTGTTGAGACCTAGACGGCTAGGAACCAGGGACGCTCTGAGCGTGTTCTTGCCCTAATCCCTTGCTTCTATGGGCGTGGTTTCCGAAAAAAGGGCAGCCACCACCGGTCTGGCCAAGTCCAACAAAAGTTGATAAGTTTGATCAGACTTGAAGTTACCGTCGAACCTTTCTGGTCGCCTTCCGTCCGCATTTGGGAGACACTATGGTAAGTCGGATTTGGATACTATGGTGTGGGGGAACAAGACGAGCAGAGAACCCGCACCATCAATGACACCGGGGTAGGTGCAATAATTAATCAGAGGTAGGTGGGAGCCAAACGGAATCGTCGTCGGTGCCCACGTCACGTGCAGTGGCTTGGCACCCTGGCATTGCATCTTTGTCCAACGCAAAGTGACCAAATAAGTGTTGATATATTCTAACAAAAATACACTTGGGGGGAGCCATGACACATTTCTTCTCATAAAAAGTCCCTTTCAATGCATTTCTTAGGAACTGGGGCCCATGTAGTGATAATGTCCACTCAACAAAATTCTCTAAAAATGCATGTGTGAGGGTTGGGGCCCATATCACGAGAATTTCCTCTAACAACAGGTCCCCCGTAATGCATTTGTGAGAATTCAAGGCCCATATCAAGACAATATTCTCTCACAGTAATTCTGTAAAAATTCTAAGGTTAGGTGACATGAATTTATGTCATCTATAACTTTAGTGACACACATACATGTCACTTAAATGTTAGGTCTCCTTGTATATTACACTTGACTCATATACATGTGTAAACCCCTATTAGAACATAGGTGATTCAAATGTATGTCATCTATAGTGTGTCACCCTTTCAAGTATGATAAAATGTCTGTCACTTATGTTGCATAGACTACATGCGACATACATGCATGTCCCCTAAAGTATGTCACCCTTTCAAATATACAAAAATGTATGTCATCTATTTTACGTAGGCCTACACAGATTATAAGTCATGTACAAACATGTCATCTAAAGTGTGTAACTTTTTACATGACTGTCTTCTATACTATGTTTTTTGGTAGTGTACAATACTCTATACTTTATTTATTACACATTAAAAATCAAAATTAGGATCATTTTTCAAGATTTTGATTTTACTCTAGACCCTCGGATTTATATTATGATTTTATGAACTTTTAGCTAGCCTCTTATTTTCGTTCGGACTTGTACGTTTTTTTTAGACATCTCATACAAATTGAAGCAACATGCCTAATTATAAAAAAAAACAGATTCCTTCATACGTGAGGCTGTTACCATCAAATTGGGCAATTTGGCATTTTGTAATCGAGCTTGAAACTAGCGCTTAGAGTCTACCATATAGTTTTTGGTAGATTGATATATATATATATATATATATATATATATATATATATATATATATATATATATATATATATATATATATATATATATATATATATATATATATATATATATATATATATATATATATATATATATATATATATTCAACGGTGTCGCATAGGCAAGACGACAAACAGTAGCAGATTTATGACTTGAAGAATTAAGTACTAGCCGGAATGCCGTGCCGGACGTGCACGGTTAAGATATGTTTGGAACAGTATCTTCGTCACAGGAAATTTGATCCTCATCTTCAACTATTATGAGTTGTGCATGCCAATTTCATTTTTATGTTGTAGCCCACCCTTTCGTGAAGTGAAATGGTTGCATATGGCTGATACAAAATCTGATGGAGTCCATGGCCGAGAATTGGGGATCTATATACGGCTCCTGCTCTATTGTACGGTCATCCGCAAGTATGCATACCGCTTCTGCAATACCGATTCGCTATAACGTTAATTCTCCCTCTGAAACTTTCAAATGCACGTCGGCTGCCGTCAAAACCGATTGAATGGTTCGTAGATGGAGCTTCCACGTGCGTTTAACATACTGTAGAGATACTTATGATGTCGATAGATCTCCCTCAAAGAATGGCCGACTATTTGGTACGTAATGAACAGCTGATGGACCGCCGAAATTAGTGAAGCAGAGGCTTGGTCACATAACTGGGTCAGAATTTGCTGTTACTGAATTTGTAAGGAGTCGGCTGCTTCTATACTCATCCATTTACACGTGTCTCTGTCTCTGTCCATCGGAAGATAAGGTTGGCATTTTGTGCTTGTAATATGTGGAGTCATCTTAAGTTAGGTTAGTTTAACCAGTAACAACAAATCCTAAGGACAAATAACTAGGAGGCAAAAACTCTACTTACATCAGCTTTGATCAGCAGTAAAGCAGTTGAGGGCTTGTCAACCACAATGAACTGTGGTAACATGTCTGTTGTCTCTATGCTTCTGTAGCTTGTACAAATTGCTCAATACTTTCGATCGTGTTTATTGCCAAGAAAAACTTGCGGCTTGCGCCGGGATAGCTATACTTGCTGGGTCACGGAAGTAACCGCGCGTCATGAGTGGATGTGATTCCACCTACGGGAAAGGATAGGATAACGCTTAATTCCCTACCAGTAGTTACTGCTGATGAGGCGACCGAAAGCTAGTGTTTTAATTTCTTCACGCAGGATGATGGTCGAACACTTGCTTTCGGCCAGATTTGGTAGCCGGATGCATGCTGAGGTGGTTTTCACCTTTGTCTATCTATTTGCTTTCCTGCCGCTATCATTGTCTCCATTAAACGGTGTCGTTTCATATATATCTTGGCTATCATTAATAAATGAGTATTTACACATCAACACGCAAATGAGAAACAAGGGCAGACACGTGAAGTGATTCAGGTGCAAAAGCAACCAAGTAAATTAAATGAAGCGCTAAATCGAGCTAAATCCTATGTTTCTTGGCATATATACTTATAGTTACGTAAAAACAACTTCATATATTCTTCCGTTATTTCACAAGAGGGCAAACGAAAACAAAGCAAACTGGGACTACGGGAAGGTATAAAAACCGTAAATGGACAATAATAGAAAGATCAAAGGTCGGAAACTAAAAGTTCATCACGCGGGAAAGGAGGCACCCGATAAAGCGAACATAAGAAGCTACGTTTTAGTACTCACTTTTGCCAAGTCTAAGATAATATTACCATCATCTTTGTCGTTGGGCTCATTGAACGATTGACATTTGACGGTCACTAGTTAACGTGACTCGATCAGGAAAGCAATGGGATAAGGAAAGCAATGGGATAAGAAATTGACCGAATCCGGAAGCTAAGAGAGAGTGAGACAACCAGCTAGAGGCAAGAGGATAGCAAGTTACAAATTCTGTCTCGGTAGGACATCTATTTCTATTACTATGAAATTCATAAATGAATTCATGGTAGGATTACCAATATCCTTTTTGTAGTGACGAATCTTATATGTGTTCCAAAGGGAACGAAAACACATAGAACTCTTGAATGGAAATTCAAAAGACAAGAAGAAGGAGTGATCTGAATCATCTTTCTTGGTTGTGCTTCCTCTCCCTTTTTTTAACAATATCAAGTCAGGCTCTTCTCCTACCAGTATCAAATAGAACATGCTGAACATAATCTTCTTCATGGAAAACTTACTCGATTAGGACACGTTTGGTTAGCTGGATTTACTGAAATCTTGTATTCTGTCCATCCTGCATTACTGAAATGTTGCATTCTCAAAATTCCGCAAAGTAAAATTTTATATTTGGTTTGCTGGATTTTGTAAGTGTGGGATTTATTTTTTTTCATGTCTGCTGTCTTGCCCATGATGGATGTTGGTGTCCGGGAGAACTTTGATGAAGACCAAAATGCGGGATTCCTATTCTGTCTGAAAATCTCCGGATTAGCCCAATTTCTCCAATCCCGCAAACCAAACATAAAATTTGCTGAACTGGAGTTCAAAATACAATCCAATGCGGTAAAATTCAGGGAACCAAACGTGCCCAAAGAAGAAGACGAGATCCGGATCAGCGGGCTTCAAACATGAGAGAGAGAGAGAGAGACTTGCAAAATTCGCTAGTGGGCTTTAGATTTTCACAAGTGTAGACCGCATTGGTCACAACTCCTTACATATACGGCGCGTATAAGACTGATACTTTAACTAAAATAATAGAAACTTGTTAGCTAATAAGTACGCTGTTGCACTCAACATTGCTCTGATAATCATGACTAGTATGTCTATTAATAGTGCTGTGGTGATGCAGTTTTAAATTTGCTTTTGTTACACGGATTATAACCAATCGGGAGATCGCCAAGTAGGCTACGAATGGACAGACTTGAAACAAGTGAAGTGAAAGGATTTAGGTTTTCAAAAGAGTGCTGATATAGAACACATTATCTACACCAACATTTTCACCACAGCCTACAGACATGTGAAACTAGACGAAAATACGCACAGTGCGAGAAGATGAACAATCAATCGAGGCTATAAAAACACACCCATTCTCTCCCACTCCAGGCCATCTAAGTGTGGGCCACCATTGCATGTTGGCCGCCGCCGCTCCCCGTCCGCCACTACAACCTGCACCGCGCCCAGCCCGCTACCAAGCCCAGCTCCCAGCCCGCCGTCGCCCCCAGATTGAAGTCGCATCGTGACTGTTTTCACATCCCGCCACATTCGTGTCCAGCCTCTTAGCGCCGCGCCCGAGCCACCGACGCCACCGCCGTACGCGTGTACTTGTTGCTGCTTCATCCACGTCCATGCCGCCACATCCACAATCGCGCTGCGTGCCACCACAACCATGACAACGTCTCCTCATCCGCATCCACATTGTCGCCGCATGCTTGCCTACGCCGCCGTCACACCGTGCCTGTGTTTCCGACACACCCACACCGCCTCCAAGCCCACAACAAGACTCATACTAGTCGTTGTGGCGACCACGCCGTCACGCCAACAACATCATTATGTCCAATGGACTCTATCCATAGGAGGAATAGAAGGGGCAGGTGGATAAGTTGATTGTCCGGGTCTGTATTATATAGATATATGTGATGTGTAAAAACTAATCACGTGATCTCGTACGACTTTTGTTTTCATTCCATGGTAATGAATGTGAGCTTACACTAGTACATATATGACATATTACGTCAGTTGCTTTTTCAATAAATACCAACAGTAGTATCTTTAGTGTCGTTTCTAAGTATACAACCGTTGTGGTTTGACCAACTTAGAAAACACGGGATGTGTTTTATTTTTGTCGCCCGTCGCTTCTTAAATCAACTGACTCTATATATCACCCACAATAATAGAATTTTGTGTAAAAAAATTGTGCATTTTATTTGCCTCCAAAAAATCTACATTGGCGGTTCTTTTCTATGTAACTGACAAGTTAAAGAGTTGCACATGCCATCTGTCCCATGAGAATCAATTGGTGTTCCTTGTCAGTTGTTGTTAAAGAGTTGCACATGCCATCTGTCCCATGAGAATCAATTGGTGTTCCTTGTCAGTTGTTTCTAAAGTGACTGACGAGAAAGATATTCACACCACGTGTCCTGAGAAAAAATTTTCCTCCCCCATTTGATGTTTATCATTGATTTTTCTGACCACAACCGACAGCGTAGGTATCTCTAGGTTGCGAGTATAGGTATCAGTTTATCGTTGACAATCTATGACAAGTTTTATTTTAGTTGGCGGCTATTTATGTCCAACTGTGATTGGGCCTAAATCGCGTGTCCGGAAGAGAGGCGGACTCAGAAGGAATCGAACTTTAAATTTATAACTCGAAACCTTCAAGGACCCCCGTAACTTTATTATGGGGATAAAGTAGATATACGAGGTCGAACACAGGGACGTGAGGTCCTTTAGGACGCTTAAGATCTCGCCCTTAAGTCAGATAAGTCGATTCGATAGTCGATTAAAGTATGACCTAGAACTAGTCTAGCAGGTTGTCACAAATTAAAATAAAACAAAGAAAAGAAAAATAAAACAGAGTCTGTAGGATTCTAGTAATCATAGAGAAGGCGTTCTTGACTATGTAACCACAAGTTCGGAAGTCTATGCACCCGTTCTCGGGTGTAGACCACTACAGGAAAAGTTAGCAATAACGGCGGAAAAAGTTGGTCGTAAATGTGAATAAGTTTGTTGTTAAAACTATTAGCGATGAGAAAAAAAAGTCGTCGCGTCTTGTCGTTATTGGTCTTGCCGTTAATAAAAATAACGGCAAAAAATTTCAGTTCGTCGCTAATACAAATCACGACGACTTATATAGTTTGTCGTTAACAGTTTTAACGACGAAATTAAATGTCTGACGTTGATACTATTTGCGACCACACAAACTTGTCGCTGATACTAGTTACAGCGACTAACAGGCTTGCTCAAAAAGGTCAACAACGACGTCTTTTTTCCGTCGTAAATAGCTATAATGGCAAAAAAAAACTAAATTCCAAAATTTTTCCATCATGTTTGCAACACACTTGGATCCTCACCTAAGAAACATGAACACATACACAAGATGGATTTCTCCATAGACTACAAGTATTGAGCAATGTAATCACTATCTTTCATACCAAAGCTACTTAATACAATCCGAATTGAAGGTGCAAACTAAGAAAAATCAAATCCATACTAAGAGTATTAGATCCAGTCACAAAAAGAGTATTAGATCCAGTTAAACCCAAAAAGAGTATTAGGTCCAATTAAAAGTGATATTTGGCACATAACATAGGCAACAATGCTGATTTTGAACATTAGGATAGCCACATTAAACATTAAAATACGTCAATATACAACCAAACCCAAAAAACTAAGTCAGCTTGGCATTATAGAAAAAATTGTCTCGACTAGGCACAACCTTGGGACGTCTTACCACTTAGGCGGCCGCCTAGGCGCACACCTTGAAAAGTATGGTGTAAGTAATGGTGAACATGTACCATGAGGAAAAATGAGAGAGTGTAAGGAAATATGTTGGTGGTGATGGAGAAGATGAAAAATAAGGTGCCTTGGAGATTGAGAGGGAAAAAGAGAAGAGGCATACATTTAAGTGTTACTTAAGATGCACAGGCAAGAGACGAGGAGGGGAGATGGAGATGTAGAGAAGAAAGAAAAGAGGAGGCATAAGGATGACAACACTGGTGTAAGTAATGGTGAACATGTACCATTAGGAGGAACAATGAGAGGGTGTAAGTAATGGTGAACATGTACCATTACAAGATGAAAAATAAGGTGCCTTGGAGATTGAGAGGGGAGAAAGAGAAGAGGCATACATTTAAGTGTTACTTAAGATACATAGGCAATTTGAAACTTCTGCCGTACGAATTATTAGCTGAGCAGACATCAATTCGTGTAGGAAGTGGCCGCACTGGCCGCTTTATTAATTGTTGGTCGTGTTTTAAAGAATTGTTCAATGCACTTAGTTAATTATAAGGTCCAATATCTTATGATTTAGACAGCTATGTTCTGAACAACTAAAGATGTGACTAAAAAATTATATAGTGTAGACAATTGATACGTGCAGCTAAGTGTATTCAACATAGATTATTATAATGTTAAAATACTAAATTTATATCAATTTTGATAGGAAAAAAGAATGAGTACTCATAGTTGTATATTTTAATGAGTAAGAAAAGAGTACTTACCTTTTGAATGCACATATTTGGTTTATCTTGATCCAAAGACAATGAGACACTCGTAGTGAAGAATAAGTGGAAGAAGAAAACCATTTATAGCTAAATCCCATAATAGAGTGTAATATATAATCTAAATACCAATCACCATCACCATAAATGAAACCTATAAAAGAGATTTTAAGTATTAGAAACACAATTGGAATGCACATATCTCCGGATGTGCGTCGGACACATAAAGTCGAATGTGCAACGGTCACATATCTCCGGATGTGCAAACGGACACATTTTCCGCATGTGCAACGGACACATATCTCCAGATGTGCAACAAACACATTTTCCGCATGTGCAACGGGGCATATTTTCCATATGCTCACTTGAAAACCAAAACAACATATACATTGTGCGTTGAAAAACAAAACGGCATGCGTTTAGAAGTTTAGGGGATAGGGAGGGGTTTCCAAGAAGTGTTTCAGTACAAGACTCCACTCAGTCTTTTAATGGATGTGACATTCTTTTCTTGCATCAAAGAATTTTCTGTGTTAACTGAAGACTGAATCGAGAAGAAAATAATATATAGCTCTTTCCGTAATAAGTGTGCACATATCATATGAATAGAAATCATCATCACATATATATAACTATGTACCTGCAAAGAATGATATATTAGGGGCACATATCACTGAATGTGCAATAAACATATAACTTCAGATGTGCAATGAATGCATTTTCCGCATGTGCAACGGATATGAATGACTTATACCGATACAACGAGTACTCACAGTTGTATATTTTAATGAGTAAGAAAAGAGTACTTACCTTTTGAACCAAAGACAATGAGACACTCGTAGTGAAGAATAAGTGGAAGAAGAAAACCATTTATAGCTAAATCCCATAATAGAGTGTAATATATAATCTGAATACCAATCACCATCACCATAAATGAAACCTACAAAATAGATTTTAAGTATTAGAAACACAATTCATAGAATGCACATATCTCCGGATGTGCGTCGGACACATAAATCCGAATGTGCAATTGTCACATATCTCCGGATGTGCAAACAGACACATTTTCTGCATGTGCAACGGACACATATCTCCGGATGTGCAACAGACACATTTTCCGCATGTGCAATGGGGCATATTTTCCATATGCTCACTCGAAAACCAAAACAACATATACATTGTGCGTTGAAAAACAAAACGGCATGCGTTTAGAAGTTTAGGGGATAGGGAGGGGTTTCCAAGAAGTGTTTTAGTACAAGACTCCACTCAGTCTTTTAATGGATGTGACATTCTTTTCTTGCATCAAAGAATTTATTGTGTTAACTAAAGAATGAATCGAGAAGAAAATAATATATAGCTCTTTCCATAATGAGTGTGCACATATCATATGAATAGAAATCATCATCACATATATATAACTATGTACCTGCAAAAAAATGATATATTAGGGGCACATATCACTGAATTTGCAATAAACATATAACTTTAGATGTGCAACGAATGCATTTTCCGCATGTGCAACGGATATGAATGGCTTATACCGATACAACGAGTACTCACAGTTGTATATTTTAATGAGTAAGAAAAGAGTACTTACCTTTTGAACCAAAGACAATGAGACACTCGTAGTGAAGAATAAGTAGAAGAAGAAAACCATTTATAGCTAAATCCCATAATAGAGTGTAATATATAATCTGAATACCAATCACCATCACCATAAATGAAACCTACAAAAGAGATTTTAAGTATTAGAAACACAATTCATAGAATGCACATATCTCCGGATGTGCGTCGGACACATAAAGCCGAATGTGCAACGGACACATATCTCCGGATGTGCAACGGACACATTTTCGGCATGTGCAACGGGGCATATTTTCCATATGCTCACTCGAAAACCAAAACAACATATACATTGTGCGTTGAAAAAAAAAACGACATGCATTTAGAAGTTTAGGGGATAGGGAGGGGTTTCCAAGAAGTGTTTCAGTACAAGACTCCACTCAGTCTTTTAATGAATGTGACATTCTTTTCTTGCATCAAAGAATTTACTGTGTTAACTGAAGAATGAATCGAGAAGAAAATAATATATAGCTCTTTCCATAATGAGTGTGCACATATCATATGAATAGAAATCATCATCACATATATATATAACTATGTACCTGCAAAACAATGATATATTAGGGGCACATATCACTAAATGTGCAACAAACATATAACTTCAGATGTGCAATGAATTCATTTTCCGCATGTGCAACAGATATGAATGGCTTATACCGATACAACGAGTACTCACAGTTGTATATTTTAATGAGTAAGAAAAGAGTACTTACCTTTTGAACCAAAGACAATGAGACACTCGTAGTGAAGAATAAGTGGAAGAAGAAAACCATTTATAGCTAAATCCCATAATAGAGTGTAATATATAATCTGAATACCAATCACCATCACCATAAATGAAACCTACAAAAGAGATTTTAAGTATTAGAAACACAATTCATGGAATGCAAAAGTAAATTTAACAGATAGACGAATATAATAGCCATCATTAGCAAAAGTAAATTGTTTGTGAAATAGAAGATATAAGGTTAGATACCTTTAATATCCGTGGCAAGCAGAGATGACAGCTAGAAGCTCAGGCAATGATGATTTCATTGGTAGATGCTAGCATCTATGATAGATGAAAAGCTTTGAAATCATGGTCGTCGGCTGAATGAAAATAATACCTAGCAGCCTGTGAAGTGTTGACAAGATAGAAGACACAATGTCAAATTCTTTGTTGGACAAAGCAAGCAGAAATTACTGCTTCGAGCAAACATGATTTGTATAAGCAATCTTTATAATGATGGTCGTTGGCTAAAAGAAAAGAAAACCTAGCAACCACTGAACCATGGTCATTGGTTGACAGAGAGGAGAACTTAAGCCTAGTCCTTGAAAATCGGTTTAGATAAACAAAATAAGTACAAAATACAAATTATCTTCACCGTAGTGGATTGAGAACGATAGTCCAATAATTTTATGTGACTTGGTGGACATTCAAAGTTCTGGCATTTAGTCGAGTACAATAGTAGATTTAATTAGATTATTCGTAACAGAAAAAATCATTGCTAGGGACTTCTAATAGGAAAATATTTTAAATATGTTTTGGCTCATGACCACTACCACAAGTAGAAATAACTAGAAAAAGATGGTGCCTTCGTTATGGTAAGTTTCCTTAGCTTCATTTCAAGTGTATCCCTATCTCTTTGTGAAAGTCTTTCTCTCAACCCATTTGGATAAATTTTATTACTAATCTAAAGAGTTCATTTCTAGATTGAACTGCATGTGAATTATAACATGCATGTAAAAGCACAAGTGTTCCTACATTCTAAGGTTACAATTTAGATTTATCTTAGTTCACTCGATTGTTAAGGAAAATATAACAAAAGTCCAATGCTAATAACACAACTAACAAAGTGCAGACATAAAAGTACCATTAAGTTTGAATGACTTTCTGTTATGATGTAGCATACATCTATTAGATAGCTAGATATGCAAATAACATGCTTTCAACTCTACACCTTCATGAAGTTTGAGTCTAGAAATCAAAGGGTTACAATAATGCATACATGTTATATATCTAACTCATTCAACACATGGCAACATACACAGTGAGACATCACAAAGAGAATATATGTTACACATTATAATTGTATTTTGATTCTAAGTATAGAGAACTACCTTAGATTTGTTGATCCCTCTAGATCCAGTAGCAAGTTGTTGAGCCGGTGGAAAGAGAAGGATGAAGGCAACCACACAAGGAAGAATGGTAGGTAAAGAATAAGATGCTATATTGGGCCTCTTTTGATTGAGATTTTTTTATTAACAAAATCAGTTGTTGGACATGTCGCTCTATTATAGCCGCAAGAAATGAGTTCTTTATTCAATAAAAATAGCTTATATGCTTTAAGAAATATCAATCACCAATCATTGTCATCCTTAAAACATAAAAATATAAATTATTAATACTACAATAATTAAGGGTATTCAATATTCTTATGTGGTAAATCATTCATGCCAAATGTTGGCACTCACATTTTCCCCCATGTTTTTTAAAAGTTCAAAGCGAACACATTATCTGCCAAACTTTGCAATTCCCGATAGCCTTTTAGATGGACCTCATATTACTCCAATCAGCTAGGCCGTGTTCTTTAAGAGATGCCTCCTTTCAACTCATAGTAAGAAGTTATCCAGTCATATATAATCTAGTCATGTCCCTTATGTCTAGGTACTTGAATTTTAAGGATGAATTTTGTTTTCTTTTGCAAATTTAACACCATATCTTTCTCATAGCACAACTACATCATTTAGCTTGAGAGAGGTTCATCCCTGAAGAGAGGTGGGTTGAATGTGCATATGCCTGAGAGGAGTTCCCTTAGACTAAAACCACAAGGATATGTGTATTTTCTAGTATTTTACCTATTTTTATATGTAGACAAAAAATTGACATATAATTTTACTCATTTCTCCTCAACCAAGTGTTCAAAGTTTGATTTATTTTGCAACAATTTTGCACACCTTATCTAGATGAATGTAATTAAGAATACCTATCTAGGTTGCAACAATGTGAAAACGTAAGGAACCAAGATAACATGAAAGTTTGCACCAAATATATTAATCACCACAAAATTAGAAAACATACCAACAAAGCACACCAATTAAATTATGATCATTACAATATATTGAGTAATATAATGAACGTAAATTTTGAAAAATACAATAAAGAGGTGAAGGAATGTACATTACAAGTGAAATTTATATAGACAAAAGAAAAGTGTCATGGAAGTAGTAATACCTGTAGTGAAAATTGTGTCCTTGTTGCAGCCTTTTGAAAGCCATCTCCTTATCCTAACACTAGTGGACCAACCCTGGACATTTGAGTTGATAAGACATATGAGTATCTTTATTGATTGGAAGTGAATATCTTCATTTGATGTATTCATTTAAATAAGAAATTAACACCAAAATCAATAAATTATTAGTGCACACCGGTAAAAGACTTGGGTTTTTCAAACATGTGCAATGGTGTCTCGTCTAATCCCCTGCAACTCTGTTGAATAATCAAAGTATTCATGTATAAGCTGAAGTAATTTGATTTTGGTAACGTTTATACATTTATGACAAAGGTTGATAAAGAGGAAGACTCCATACTATATACTATCATGTATAATTGGTCGGTGGAACTCAATTGTAACATACTGAATCTCAGGGTCTTCCCTGCAATTTACCCACTTTTGAGCTTTTCTTTGCCTTTTAGTCCATTTGGACCTTTTCCACAAATTTCACATCCTTTTGGATCATTCTTGTACACCTTGTGCAATTTGAGCACAATCTGAGGTTGAAATCACTATTTACCCTCTTTTATGATAATTGAGGGGTGTTTGCACAAATAACCCACATTAGGGATAAGTTAGGGTTAATGTTGTAATTTGGTCATTAATGGGATAATATAGCAGATTATATTTATTTGGAGCTTTTTGGATAAATATATTATTAATAATGTGTATTTGAATTCATATATGTGTAATTAACCTTTATTGTTTCTCTCTCCTCGAAATATGATTTTAGTTCATAATAATATGTTATTTTGTTGAGTAATGATTATTTGTATCCTAATACGTTTTATATGTCGAATTTACTCACATGTTTCTTATTAATAGCTTTTTCATATAATTCCTTGATTTTAAGGTGTTATTATACTCCTTTATGAGCTATATGTTTATTAATGGCCTTATTATGCTTTAAACGAGATTTTAATTATATAGCATCGTTCTATATGTTATTATAAGCCTATGGTTCAATTTTGGGGTTTTTTGGAGTTGATTTGACCCTTGAAATCCATTTTATTAGCTTTTACTATAGTATGAATATAGTGCTTTAACTGATTTCATTTATTTCATCTGTAACACTATAGTTCCGTTAGTCTCCTGTCACGCGACTTGAGCAACGCCTGGGGACCGTCGATCTTAGATCGGACGGTTGGACCCTTGTCTTCTACCTCCGACCGTTTCTCCAGTCTGGCCGACTCACCTACCCGCGCGACGTTCTCTCTGTGTGGCTAACGGTTTCGCACGATTCCTCGTCCGTTGGCTTCGTCTTGACGATCCGGTTCGAGTGAACCCTAGATCAGCCGCTCTCATGGACGATAGGCGAAACGCCCAACTCGCCCCTTCTGCCCTTCTCCGCCGTCAGGTCCCCGAGGGGTCTCGCCCTTTTCTCCCGGCTATATAAGGGACCTTAGAGCACCCTCAGCCCCCAACCTTTCTTCCTTTCCCCCCAATTTCTTCTTCCTTGCTCTGAAGCTCCTGGACCTAGTCTCTCTTCTTCTCCGGCGACCTCGAACCATTGCTCGCACCTCAGACCTCCTCGGTGCAATCACAGGCACGGTAACCATCTTCCACCTCTGCTCTTCCAATTCGTGCTCTCGGTTTACTTCGCGAAGCCCCCGAACGTTGGGTCCTGTAGGCTCGCCGTCGAGCTCCGCCGCCACCTGTGTTTTTGCGTTTTGGTGCTCCTCCTTCCACGCTTGGACCTGGCCTCGGTCCGTTTTCACCCCACCAGTTGGTTCCGATCTCTATTCCCACGGATTAGCATGTCTTCTGTGGTTGTCGAGCTCTGACCTTCTCCCCTGTTCTTGACGCATCGGCGACCTGTCTTTGGGCCACGATGGTCCTTTCGCACCCGCATCAGTGGCTTTCAACCCAAAACCTCCCCACGGTTCCACTCGACTGGTTTCTGCAGCCAATGCAGCCTCAACACCATGGTTGGTTGATCGCAGGAAGCGCTGGAGCAAACCTCGCGCCCTGACCATGGCTGGAAGAAGCCAGGTCGTGGAATGACCACTAGGGTCATCCACAGACAATGTAGCGTTTTGCGATCACAGGGGCATTTTCGTCTTTTCACCCCCCTGTTTCTTGTTTCTCGCTTGCAAAGCGATGGAATGGTGCAATGACCGATTTGCCCTCATCATTTCAATTGGTTTGTTTTAACGAGCAAGGGCAGTTTGGTCCTTTCCTCTAATATTTACATCAAGTTGCATTTTTATTTAAATATATGTCACGCTATAGTTTTCTTAATTTCTGATTGGTCGGATTTATTTAATCCATAGTAAATCGATCCTTTATCAGAAAAATATGAATAAATAGTCGTTGGAAAGGATTTTTGATGTAGAATTTGATTTTGTGGTTTTTGAGAGATGATTATCAATGGTTTTCCGAAGTTTGCGTTGATTGGCATTTTTAATATGTAATTGTTTTAAAATACATAATTAATTCATTTTAACTCTGTTTTATATAATAATATATGTTTTCTTAATCCGGAGATTTTGAGTAATCGTTTGGACTTGGTTTTGAGCTCTAAATCGTAGTTTTGTAAAATTAGGGTTTTTCTTATGATTTATGTCTTTATATATATTAATACATGTGTTATGTTTATAACTAGGATATATGGATGGTGATACTATCTGTTTGATGGATATGATGGTAATGTATTTAATCTAAGGTATGTGCAACCTATTATGTATGTGAATCTTATTTTATGTATGTGACATCTATGATGAATGTGTGGAATACATAATGTGCAAACAATCCTAAACTTTCAGTTGGGCTTTTATCCAACCCCATCAATTTATACTTGTGCTAGCCTTGTATTCCTTCTATTTACATTTATTGGCTCTTTACTTAGCTTATGCCTTTGTGGCTTAATCATTGGTATCCTGTGAATCATTCTTCTTCATATTTTGCCTCCTTTACTTGGAAATGTTCTAATCTTGTTGTTGGCTCATCTTTTGAAATACTTGGAAATCTTATATATATTGTGGTTGTTCTTGTGGCTCATTTGAATGTAACTCATGAATCTTGTTGTTGCCTATGTGGCTCATTCTCTTGGAATTATTTGGAACATTATATATTGTTGATGCTCATTGACTATTCTTGGAATTCTTGGATATGGTTGTGACCTATGATGGTCTTATTACTTATTTATTTGGGTTTTATTCCCAATGCTTGTTGCATCTTGTTATACTTTTCACTATGCTGCCAAGTGAATGATTATGCATGATATAGTTATTGGCCAATTGACAATGTAGTGTACATGAGTACAAACCACCCACAGGGCACTGAGGTTTTAGTCCTCCTGCCGGGCACTGGGGTTTTAGTCCCCCTGCCATTTTATATATTAGGCACTGGGGTTTTATTCCCCCTGCCACTTTTTAGGCACTGGGGTTTTAGTCCCCCTGCCATAGGTGAGGTCCGGTAGGTGCCTCACCCTACATTGAGAGGACGTTGAGTCATAATTTATATTCATGCAAATGTGATAATTGTTGATGTTTAAATGTGGCAGTTTCTCTCTCTCATATTCATATATTGGTCTCATTTCTTTGGAAATCTCTTCTTGTGGAGAATCTTTTATATTGCAAAGCTTTTTATTATTATTTGTCCTATTCCTTTTGATTGACACATACCTTTTTATCCTTCTCTTGCTGGATGACCCCAACCATCCAGGATAGGAATCAGAGTGCGCATGGAAGCTTGGTGAACCCAAGGCTAAGGATAGGATAAGAAGACGGAGAACATATAGTATATGATCATAGTTGCTTTTATGTTATATAGTTGTTTTGTTTGGAGACAACGTTGCATTAGTCTAAGTCTTCCTCTACCTAGATCCTTGTAGTTGCTTGTATAAAGTTGTACTCCCATTTGGGGAAATTCTATAATGTACTCTTTATACATTTTTGAATAATGTCAAGTTTTAAATTTCCGCTGCTATCCAATTGATGATTTTGTTTATCATGTTTTTAGTAGAGACTTTTGGGTCTTTACAGCATGGTATCAGAGCATCAAGGTAGTCGGATTCTTGACTAGTTCAAAATTGTCTCCTAGATAGAACCCTTATCTTATATAGTTTCCCTTTAGTTAGTTTTTCACCTTAGAGTTGACCTATATAGAATGTTTGATTTAGGATCATAATAGTTTCTTATTAGAAATAAAAATTTGTCAACTTTTTGGTGAATTGTTTATTGAGTAACTATTAGAGCAAGAAGTTGAAAGTGATGGTGTCTAGAAAGGGTCAGAGCTTGGGGGCTGGCAATATTTTCCTCCGCCCCACTAGCTTGGTCACGAGGACTCCTGAGCTCATATGACCTGGCCTGGCCTGATCTGAAACTGACAGCTCGAAATAGTCTACCTTTAGACATATTGCCTTATTGTTGAATAACCTTAGAATCCTTTATATGATGATTTGATTTCTTTTCTCAAACAAAAATCATCTAGTAATCCCTAAGTATCTTATATGAGCCTTAGATTTCCATGTTAGGGTTTAGTGTGCCCTATGTTACACCTTGAGTTGGAAGATAGAGTTTAGTAAGGCTTTTAATGTTGGATCTTATACCCTTAAAATAGTTTGACTTAGTCAACCCTTTGAGTGAAGAGGTAGTGTTAGTACCTTGTAGATTTTTGGAGTTCTTGATTTCGAGGACGAAATCCTCTTTAGGGGGTTGGAGTCCCTCAATGCCTTGAAATCAAGTAACCTTAACTCCTTAGACATGGGAATAGAGAGCTTATGTGTTTAGAGTTTAATAAACCTAATATAATTGTAATTCATCTTGTTTTATAACAAATGGATAAGTCATGTAATTCTTATGCTTGAACCTTAATATACTCTTGTTGCACCTAATCATTAATTGTTCATATGTGGATATACATAGTTTGGGTTAAGTCACCCTAATGGTAAAATGTGTATGGTAAAATACACCCTAAGGATGCCTTGATATGTAAGGGTCATGTTGACCTAAACCCTAAGATGTAATCATCTAGCCTTGACAATACATATATACCCTTCATGCCTTTCTTGACACATTAGTGACATTAGGTATCATCTCATGGTATACCTTAATGCATGTAAATCACTTAATCATATGTGTGACCTAATTATCAACACATGTTAGGCATAGCACCTTGTTGACTAAAATATATCTCATTGATCATCTTATTGGTTTATGGATCAAATCAGTAATATGATGATGAGTAATTAGATTCACATAATGTGAGGTTAATTCATAGTAATTAGTATTGTGAGAGAATATGATTAGTGATGGCGTGGATATGAGTATGTTAGATGTTGTGACCATATGTTCCTTGGAGATAAGCCATATACCCTTAGACTTGTTATTAGGGTAATAATGGGTTGGATGATATTAGATGGCATAATTCCACATGATGTAGTTGTTGGGTAATAATATTGAGTTATTTAGGTTTTGACCTAATACATTAATTGTTGTTGGGATTGGTTTAATATAGGTTGTAATGGCTTAGTAAACCCTAATTGTGCTTAAAACCCTTAATGAGGGAGATACCCATAATACACATATTCAGATGTTAAGTTGTAATAAAATGTGGCACAAGTGTTAGTATAATAGATATGTTGCCTTTTCATGATAGAGTTTATGTAACAAGATGTTGGTTATGTTGAGTTTGATATAATGATTTAGGTGGAAACCTTAGTAACACCTGACTTATGTAGATTTTATGTTGTACCCTATATTAAGGGTTATAACCTAGTTGTTTATGGTTGGGATGTTACACACTCACCCTCTCTTCCCTTTTGTTGTGATTTCGGGGACGAAATCCTCTTTAAGGGGTGGTGTGCTGTAACATACTGAATCTCAGGGTCTTCCCTGCAATTTACCCACTTTTGAGCTTTTCTTTGCCTTTTAGTCCATTTGGACCTTTTCCACAAATTTCACATCCTTTTGGATCATTCTTGTACACCTTGTGCAATTTGAGCACAATCTGAGGTTGAAATCACTATTTACCCTCTTTTATGATAATTGAGGGGTGTTTCCACAAATAACCCACATTAGGGATAAGTTAGGGTTAATGTTGTAATTTGGTCATTAATGGGATAATATAGCAGATTATATTTATTTGGAGCTTTTTGGATAAATATATTATTAATAATGTGTATTTGAATTCATATATGTGTAATTAACCTTTATTGTTTCTCTCTCCTCGAAATATGATTTTAGTTCATAATAATATGTTATTTTGTTGAGTAATGATTATTTGTATCCTAATACGTTTTATATGTCGAATTTACTCACATGTTTCTTATTAATAGCTTTTTCATATAATTCCTTGATTTTAAGGTGTTATTATACTCCTTTATGAGCTATATGTTTATTAATGGCCTTATTATGCTTTAAACGAGATTTTAATTATATAGCATCGTTCTATATGTTATTATAAGCCTATGGTTCAATTTTGGGGTTTTTTGGAGTTGATTTGACCCTTGAAATCCATTTTATTAGCTTTTACTATAGTATGAATATAGTGCTTTAACTGATTTCATTTATTTCATCTGTAACACTATAGTTCCGTTAGTCTCCTGTCACGCGACTTGAGCAACGCCTGGGGACCGTCGATCTTAGATCGGACGGTTGGACCCTTGTCTTCTACCTCCGACCGTTTCTCCAGTCTGGCCGACTCACCTACCCGCGCGACGTTCTCTCTGTGTGGCTAACGGTTTCGCACGATTCCTCGTCCGTTGGCTTCGTCTTGACGATCCGGTTCGAGTGAACCCTAGATCAGCCGCTCTCATGGACGATAGGCGAAACGCCCAACTCGCCCCTTCTGCCCTTCTCCGCCGTCAGGTCCCCGAGGGGTCTCGCCCTTTTCTCCCGGCTATATAAGGGACCTTAGAGCACCCTCAACCCCCAACCTTTCTTCCTTTCCCCCCAATTTCTTCTTCCTTGCTCTGAAGCTCCTGGACCTAGTCTCTCTTCTTCTCCGGCGACCTCGAACCATTGCTCGCACCTCAGACCTCCTCGGTGCAATCACAGGCACGGTAACCATCTTCCACCTCTGCTCTTCCAATTCGTGCTCTCGGTTTACTTCGCGAAGCCCCCGAACGTTGGGTCCTGTAGGCTCGCCGTCGAGCTCCGCCGCCACCTGTGTTTTTGCGTTTTGGTGCTCCTCCTTCCACGCTTGGACCTGGCCTCGGTCCGTTTTCACCCCACCAGTTGGTTCCGATCTCTATTCCCACGGATTAGCATGTCTTCTGTGGTTGTCGAGCTCTGACCTTCTCCCCTGTTCTTGACGCATCGGCGACCTGTCTTTGGGCCACGATGGTCCTTTCGCACCCGCATCAGTGGCTTTCAACCCAAAACCTCCCCACGGTTCCACTCGACTGGTTTCTGCAGCCAATGCAGCCTCAACACCATGGTTGGTTGATCGCAGGAAGCGCTGGAGCAAACCTCGCGCCCTGACCATGGCTGGAAGAAGCCAGGTCGTGGAATGACCACTAGGGTCATCCACAGACAATGTAGCGTTTTGCGATCACAGGGGCATTTTCGTCTTTTCACCCCCCTGTTTCTTGTTTCTCGCTTGCAAAGCGATGGAATGGTGCAATGACCGATTTGCCCTCATCATTTCAATTGGTTTGTTTTAACGAGCAAGGGCAGTTTGGTCCTTTCCTCTAATATTTACATCAAGTTGCATTTTTATTTAAATATATGTCACGCTATAGTTTTCTTAATTTCTGATTGGTCGGATTTATTTAATCCATAGTAAATCGATCCTTTATCAGAAAAATATGAATAAATAGTCGTTGGAAAGGATTTTTGATGTAGAATTTGATTTTGTGGTTTTTGAGAGATGATTATCAATGGTTTTCCGAAGTTTGCGTTGATTGGCATTTTTAATATGTAATTGTTTTAAAATACATAATTAATTCATTTTAACTCTGTTTTATATAATAATATATGTTTTCTTAATCCGGAGATTTTGAGTAATCGTTTGGACTTGGTTTTGAGCTCTAAATCGTAGTTTTGTAAAATTAGGGTTTTTCTTATGATTTATGTCTTTATATATATTAATACATGTGTTATGTTTATAACTAGGATATATGGATGGTGATACTATCTGTTTGATGGATATGATGGTAATGTATTTAATCTAAGGTATGTGCAACCTATTATGTATGTGAATCTTATTTTATGTATGTGACATCTATGATGAATGTGTGGAATACATAATGTGCAAACAATCCTAAACTTTCAGTTGGGCTTTTATCCAACCCCATCAATTTATACTTGTGCTAGCCTTGTATTCCTTCTATTTACATTTATTGGCTCTTTACTTAGCTTATGCCTTTGTGGCTTAATCATTGGTATCCTGTGAATCATTCTTCTTCATATTTTGCCTCCTTTACTTGGAAATGTTCTAATCTTGTTGTTGGCTCATCTTTTGAAATACTTGGAAATCTTATATATATTGTGGTTGTTCTTGTGGCTCATTTGAATGTAACTCATGAATCTTGTTGTTGCCTATGTGGCTCATTCTCTTGGAATTATTTGGAACATTATATATTGTTGATGCTCATTGACTATTCTTGGAATTCTTGGATATGGTTGTGACCTATGATGGTCTTATTACTTATTTATTTGGGTTTTATTCCCAATGCTTGTTGCATCTTGTTATACTTTTCACTATGCTGCCAAGTGAATGATTATGCATGATATAGTTATTGGCCAATTGACAATGTAGTGTACATGAGTACAAACCACCCACAGGGCACTGAGGTTTTAGTCCTCCTGCCGGGCACTGGGGTTTTAGTCCCCCTGCCATTTTATATATTAGGCACTGGGGTTTTATTCCCCCTGCCACTTTTTAGGCACTGGGGTTTTAGTCCCCCTGCCATAGGTGAGGTCCGGTAGGTGCCTCACCCTACATTGAGAGGACGTTGAGTCATAATTTATATTCATGCAAATGTGATAATTGTTGATGTTTAAATGTGGCAGTTTCTCTCTCTCATATTCATATATTGGTCTCATTTCTTTGGAAATCTCTTCTTGTGGAGAATCTTTTATATTGCAAAGCTTTTTATTATTATTTGTCCTATTCCTTTTGATTGACACATACCTTTTTATCCTTCTCTTGCTGGATGACCCCAACCATCCAGGATAGGAATCAGAGTGCGCATGGAAGCTTGGTGAACCCAAGGCTAAGGATAGGATAAGAAGACGGAGAACATATAGTATATGATCATAGTTGCTTTTATGTTATATAGTTGTTTTGTTTGGAGACAACGTTGCATTAGTCTAAGTCTTCCTCTACCTAGATCCTTGTAGTTGCTTGTATAAAGTTGTACTCCCATTTGGGGAAATTCTATAATGTACTCTTTATACATTTTTGAATAATGTCAAGTTTTAAATTTCCGCTGCTATCCAATTGATGATTTTGTTTATCATGTTTTTAGTAGAGACTTTTTGTTTGGGTCTTTACATCAATAGAGTTGGCCGAAAATCAATCTTTTAACAAGAAAAATGGACTAACCCAAGAATTAATAAGTAATTTGGAAAGACTGGTATGAAAAGTTGTCATGCTATGAGCAAGAAGATCGAAATTGGGGTGGATTCAGCAGTGACAAACAAGTTTACTTCCTACATTCTTCGAGATGGATTCCCAAATAAAACTGAAAACCAATGCTACATATATAAAATGATGAACCATTATCAATTGTCACCTATACTACATATTATAAGAATCCACAACCATATGTCAATGCATTATTATGGGTAAGAAGAATTTAGGACAGAAATAGTGTTTGATTTTTCAATCTATACATGACCGCTAGATCTTCTTCTTCCTTCATCAAAGTACGACCTACAAGATATTAATAAAGAGATCGAGAAGACAGGAGATGCATAGGGATGTATGGATTTTTGCATATAGTCAAGGTTTCACTTACTTGCAGCCCAAAATGAAGAGGCGCAGGCGTGGCTTGGACAGGAGCGAGTTCAAAGCCACAACAGAGACATGGGTGAAGTCCTTGCTTCGGAAGGGGTGACATCCTTGCTTCAGCAAAGGCCAGTTCGCAGAGATTCGAGGTTGTGTTGTTGATGGAGAAATAGGGAGAGAGGGGAGGCATTCGTAGCTCCAACAGGGACGACCAATCAAGTTCCAAGAAGCAATCTGGGTGTCGGCGGCTACAGAGAGAAAGAGCGGCGGGAAGTAGAGGGGGGCGTTGTTAGTGGAGAACGATGGAGGGACGGGCGAGCGGCTCCAGCAGAGACGAGTTCGCAGAGGGGCGAGGTTGGGATACCGGAGGACAGAGACAGATGAGGGGTGAGGTTGGGGTGTCGGAGCGAGAGGGAAAGAGGGGTGGGCGTCGGGCAGGGCAGGGAGTCGGGATGTTTGGGGCGGAAAAATAAAAATTGGGAGAACGCCCTTTAGGTTGAAGCGGCGGATGATATTTGGCAAAGCTACCCGCCAATTAATTTGGGGAGCGGTTGGGCCAAAAAATTAAACAGGCTGGTAGCTAATAGATACAAAAAAGGACCTTTTTTATATTGGTAGTCCAGTGTAAACTGGAAACGGTAGTTAAATTTATAACTGGTAGTCAAAGGGGTACTTTGCTCTAGTGGGGTTTGGAAAACCCTGTCGCAATGGGTAGAATTAGACTTTGAAAAAAAAAGTAAGTGGGCCGCATACTTCTGTTTAAAACATGAAAAAAAAAACTAATAGCGTTTAAAATGAATTATGCGTATAAAACACGTTTTAAACCTGTTTAAAACGTATTATACGGTTTTCAATATAAAACGATAGTAACATACGTTGGACGAAAAATTCGCCTTTAATATGCGTTTTTTTTCTCTATGGGTACGGGTATGACTATACCCATTACTGGAACCGAGACAATACGGGTATGTGGGTAAACGGGTATGCGGGTATGTGGGTCTAGAAAATTGGACCCGTGATGGGTTTTAGCGGGTATGGGTTTGCGGATACACGACTATACATGCATGTACCCATTTACAGCCCTAAATCTTATGATGAGTTTTAACGACGGAAAATTTGTACATTTTACGTCGGACAAATATTTTTGTCGCTAAAACATGTACCGATAGCGGCCATAAAAATTACTTGTCATTGTTAGTGTAGCAATTACGACAACATAATAAAGCTGTCATAATCTTTGACGTTAATACCCCAGTTTCTTGTAGTGGACAACCCTCGAACACCCGAGCAAACAACCTAAATCCAAACATGGTACATACTGTGGTACCTGTTCCTGTGGGGTCATCCCACTCGCTCTCGCGTAGCATGATTAAAACCCATCAATGATGTGAAACCTCTTTCGAGGATGACCAATCAGTACCTTAAAATATTCTAGATACCCTCTCGGGTCTAGAATATTCTAAGATGCTAGGAACATGCATGATCTGGGCAGAACCAGGTAGTGGGTCCGACTGAGCCCAGATTTACGATTCTGCACAGGTCACCTAGAACCGTCCTCCTTTCAGATTCTAATCCAAACCACCTTCTCTTATCTATTTCTACAATGGATCTCTTAATATAGGAAGAAATAGAAGTTCAAGCAAGAAAAAGATCAACCAAACTAGCAATCATAACCAGAAAGAGGAGATAGAACAACAACCATACTAGATCTGAAATAAAACTACTTGCTTAAGAGAAAAGTACATAAACATGTCCAAAATGGGCTACATAGCCAAGAAGGAGCTCAACTAGCCATGGACAAGCATAGTTGACACCGACCAAAGATGGAAGAACATCATTGTATAGAAACAAAGGAGAATAGTAGAAGGAGAAGAAGAAGAGATTTATCGTATAGAGGGGAGCTGGTTCTCACTCCTTAATTAGCCTCCGTATTGGCCGAATCTCCCTTTGGGTCATCCTCCGTGATCTTCTGGAGTCCTCGGCCTCCTTTCTCCTTGATTCTGCCCCAAACAGCAACTTGGTGGATGTATGGAGGTGGAAGATGGTTGGAGATGGTGAGAAATGGATGAACGAAGACGGAGCGTGATGGCAGATGGGGGTTAACTGAAGAGGCCGATGTAGGACAAGAACTTAGGCCTTTATAGGACCTTTAGACTCTCCCCACGAGGCTCTGAGAACCTCCAAATGTTAGAACCAATACCTCAAACCTCCAATCGCGGAACCTGGAATGCTTGATCCAGGAACCCCTCTCCTGGTCGTGAGGGGTAGGTATTTATAGGTGAAGGCAGACCCGTGGTCGCGGACGCACCGCGGGCAAGGTAAGATCTGCGGTTGCAGTAGATAATTCGGTCAAGGGGATCCCCATGGTCGCAGTCCTACTTGCCATGATTGCGGTCGCGGTCAAGCTGTTATCGAGGTTGATTTTGTGATCGCGGCTGACCCCGCGATCGTAGTGTATGCCGCTGTCGTGGTCGAACCTGCAATCACGGTGTCGGCTCGGGTCATGGTTGATGTGGATGCCTCAGTCGCGGTCTTGCTCACCACGGTTGTGGTCATGATGGATGAAAGCCTAGCTACTACAAAAACCATGTGTCGGGGGAAAATCTTAGAGGATAGATGTCTTTTCAGGTTCGGTGCCTGCAAGTCCCAAAATTGGCTAGTTGAGCGACTTTGTCTATGAAAAGATACAAATTATTAAAAGATAAGAATGTAAGGTTATTTTGGGCATATTAAGGCTATAATGACACAAAACCATAAATAAACGCTTAGCATAAATACCTAAAATTGAGTGTTATCAACTACCCCAAGCTTAAAACTTTGCTTGTCCTCAAGCAACACTATGCTCAAAGAACAAAAAAAAAACGATTACATCCAAATTAAGCTTGGCAATAGATGCTAAGGCTAAGAAAAATAGTTTAAAACATCAGTTCTCCTGATCCATATCGTTTCAGAACAAACTCCCACCAATCGAGCACAATCCTGCCAAAGTAAGATCAAAGAGTGTCCAGGCAAGATTAAGCGAATTCACTGCTACCTGTCGATACTCATGAGGATTTGAATCATAATTATTAAACATAAAATAATTGTCACATATGTGATCATGCGAGTGATGTGAAATGACCCATCATCATGAATTCATGTATACCAGTCAGCAACAAAGCGCCTCTCACTTATTCATATCCTAAGAAACAACAAAAGCGAACAAACTCTAATGACTTCTGAGAATCCCGATCTTCGTCAGGTTGGTCCATGTAACGAGCAACAGTCCCTGCAGTCTGAGCCAGCTGGCCCAGAGTAGTGAGACGAACTCGTCATACTACGCTCGAACCAACCCTACTACTGAGATGATCTCATAGGTCTCCTAGGGGTCCCTAGTGACTCTCTAATGAGCTTTTAGAGTGATACTACCAGGCACGACATACCCGCATTCATGAGTGCAGTCATACACTGGCTGGGCACCATCCTCAACTCTCTTGAAAGAAAAAAACAAGTGCTCATTTATTCACACTCAAGATTTTATTCTCTGCATTCTAATTTGTAGGTCTGGGTGAGAACTATTTTGATAGTTTTGGTATTTTATGGGTGACCGAGCCTCTTCTGCAAATTTTTTATTTTTCATCTTTTTGACTCAATCTAAGGTGAGAGGGCGTGTAGTCCATCAAGGAAAACACTTCAACTTGATTATGGCTCAAAACTCATCATGATCCGTTTTACATATGTGTGAAAAGTAGAAATTATGATTCAAGGATCCTTAGAATAGAGGCAAGCTTGTAAAACCGCAGCTAGGAGTCTTTGATAATGTTTTAGCTCATTCCAACGGTCCTATACCTCAGATTTGTCATTAACAACATAGATCAAGGGAATGAAGCCTTAATCTATGAAAAAGGCACATAACCTTAGATTTATTACCAAACTTAAGGAAAGAGTCAAAGAGTAAGACAAACAAAAGATCAAGAAATTTAAGATGAAAATTGTGCATTTAGGCATAATGTCAAGCATTCATCTATTAGATTCACACCACATAGCCACAATTGCAAAGCTACAATTTTTTTTTAAAAGTTTATGCTAAAAGAAAGGGACGTAGAACATAAAAATTGCATGCATGCTATGAAAGAAATAAAAGGGAAAGGTTGAAGACAGAGGGTGGTACACCCTGACCACCCTAAGCTTAAAATTTTTGCTTGTCCTTGAGCAAATCTCAAGCTCTAGATGGTGTGGAAAGCAGCTACTAATGGTAATCATTGTTTATAAACTGGTCCAGATCATCTATGCCACTTGATGTGTTCTCATAGTCCTGGTTTATTCCTTTCTGAAAATGAAATGACTACCCAAAATCCTGAGCCAGCTGGTAGAAAGACAGGAGGGGTTGCTGAAATGGCTATTGAAAATTTGGTTGTGGTAGTGGAGGGAAGGCTATGTCGAACCTCTGTCTGAGTTCCTGTACATCCTGCTCCAGCATATCAAACCGTCTTCCTGAGTCAGCCCTAAAATTAGTCACGAACTCGCAAAGGTTCCCTGAATTGAGGTTTGGGCTTATTGTTCCTACTGAGGAGGTTGCAGGTAATATGCAATTGGCATCTTTGTGTAGGGTCCTCCCTGATACGATATGTCATGGAAGGTTGCCCCTATCTACTGTTCACCCTCCTAGGCCTCTAGAACTGGTGGTGCTGAAGTAGAAGCTCCTACAGCTCCTCCCGTATGATGAACGTTACCTTGGGCATCCAATATAGATATGTCCATGAATTTCGTTCGACATGCAAACTCTGCATTTATTGATAGTAGTATTCTGTGCTTGCGGTAACTGAAGATATAAAGATATCATGTGCTGCACTATTTGATCACACCCAAGCGAATCAAGTGATCCAAGTACAACTTGGACCACTCATCTTTTTCCTACATAAGTGCCAATTTTCCATCTCCAATTCCAAGATGGAATGCTATAAAAGTGATAATTCCCGCCATCGACATGAATTGGACTTGCTTCTTGAAAGAGTTGTGAAAGTGGCGGATGCTGAAATTCTGCACATTCACTTTCCTTCCTACTGATGCACACCAGAAGATGTAGAGGTCTGCTACACTAAGCGCCCCTCGACTGTCTTGTTTTTCCAAGACATAGTTTACAATCACCCGATGCAGATAACGAAGTGTCGGGTTATGGATGTGCGAAGATTTGGCGCCTCTAGCAACATATTTATCTTCCCCAGTAAGCATTTTCCATGCTTGTGTAGTATTAAAGTTGTGGTCCCATGTCTCTATCTGGCCCCTAGACATCTCAGTATAGTCCTCAGCAGAGCGTGACAACCAGTTATTGAGGTGATCCGTAGTAACTTCACGGGACTGGTTCAGGAGGTGAAAATGCATGACAATGTGTTGGTGGTCCTTTGGTGTCTCTAGTGTAGCATAAAACTCACATGTGAGTCTATGATAAGAATTGCACTGCACATACACGAGGATGTATAGGCCAATAACTTTTAAGATATTTGTTGACCTATTCTTATATCCCGAACCTAATGAGTGTTCCAAGATCGACTTATCTCGGGCCCACTAGTCTGTGCTTGTATTTAATTAGTGTAAGGACCCTGAACTCTGTTTTGGGCTTATCCTGTTTGCTTTGCCTAACCCTAGTTTTTAGTTGCTTTCTAATAACTTCAAGTGGTGATTAGGGTTTGTTTGTGCTTTGTTGAGAGTTGGAGGTGCTACTTGCAAATAACCCAAGTTTTAGGGTTGATGAGCATGTTTTTCACCTTGAGAGATGTTTCTCTCTGTCCTTGCATCCTCTAGAGTTGAGAGGATGGGTTGGGCTCATTGCTTGAGTAGCCTTGGGCTTTGTTGAGCCTTGCTTTGCCTTGCTTGGGCTTTGCCTTGCCTTGATGGGCCTTGTATCGGGCAAGGGGGTGTTTGGGTGCTTGTGTCGGCCTAGTGTGTGTCGGCCATGGCTTTTGTCAGGCATGAGTGTATCACCTAAGAGGATGTATCGGCCTATGACCATCTTTGACTCTTAGCATCGTTTGTGTCACCCCCTTGTGGACACTTGGTGCTTGATGCTTGCATGTGGCAAATGCCTTGGACATGTGGATGTGGCAAGATGAGAAGGTGGCATTGCCCATGAACAAGTGTCCCTAGGTGGGCGACACCTTGCCTTTGTTTCCCCTTCATCCTCTTCTATATATACCTTCCCTTTCACTTGCTTAGGGTCCCTTTAGTTCTTTGTTGCCTCCCTCTTCCTTGTTGCACGATACACCTTCCCTTGGTGTGCTTCGTGGCCGATCCCTTTGAAGGAGTTCTCTTCTTCTTCCTCTAGCTTGGTGGCTGAACCATAGGTGAGTCTTTCTTCCTTGGTAAGCATCTTCCCTCTCCCCTTAGCATCTCCTTCTCCTTCTTTCTTTCTCTTTGGCCATGGTGGTTATGAGATTTGTTCCTTTCCTTGAGGTGGTTGAAGGTGGTGTGCCTTGGAGCTAGTACCTTAAAGCATGGAGCTTTAGAGCTTGAAGAGTTTGCTTAAGGCAGGTTGCATAACTTCTAACCCTAACTATAATACCTTCTTTTATGTTGCATGCTCATATATGATCATGATCGGCCATGCATGTTGTTAGATATGTTTCTTTCTCTTGTATGTACCTTTAATCTTCTGGATATGGGGATCATGTTGTTGATGATGTTGTTGTTTTTTGTGTACCTTTGGACCTAGTTGGCCGAACCCATAGATTAGGGTTTCCTTTGGGGCAATACCCCTTTCTCTTCTTGGTTTTGAGAAGTGAGTTTGAGTTCTAATGGTGTAGGCAAAACCCCTCTCTTCCTTAGTTGTTGAGAGGTGAGTCTATGCTCTAGTTGCTTGGGCAACACCCTCCTCTCACCATGGATTTGAGAGGTGAGCCTTTGGATGAGTGATGACCTAAGTTGGACATGCTCCATCATGTTGCCCGATTTGTGATGGAGGTTGTGCAAAACCCCTCTCACTTGGTTTTTGAGAGGTGAGCCAACTATCTTGATCAATTAGGGTTTGTTGCTAAAGAGTTTGAGGTTGAAGATGACCATCTTGGTGAGGTTCTTATGCCCTTGCATGATACACCCTTTTGTGGGTTTTAACTTGGCCGATATGTTCAGTTGAGCCCTATTGGATTTGTGCCCGATATCACCCCTTTCACCTTGTTAGTATCCTTGGACGATATGATTTGGCCGAGATGATCCCTTGCTTTGGATGTCCCCTTGGTCTACATGGTGGCTGGTAAGTTATCTCTATTTTGGGCGACATGGTTTGGTTTTGAGTTGCCCGATATGGTGTTTGCATGGTGAAACCCTAATAGTTGCCTTAGTGGTGACCGATATGGTATGCTTGACCTTGTTGGGTGATAGGCCTTCTTGTGGTTCCTTTGTATCGTTTGATGTCATGAACATGTTGGGCGATACAATGTTGGCTTTGGGCGCCATGATCTTGGCCGACACAATGGTGAGTTGGTTGCTCGATAGGAACCCTAACCTTAGATGGGTGAAGGTTATGTTTAACTCGAAAATCCTAATAAATGGATTAATCACCTTGAACCCACATCTATGTTAGTAATGGGATATGATGGTAGGTTGTGAACTGGGGTATGGTTGGAATTTAAGATGCTGCTACATAAGATGATAAGATACATGGTTGTGCTCACAAGAAATGGGCATAATGTATGCTCATGGTTTGATAACAATATTATGATTGATACAGCTTATGCTTCAGACATGATAGCTTGATAATCATAAAGATCTATGGTTGGTGATTTATGTTATCTCTCTTGATATGCATACTAACCATGCAGGTGTATCAGATGGATTCATTTCTAGGTAAGAGCTATGATGTTTATGTGTTTGAATAACACTGAATGATGATAATCCTCATTGATGAGATAAACTGTATCACCCGTATGATGTAAAAAGGTCTGTTGACCTAGTAATGGTTGAATGCCTAGTTGAGGTGTTATCCTCTGATGTTGAGATAAGGGAGTGCTATCCCATGGTGATAATGTAAGCCTTGAGAGGCAGTGGCATTCTGTGATGAGGGATTGATATCCCATGATAATGTGATAATGACAGTATTAATGTAACTCAATGTTGTTTATGTTTTACAACTTGGTTGCCTCAACAATCCACTTAAAATATACTAATTAATTATAGTGGAACATATCATGTAGTTGCCCTGGCCATAGATCCATCATCGTCAGCAATTGGTGATGGTGAAATAGGTTTATCCTGTGGGATTACCTGGAGCGCATATTGTTGAATATGCGAGGTTTTCTCCTAGCCGAAAGTAGGAGGATTTGAGTACAACTGTGGTTGTGTACAGAGCATGGTGAACAGGCCCATGGCTCAGTGATTGTAGAGCATGGTGAACAGGCCCATGGCTCAGTGTTATAGAAGGGTAGCCTGCAGAGCTCATCCTATGGCAGAGGCCACTCAAGCATGAGACTGTGGTCCTGCTTTGGTATTCGTGTACTGACCACGAGGAGGTGAGGTCATGGAGTCTGGCTCTCCCATTGACCTTGTATGGCACCGGTTTTGGGCTTTGCAGCCGAAGGTTGGATTTGAGCAGGGACAACTCACTTCCTCAGGGCATAATAAAATGTAATCCAGCCGAATAAGTATATACTGCTTAGAGAAAAACAAAGAACATTGGTTGAGGTCTTGCTTATGTAGATAATCTAGTTATCTCTTATAGCTACTTGTAAGATCTTAATATTTTTTGATAAGTCCTCATAAAGATTATCTTGTCAATCATGTTCCATAAAGAAGATCTCGATGTAGGCCTCATGAATATCTTGATAAGATTGATGGTAATGATAGTCTTGCTCAGTATGCTGCTCTTATTATATGTCTTTACAAGCTATCTACTTTATCTTCTTTAAACCTTCTAAGGTTTTATAGATTAGGTGGGGAGTTATGTTTCTCACTGGGACTGTGTGTCTCACCCCATTGGTTTTCAACCTTTTTAGATGATCATGCTAGATGTTGTGGTGGTCGTGAGGTTGCGGCCGAGCAGCAAGAGGAAGAGCAGTAGGAGGCAAGAGATGGATATGCTGCCATTTTGGTTGTTTTGTAGTAGAGTCCTAGAGTCATCCCTGTACTCTCAGGTCCTCAGAGGTGTTTTGATGATGTTTTACAATGTATAACTGATGTAGCTTGCATATCCTACTGTTGGCCTGATGTGGCCCATTATGTATGTATAAATAGGTGATGAACTCTGGTGCTGACAGGACAGCTGGTTCCTTTAAGCTATGGACATATATCAAGGCTTGTAAATGTTTATATAACATGTTTCCTTACAGGATGAGGATCAAGATGTAATAGTTCTCTTTTATTTGCTTTCCGCAAAAGGTTTTAATTAACCCGTGTTTTCAGTAATATGTGATTTATGGTGTTTCCACACGTTTTCGTGTGGCCTCTCGTTGTCTGTGTGATAGAGGGATGTGGCATCACCAGTTTTGGTATCAGAGCCCTAGGTTCACTGAGTCTACAGGGATCTAGGACTAGGGTTGTGTCTATTCTTATGATTTTTCTAGATTTTCTTACAATAACCTTATACCCTCAGTGGAAGATAAATCTTAAAGATGTCAGGAAACCATGAAGAACATGTTGCCGAGCGCAGCGATGCTACATCAGTTGATGGAGCAAGAGTGCAGGCACATGAAGATCGAGTGCCTGAGGTCCCCCAACTTGACCCAACCATTCTTGAAAACCCTACCTATCAGCAGCTTATGGGGTAGTTAATGTCTACAGTGGATCACATGGTGGATAGATTGTCAGTGCATCCACCAAGAGCATAGGCTCCCCATGGTGAATATTCGGGTATTGGGAAGACCATTGAGCGGCTTCGCCGAGTCAGAGCTTCGGATCACGCTGGAACGGCTGATCCGGTAGATGCAGATCTGTGGCTAACAAGTCTAGAGAAGGCCTTCCAGATCCTCAACATCCCCGAAGCAGACAAAGTAAAGCATGATGTCTACCTTTTGAAAGGTAGTGCTGGCCACTGGTGGGCTATCGTGGAGGAGAAGCGGCCCAGTGAGGTGATCCATTGGGATGTTTTCCGATGGGAGTTTGTTAGCTAATACTTCCCGAAGACGTATCTGGATGAGAAGATCAACCAGTTTGAGCGTATGTGCCAAGGATCGTTGAGTGTCACTGAGTATGAAGCCAAGTTTATGGATCTGTTGAGGTTTTTCCCTCACATGGCGGCGACAGATGACGAGCGAATCAAACAGTTTGAGAAGGGTCTGAGCACAGAGTTGATGACACTTACTGCTACTTTGGAGAACCGAGAGCGGTTTGCCACATTTGTGGAGTCTGTCCGGAGGATAGAATGGTCAGTCAGGGAGAAGAGAGAATCCATGACTAAGAAGAGGCCTGCTCAGTTTCAAGGGCAGAGGTCTGGTGGCTTTAAGAAGCCAAGGTTTTTAGCACCTTTTGGGTTAAGAGGTTCCAGTGCACCGTCACAGTGGTCCCCGAGTAAGGGAAGATGATATGGTTCTTTGTCATCGAAGGCACATAGTACAACTTCAGTGGTAGTGACAGGGCTGTCGAGGCCACAATAGTAAGACCAGTCATATATGTGTGTGAAAATCATATTAATTTTGTGTGAATGTGAATGAATTTTTATGAATTGTCATATATGTGTGTGAAAATCATCAATACAGGAATGTTTCTACATGTGTCTGAATGTGAAAAGAGATGAAATAAATGGAACTACATGTTGCTAATGGTTTCTACATGCGTGTGATGAAAAAATAATATGAATTAAATTTCTTATACATGAGTGTAAATCACATATATAAAAATTATGTCCATCATGTTAATTTTGCAGGTTTGTGGCCTATTGTTGGCTGATATCAATTGATGTCGTAAAACCTACAGTTCATAACTGAACTACAGGTTTCTCATCCTATGACCAGCCACAACAGGTCTGTAGACTGACAGAAAAAAAATCAAATCATCGGCGTCGGTTATTTGTATAAAACCGATGACATACGGTTACAATGTCTGTTTCCTTACTAGTACCGACGTCAATTTCTCTACACCACGGCCGTGCTAGCCAGCATGCCTGTGGCAGCAGACTAGACAAAAAATACGTGTCAGATATCTGTATAAAACCGACGATATATGGCTACGTCCCCATAAAGAGTGCTTATCCTCTGCTGCTAACTCAGTAAACGGGAGTTGTCGATTTAGTGCTTCTGTGTGTCTTATTGTACATAAAGCACAATCCCCAGAACCCTCAATTGTTTGGATAGGCGGGTTGATGATTCAGAACCAGGGTTGATTCCAACCATGTTTAATTGATGGGCAGGCAGCCCATATTATTTTGAGAAGCTGGAAAGGAATGCATCGTGCTTCCCCGACTTCTAACCATACAAAGTTGATCTTTCCGACTTGTAGTTCACTGGCACAAAAGTTGTACACCTTGGCGTCGCGTGCCTCGATGTCGACAATCATGAGCAGCCAGTGTCCAGAATCTTTAAAGGGCACGGTGATGTAGCGTGCCCTCCTTGCTAGACCAGCCTATAGCCGCTCTACGTACTTTTCCTATAAGTCCTTGTGTAGCAGAGATAGGGACATGGCAGGTGAAGCGTTGAAAACAGGCTGCACTTTCCTAGACCTTCGGAATTCTTCTATAGCATTGGCAAGTAGGACGCAGAAGAGAGCCTTCGTCACCGCCGATTGTGGTTGAAGGAGAATACATAAATCTTCACAGGTCAACTTGTTCTTTGTCTTTGTATTGTTATATATGATGTCCCCCCCGTTCTTGGCATCATCTAAAATAGTGTTTAGGATAAAGTTGTCCTGAACGTCTAGTTTAGAGATGGCCGCCATGTCTAGATTTTTCATCAGATGAGGTAGAGGTGGTGGTGGGGGCAGGTCCTGTAGAGGGAGTGGGGTCTGTGCACTATCTTCTAAGAATGGAGGTAGAGCTTCATATTTGTCTGAATCATAACTGGAGTCGAGTCTATCTTTTGTGTCTAGACTCACTCTATTGGGTACTTCCTGTTCTAGGGGGGAGGTCTGTAGATTGTTGAATTGCAGTTGTAGCTGGTCTTATGCTGGTTTCCATGATACATTGTTGAAATTCAAAAAATGCGAATTCTTTAGCAGCTTCCCCTAGTGATCCCATGGCAAAGAAATTAAAGAACTGGTCCCCATATGATATTGTGACGTTGTCATTGTTATTGGGGGACTTGGGATCTTTGGTTCCTTTTTCTTGGTGGCCGCTCTCCTGTCCTATTTTTGCGGGGTCTGCCCCTCAGCTTGTGCCCTCCCCAGCATTGCCTGGGTCATTGGGTTGATCATCTGAGGAGGAGTTGTCATTGTTGGAGTCAGCCGAGGAGTCAGAGTCCTCATGAATGTCTTCATTGGCATCATCATCGTCATCTGCCGCCTTTTCCTTTGTCTTCGTGATCAACTTCTTCTTGCACTGCCGATGGATTGCTTGCAGCTCTTCAAGTGCCACTTGCACATGCTCGTCGGTTTCGAGCAATGCATCGTGGCTGTCTTTAAGATCCACATATCGTGCTTTGGCAGAGTGGAGTCATGCAGACATATCGATTGTTTGTGTGCGAAGGTCATTAAGTTCTTTCTTGGAGTTCTCCTCCTGGCAGAGGATGAGTTGTAGAAGGTTGTTGTTGATGTCGTCCAAGCGCATGCTTTGAGCAGTTTGCTACTGTTGAAGCTTGCGGAGGGTCTCAGGCAAAGGTTGAATTTGCGTAGAGACCCTATCGACTTGCTGGGCCAATGCTTCTTGCTGGCCTTTCATCTCGAGCACCAATTTTGACATGGTTTGTAAGCGTCTCTCGATGCGGTTGACTTGCTGAGCCGTTGCTTCCTGCCATTGTTGGAAGCTTGCGATGATGCCTGGCAAGGCGTTGTTCCACTCATCTGTCTTGGAGACATGTGAAGTGATTTCCTACACACAAGAAAAAATAGATGATAATATGTTAGAAGGATTGCTGCGGAGGTTTTGAATGGCATCAAATTGCCGTCTCAATTCCTCACCGACGTTAGAAAAGGGGACCCCAGAGATGGAAGGGTGAGGTGGCTGGGGTCGGGGTGGAGGGGTGGTAGTTCCTTGTGAGAGAGACACTATTGATGAGCCCGTAGATTGCGTGGTGACTACTGATGGAGTCACTAGCGATATCGGGGTGGTGGTGATAGATGGGGTGGTGGATGGAAATGGTGGTGACATCCCAGGTGAGAAAGGATGAAATGGAAGTGACGAGGGGAAAGAAATTGAAGTGACGGTGAGGTCAGGTGTTGAGATGGAGAAAGGATTGCCCGGAGGAGAGTAGAGTGAGGAGGAGTATGCGGGTGAAGTTGTGGATGTGGATGAGGAAATTATGGTTGGTGTTGTTGTGGAGAATGGTGGAAGAGTGATGGATGGTGGAATGGTGGAGGGTGGTGGTGTGGTGGCAGAGTGGTGGAGGGTGGTAGTGGTGGTTGTAGAGGTGAGCCCAACATCCAGATCGAAGATGAAGGTTTCTGGTGTTTCGGTGTTGTGTTGTGGCTCCACCTCTGGGTTTATCTTGGATGTGGGCATTTCTGATTGCTATTGTTTATGTATTCATAGCTTTGAAGGTCGTGTTACTGGAATTTTCTTTGGCCTTGTTGCAGGGGCAGTGATGCTGTGTTCAGTTTGCCATATTTTTGCCTGCTTCTATTTAGCTTTAACTAAGGCTATAAATTTGCACTAGTACATAACCGGCCTTTAGTGTCATTTATTTAAGGCCTTTAGTGTCAGTTTTTAAGCGACACCTATGTGGGTGCCGCTAAAAGCCCAACCGTTATGCGTCGGTTCTTAAACCGACGCCACAACCCTTTGCACACCACTAAAAACGTGCCAGTAGGGCGGCATAGGAGTCGGTTATTAGCTTTGAAACCGACAACATATACCTTCGCGCCACAGAAAGGGCGCAATCTGAGGCACTATCAGCGTCGATTTATTAGTGATAACTGATGCCATATCACCCGCTGCCACGGCCATGCTGGCCAGCACGGCCGTGGTGTGTGGTCCACTGCCACAGCCGTGCTGGCCAGCACGACCGTGGTGTCTGGCCCGCTGCCATGACCGTGCTGGCCAACATGGCCATGGTGTCTGGCCTCATTAGGGAAATTGACGTCTGTTACTAGTAGGGCAACCAAAACTGTAACGATTTGTCGTCAGTTTTATACAAATAACCGACACCTATTTTATGTTTTTTTTTCTACCAGTCTGCAGACCTGCTGTGGCTGGTCGCAGGATGAGAAACCTGCAGTTCAGTTATGAACTGTAGGTTTTACGACATCCATTGATATCAGCCAACAACAGGCCACAAACCTGCAAAATTAACAACATAAATGGTCACACATTTAGCAACCTACAGTTCCATTCAATTTTCATACATGTAGAAACATTCATGTAGCAATCTGTAGTTCCATTCATTTTCACATTCACACATGTAGAAACATTCATATAGCAACCATCAATTTCATTCATTTTCACTCAGACACATGTAGAAACATTCAGACATGTAGAAACATTCACACATATTATAATTTAGAAATTCATTTACAAAATATCATTCTTTAGTCATTATTCTCTATCAACATCCCAATTATATGTTAAAACCCCCACTACTTGTATGGCTGTTGCCCATTCTTCTCTTACATCATTTAATTCTTCCGTCGTATAGGGAGCATGTACAACTGGTAAGGCCTTTCCTGTATTGTGGTTAGTTTTAAACACCTGCAAAGAGAATGATGTATATATATAATTAATAATATATAAATAAGATTGATATATTTCATATTATCTAATGAGACTATATATAATACCTCAGGAATGGTATCGATGTCCACTGCGGCATATTTGATAATCATGTGCATAAATCGCATCACATAGTATGCACATGCCCATCCATTGTCTTGTGTAGCACACTATAAATTGAAACATACAAAATATTAAAAAATACAACTAATTAAGCACTGTTCACATAAATAATATATACATTGCAGTCGGGAACTTACTTCCTTGTTTTTCCAAATTATTTGCTGGTTCTTTTTCCTGGGGACCTTTCCTCCAGCCTTTTTGAACTCATCTAAACCCCTACATGTTAATGTAACACAATTTCATAATTAAATAGTAATGTAATAACATATGTTAACGAATATGAAAAATGAAATATTTCTCACCAGAATAATGCCATTTTCATTTTGTGTCCATATTTTGAATTCAATTTAGTCCCCTTAGGATCTATATAATAGACAGTGAATGTCTCGGGGACAATAACTAGTAACTCCCAATGCGTACCACTAGAGGTAAAAAAAGTTAAAAATTAATAACTCAAAATCCACAATAAAAATATAATTTTCTTAAGTCCAAATTATAAGCAAAGTAAACTTACTCCACATTGAATGGAGCTATTATCACTGTCTTCTTATTTTGAGAAAAATTTGTAAAAGCATCACAGCAGTATTGTTGAACTGATGGAGGGTCTTTAGCTACTAGACTAATCAAAGATGGAATCAAAAATCCTACATGTTCGAATGAAAAATCTGCACATATCTTGTCTAAGTAGCTGTAAAACATGTATTACATATGCATTAATAAATAAGAAACCAGATCCTACACAAGGTATATGGATGTATAAAGAAGATCTCACCTTATCCATAGCTCTATCACAGATGTATACATCCAATCATATCGAAACAACTCCAAAATATCTTGTATAAATAGGTTGCTTTCGTATGATTGACCTGCAACATCCGCATTTATAGAAACAGTTATAGGGCAATTTATATCATGTTCGCCTAACCATATTGCCATACCCCTATAGTTAGGACCTAATGGGACAGGTAGGTCCTGTGGAACCCGACTTAGTAATGTAGGAGGTGGAGGTGGAGGCCTAGATGTTGTGGGTATCTTCTTTTTAACCTGTATATATATATAATTTCAGATCAACTGACATCATATACACACACTAACAATTTAATGTAATGTAAATTTACCATACAGTTTTAGTATAGAGGACATCCGCTTTTGGCCACAATATCACTCCGCCTTCTGCCTCACCAAGCGTTTCACAATCTGGGTGGGCATATGGCAATGGAAGATCCATCCACTTGGAGAATATACGTAGCGGGCTCACACGAACCCAACCAGCTGGCAATGGAGACCCATGAAACATTTCCCCTGGTAGGGATGGGTAAGATGACGCCTCTGCAATGACAAATTCTTTACTTTTTCGACAACATGGCTTCAACCCCTACAAATTTTTGTGTAAAGAATGTTATATACATATATACATATCATCTTGAAAAGACTAGTTATTATGTCATAAAAATACTTACAGTGGATGTTCTAGGTGGTGGGTCTATAGGATTACTCACAACCTCTACAGTAGGAGTAGAGAGGGACACCATAGGTATTGTCTGCTGAGTGGCAGTCTGAGATGCCTGCCACTTGCTCAATGCTTCTTCGAGTTTCCTATCAACTAGCTTATCTACCTATACATGGATAAAAGAAATGTTAGCTTATGATTATTGAATTCTCTGTTGGCTAAATAAACATCTATAAATCCCTTTGTTTTGATTATGACAAACATTTCATTCTTATTAATCTAACGAGCTACTTGAGTGTGCAGGACTAAGATGGATGGCAAAGCAACTAGGGAAAATCCACAAGCTAAAATGTTTATATTTTCATGCAATGTAATCATTGTTGTAAAAACATGTACAAATATATAATGTACAAGTACTTAGAATTGCATGTAAATCAAGCGTTAGATTTTCCCTAGCCAAATACCATAGTTAGACATGTCATCCCATTTAAATAGGATCATTTATGCACACTCACACATATAATTAGTGCCTAAATTGAAATCTTGAAACAGGATCATTCTCGGTGGACAAACTCCTCGACCGAGACACTCTCGGTCGACAATCTTCTCGACCGAGAAAGATCCAAAGTAGCCGTTAGACACAACAGACAAGTTAGTTGGCAGTTGAAGAAAGACGTTGCAAATCACTTGTTCCAGAGAGCCTGTCGGTCGACAAAAGTTCGACCGAGTAGGTGTCTCGGTCGACCATTTGTCGACCGAGATGGTCTCTGACAGCAACTGCAGAATAAATTAATTAGCCGTTGTTAAAGCAACAACTTTGTACCTAACGGCTAGTTAAGCACTTAGAAACCCCTAGAAGTTGTCTAGAACGTCCTTAAGCATACTTAGGCCATTCCTATAAATAGGACAAGCCATAGGACACTAGAATTCACTTGTTACACTTGAGAATACACTTGAGCATACTTGAGCAATCTATTGCAAGCAATTTGAGCATTGTGATTATTAGTCTACATTCTCCTTAGCTCAATCTTGTGTCCTATAGGCTAGATTCTCCTACCCACAGCAATCACAAGTTCACACACTTGGCTAGGAGATCTATACGCTTGATCTAGGCATATCAAGCCTTGGGATTAAAGGATAAGTTGTAATTTCCTTTTCCTTTCTTGTTCCTTTTTATTATTTGTACTCTCCTTGCTACTCCTAGGGTTGGAGGCTGCGGATTGGAGAGGATTGACTTCTCAGGTGGAGAAGGGGACTTCAAGCTACTTCAAGAAGGCTATCGCAAGGGAAGCTACTTCAGAAGGCTGGTGCAACGGGAGTTGGTGCATCTACTTCAAGGGAAGGCTGCTTCAAGGTTGGGCGATTACTTCTAGGTGAAGGCTGCTTGAAGGGTTTGGGAAAAGAAATTGTATTTTATGTAAAGTCCTTGCGAGGTAATAAAATAAATTTCTTTTCAAATCCCGGTTGGGTAAGCAACCGGGTAGTGGACTGACGGCTATAGTATTTGCTATAGTTGGAACCACTCTAAACCCTGTGTTTCCTTGTCCAATATCTTCATTGTGGTTGTTTGAGTTTAAATTATTATTAAAATCTTTATAAAACTCTATTCACCCCCCCCTCTAGTAGTTTTCAGTTGGTATCAGAGCAGGCTTCAAGGAACCCTAACCAGGTCTTGAAGAATGGAGGGAAATGGTGAAAGGTGTTGTTTGGACAAAACCACAACATGCTGCAATTGGTGTTTAGGAACAAGTCACAAAACAACCGGATGCCCATGGAGATCAAAGGAAGAGCACAAAGAATGTCTTATTGCTACAACTAGTGAAGAAGAAGAAGAGGTAAGTCTTTTTGATTTATCTAAGGAAGAATTAGTTGCTATTATTGAAGAGACACATAATAAATATGTTGAGTGCAAAAAGAAATTAAAGAAATCAAATAAGGAAAATGATGATCTAAATGTTAAACTTCTTGCTCTTGCATCTGAAAATGAGGATCTTAAAGAGGGAAATAAATTTTCTGATCTTAAGTTAAAATCTATGGAAGCCGATTGCAAGCTCCTTTCTGTTGAAAATTCAAACTTACAGACTCAAGTAAACGATCTTCAAAAACAACCATTATTGTGCACCCATGTAGATTATGACACTATTGTTAAAGAAAGAAATGTATTGACATCTAATCTAGACCAAGCAAAACTAGATATTAAGAAGAGAATGGAAGAGATTACCAAGTCACAACAAAAAGTCAGTAATTTAAATAATAATGGCATTCTTGATCAAATCTTAGATAATTCCTATCATTAGATTGGGAGAAGAGGACTAGGTTATAAGCCTAAAGGGAAGTCCTATCAACCTAGTTGGAAAAAGTCACAAACCCATCAATCTATATATGTACCGAAAGGAACAAATACATTTTTACCAAAGAACAACCTAGAACAAAACCATAGAAAACGACTTGAGGTTGATTCTATATGTTGCCATTATTGCTCACGTCTTGGACATTACTCTTTTTCATGTCCTTATAAGAGAAAATATGTAGAGTTAGTTTGGGTTCCAAAACCTCCAAACTAAATGAACAAAATCAAGTTGAGATATGACCAAAGACATTAGTTGCATATTTCTATGTCTATCTCAACTCTACATAATTACAAATGTAAATGAAATTAATATTAGTTTGTTCCCTAGATGATTTAAAGTCTAAGTCAAATGAAAAGAAAATTCCTATTTTCATATGATTGTTTTCGTAAAAGTATTTTCTGGTCTATTCATATACTAATAATAAAATGGAATTATCATTGTATGATGTTATTACCATTATACCATGCTTTCATCATTGGGTGCGCATAGATAATTGTATGCATGGATCCATGAAAATATATAAGCAAGCAAAATAATTTATTTTACTGCTTGCAACAAAATCTCTAAACTCAGTATCTTTGAAATAATTAATTGTGCCTCCAATTAAGTAGTATGCTTCAACTTGATATTTAAATTAAATTTTATGCAGATATTATACTCAATATATTCAATCTGAAAAATCTGCAAAATTTGCCTCTTGGTCAAAATAAGACTCGACTAAGGGGCGCTATGGTCGTAGTCAAATTCGACCTAAAATAAGTTTGACATAATAACTATTTTGGATATCCTTTTATGGTTAAAAGAAATTAATTTATGATCACAACTTGTCCCAATACTGTCAATAATAAACACAATATTAATCTATATATGTGGGCTCTACAAAAATAGTCTTAAACATCAGCTTCAAATTCGTACTCAGTAAGTCTCTCGGTCGACGAACACTTCGACCGAAAACCTCTCGGTCAGTCCCTCTCTCTCGACCGACAGAATCTATACAGATTTAGTATCAGACACACTTTTGGTCGACAAATGTTCGACCGAGACAATGTCGGTCGACAATTGTTCGACCGAGACATAGCCGTTGGATATAACCGTTGTAAACTGACCGTTATGACCATTTATGACCGTTATTTGACCGTTGGGGAGCCGAGTGGTGCGTCTGCAACACGACCGTTGCGGACGCTCGGTTGACGAATCGTCGACCGACCTGGTCGCTGGATTGTTATAAAAGGGAGGAAAAACGGGTCAATTACTCACACTTGCATACTCTTGCTTCCATAGTCCCTCTCTAGTACATTTTTGTGCAACTCTTCAGCATCCTCATCCCCAAACCTTCCTTGCTTCTTCTCCACATTCAAGTAACACAAATGGCCTCATCCTCAGCTGCCCGTGGGAAGAAGAAGGTCGCCGGCAGGAAAGGAAGGGAAGCTCGGGAAGCTACTCCACCACTGACGATCATCAACGACATCGCCTTCCTCGACGGAGATGCTGGTGATCGATATCTATGGCTTTCCTCCAAAGCTCCTCTTCCTCGACGACCAGTTGAAGCTTTTGACTTCCTCAACATAGTCGATCTGGAGGATCTCTTTGCAGTGCAAAAGTTGAAGGAATTCATCTACCCCTCTTTCCCTTCCTATTCCACCAAGGTAGTGAATGAATTTTATTCCAACCTCATATCCCATTCTGAAAATGAAACTACCTTCTTCTATACTATGGTCAATGGGCATAGCTTTAAATTTACTGAAGAAGATATTCTAGAAATGCTAAATATTGACCTAGATGAATATAAAGACTTCCTTGACCTTGCCACCGGAAATCCACTAAATCAACTTTCCCAAGATGATCATACCATTAGCCTTAGTGACATAAAAAGAACTATTTTTCAATCCAACACTACTTGTCATGAAGATAGGGGAACCTACTATGCTATAAATCTCAAACCTGCCTGTAGGATTGTAAATCTCATTGTTTCTACAAATATTCACCCTAGAGCCAACAAGTCTGAAGTTCCAATATTCCGAATGTGCCTCATTTATGCCATCATAAGACGCATTCCCACAAACTTCATCCGTATAATCCTTAAAAACATGATTGAGTTTTCTGGCAACCCACCATATGCGGATTTCGTATGTCAAATTACTCAACATTTTCTTAAATCAAACATTGAGGATATGGGATATACATGGGAGCGTAGACCACAAAAGATAAGTAAGAATACCGTAGAGAAAATGGGAATAGATTTTGGTCACAAAAGGGCTAGAGTAGAAGGAGAAACATCTCATCAGGACATACCACCACCTCCTCCTACTACCCTACCACATGATCCCATTCAAAATACTCTTACTTATATTGCTGGCTCCCAATATCACCTTAGTAGACAATTAGACTACAATCATCATGCCATGACATATTTAAACCAAAGAATGCAAACCCTTTCCCCAAACCAAACTGATGAATATCCATATTCTTTAAATCCAGGCATGCTCAATCCATACAATCCTTCGTACAACTACTATCAACCTCCACCTCCACCGTCCATGGATCTAACGCATACTCAATTTTCATCTATGCAATTGCAAGATATTGCCGCTCATTTCCGATTTGACCGAGTTCCTACATTCTTGGAAGCATATGCTTTAACCAAGACAAGTGCTCTAGATTGGCAAACATTGGTCCAGTATTATGGAACTGAGCCTTTTCTTGGGAAAGACCCTGACATTGATGTAATCCTTAAGTCTTTCCAGTAAATGTTGGAGTTATTGTAATGATATCTTTTGAATAATTGTAATGGGTCATCTCTATATGATGTGTCTATCTTTCTATGCTTGTAATACATGCTTTTAATTGGCCATCTTTACTTGATTCCAATGGATATTTGTTTTGTGAGACTTATTCAAAATATGGATTATAAGATCATCATTGTAGAACATACAAAATAAGGGGAAAAATGCAACCTTTAAAATTGTGGCAAAATTGACACAATTACTTAAAACAGCTATGAAACAAATCCAGACACATTCTCGGTCGAGAAACTGTTCGACCGAGAACACTATCGGTCGAAAGATCGTCGACCGAGCAGGTTTCTGTTGTCAAGTTTGCAATAAAACTGAATATATTTGCAAAATAAATCATGTTGAAGATAAAATTGGCTAAATCGTTTTCACCTTGGAAGATGTTTGCTTTGATATTGGTGCTACTTAATACAAGCTCTTGGTTTTAATATGGACATCATTTTAATATACTTAATCTTCATATAATTTTGATAAAGGTCAAAATCAAAATTTAAAATCAATTGTGACCTTAGAAGCCTTAAATTGCTTTAATTGTAAGATTAAGGGGGAGCTCATCAAAACAAGTTTGATTATTTGATTAAGAAGCTTACAAAAACATTATTTGGAGCTTGTTACGACCTTAGTATTTTTTTTGGTTATGAAGAAATCTATGAATTTCAGAAAAATGATATAACTTGTACTTAAAGGAACTCTCTAAAATCGGGGCTTAACATCCCTTGCATTTTAATGGAGACATTTTTATGTACTCTGAGATTAAAGGATTCTCATATCATTTTATGGGCTTAACATCCCTTGTAAAATGGATGAGAAATCAATACATATGCCATGAACCTAACATGATCTCATATCATTTCAAGGCTTCACATCCTTTGCACATGATTGAGAAACAAATTGTGGCTAAATTAGAAAAATATGATATTAAATCCATGTTCCTAATAGGATATCTAATTAAGGGGGAGTTTTTATTCTTAATGGTTATCTTTTTGAAATGACAAAGGGGGAGAGATAAATATAAAATTAACATTTAGTCAAACTCAATTAATGAGTTTCATAAATAAACTCTTGGCTTTACATTGAAAGTTGCTATATTCCCAAATAATCTGGATTTCATAATTCATGGGGAATAATAAGCACACTTTTTATACACAAGAGAAAAAGCTACAAAAGGTAATCTAAAGGTATGAAACTCATATGTTTTATATTTCCTTTATTTATATTTTGGAAATGTTTGTCATCTTCAAAAAGGGGGAGATTGTTGGCTAAATGGACATCTATAAATCCCTTTGTTTTGATTATGACAAACATTTCATTCTTATTAATCTAACGAGCTACTTGAGTGTGCAGGACTAAGATGGATGGCAAAGCAACTAGGGAAAATCCACAAGCTAAAATGTTTATATTTTCATGTAATGTAATCATTGTTGTAAAAACTTGTACAAATATATAATGTACAAGTACTTAGAATTGCATGTAAATCAAGTGTTAGATTTTCCCTAGCCAAATACCATAGTTAGACATGTCATCCCATTTAAATAGGATCATTTATGCACACTCACACATATAATTAGTGCCTAAATTGAAATCTTGAAACAGGATCATTCTCGGTCGACAAACTCCTCGACCGAGACACTCTCGGTCGACAATCTTCTCGACCGAGAAAGATCCAAAGTAGCCGTTAGACACAACAGACAAGTTAGTTGGTAGTTGAAGAAAGACGTTGCAAATCACTTGTTCCAGAGAGCCTGTCGGTCGACAAAAGTTCGACCGAGTAGGTGTCTCGGTCGACCATTTGTCGACCGAGATGGTCTCTGACAGCAACTGCAGAATAAATTAATTAGCCATTGTTAAAGCAACAACTTTGTACCTAACGGCTAGTTAAGCACTTAGAAACCCCTAGAAGTTGTCTAGAACGTCCTTAAGCATACTTAGGCCATTCCTATAAATAGGACAAGCCATAGGACACTAGAATTCACTTGTTACACTTGAGAATACACTTGAGCATACTTGAGCAATCTATTGCAAGCAATTTGAGCACTGTGATTATTAGTCTACATTCTCATTAGCTCAATCTCGTGTCCTATAGGCTAGATTCTCCTACCCACAACAATCACAAGTTCACACACTTGGCTAGGAGATCTATACGCTTGATCTAGGCATATCAAGCCTTGGGCTTAAAGGATAAGTTGTAATTTCCTTTTCCTTTCTTGTTTGTTTTTATTATTTGTACTCTCCTTGCTACGCCTAGGGTTGGAGGCTGCGGATTGGAGAGGATTGACTTCTCAGGTGGAGAAGGGGACTTCAAGCTACTTCAAGAAGGCTATCGCAAGGGAAGCTACTTCAGAAGGCTGGTGCAACGGGAGTTGGTGCATCTACTTCAAGGGAAGGCTGCTTCAAGGTTGGGCGATTACTTCTAGGTGAAGGCTGCTTGAAGGGTTTGGGAAAAGAAATTGTATTTTATGTAAAGTCCTTGCGAGGTAATAAAATAAATTTCTTTTTCAAATCCCGGTTGGGTAAGCAACCGGGTAGTGGACTGACGGCTATAGTATTTTCTATAGTTGGAACCACTCTAAACCCTGTGTCTCCTTGTCCAATATCTTCATTGTGGTTGTTTGAGTTTAAATTATTATTAAAATCTTTATAAAACTCTATTCACCCCCCCTCTAGTAGTTTTCATTCTCTTTTACAGTAACATTATAAAGAAAGAATAGGTTACCTCTTCTTGTGAAAGTCCCGCTTTTGGGACATGTTTGTGTTGGGATGGCCCAAAGAATGCTTTGACGCCCACACCAGCGCCGACAGCCCTAACATATCCAGGATGCTCTGGGTTACCCAGAGCAACTGTCAATTCATCCCTTGTGCCCTCAGGGATGAACTTTCCTTGTTTCCTCAGCTTGTGCATCTCCTTCTAATCACCAAACTAAAAATTTGTAATTAAGTAAACACCACAAATAATCAATATTCGAACGATTGCTCTAAGAGTTGTATTTTACCATTTTTGCAGCCGCCTCAGCAGTTGCGGGCTTCCTTATTTCTCCCTTCTTATTTTGCTTCCCAGCTATCCAGACATAATGGCGAGGCAGAGGTGTGTTACCTATAACAGAGGCCTCCTGAGTAGCAGCAGACTGAGAAGTAGCCTCAGACTGTAGTCTTTGGCGAATGCCTGCATACCCCTTTGGACCCATTGTGTGGTCATGCACATTCAGTGCATGCCTTGCTTTTTGCCCCTCACTGAGGGCCTAGTTAGTATGCACATTAATGATTTGGTTAGTAACACTAAATGTTAATCTTGAATAGGTGAATACAACATATATTAATTAAATTGGGAGTGACGCCTAATACCTTGAATTCATCAGTTTGTCTTGAAGCAACAAACACATCCCATTCTTCTTGGTCCAGGAAGTTCCACTGTTCTGTGGCTGTCTTCTTCCTCTTGTCACCTTCTTTTATGTATTCTCGGGTGAGATTTTTCCTATAGTTCCTTAGGACTCTCCCACAACGTTGCATCACACATTTACGATGCAACTTTTCATCCAATTCAAATATACTTTGCAAAATAGAATTGCTATTAACTAGTATCCAAAAAATTAGTAATCTAACAAATAGAATTGCAAATTAATAATAACTCACCCATAAATCCTTCCATATTACATCTTTCTTCCCCTTAGGAACTTTATGCCAAGAATCTATCTTACAACCGCAATGGCTACGAGTAACATACCCAAGATATGAAACAAACGAATTGCGATTCACTCCAATTGCATTTCCTACATTATCAAAACCCACAACAAGTTTGGGTCCATTGCTCCTTTGTGCTATTAACTTCTTCATCATAGTGATGCCCCTTCTCTTGTCAACTTTTTGGTGCTGCTCATCAAGTGCCTCAAGTGCTTCAGAGGGTACATGTGCATCATCAACCTAAAATTTGACAAAATAAACACACTTACAAGATATAACTAGAAATGGACATATAGATATAAATATATGATATATATTTTTAAAACTTACATTGTGAGGCGGGGCATTGATGTCCTCACCCTCACGGTAATCATCAGCACGGTCATCAGGAGAATGCTCAGCCATCTGAAAGTTCACATTCACATTGTAAAGTTCACATTGTAAAGTAATTCATATTGTAAAGCTCATATTGTAAAGTTCACATTCACATTGTAAAGTAATTCACATTGTAAAGCTCACATTCACATTGTAAAGTAATTCACATTATAAAATTCACACTGTAAAGTTCACATTCACATTGTAAAGTAATTCACATTGTAAAGTAATTCACATTGTAAAGTTCACATTCAGAAAAATAAAACATATAAAAAAATAAAAACATGCCTCTAATATTGGGATTTTTAATCAATTAACAATCCTTCATTGTGATCACCGCACACATACAAGTCATCATTAGCTTCAATATTTGTTGGCGTTCACAACCCAACTGAGAATGGACTGGAGTCATCATACTTATCATAGTACTCTTCTTCATCTATAGGACTTCAATGAACTGTCTTTTACCATGAAGAACAACCGACCATTTATCATATGCAGGATCATCGATATAAAATACTTGTTTCGCCTGTGATGCCAATATGAATGGTTCACCCTTCTCGCCAATCTTTTCAAAGTTCACTAAAGTGAAACCCAATTCATCCACTATAACTCCTTTGGTGTTATCAACCTAATTACATTTGAAGAGCGGAATTCTAAAATCTATGTAGTCAAACTCCCATATGTCTTCAATGACACCGTAATATGACATTTTAGCTTCACGTGGACTCTTATCCTTTGCACTTGCAAAAAACATAGTCGACGCTTAAAGGGTGACCCCACTATTTTGGATGACACTATTATCATCTTGGAACTTTGTGTAATATGTGAATCCATTAATGTCATACCCTTCATAAGACATAACATTCAATTTCGGTTTAAAGGCGAGGCATTTGATAGTTTCAGTAATATCATCTGGTGTTTGAGATAGTTGATGTAAGACTTTATCTTCAAACCACTTAATAAATGTCTTATTATGCTCTCTAGCAAGCCACATTGTATTGGCTTGAGGATATTGTCTCTTGATGAAATTGGTATGTTCCTCGATATAAACACTCACTTCATCCATGTTGTGTAAAATATACAAGTGACCTTGTTCCAACTGCTCACGGCTGATTACTTTCACTCGTGATCCCAAAATTCCTTTGCCAAATTGCTCCTCAATATTCTTATCATTACCAGGAGTGTCATTACCACTGACAAAGTCATTGCAAAAATCCATAACCTCTCTCCCCACATAACCCTCAATAATACTCCCTTCAGGCCGATAATGGTTTCAAACATCACTTTTAAAAACGCTCATGTATCGTTCAAAGGGATACATCCAATGCAAGAAAACTGGTCCCAACATTTTCACTTCCTTAGTCAAGTGGACAACAAGATGTACCATGATATCAAAGAATGACGGAGGAAAATACATCTCAAGCTGACATAGGGTAACAACCACTTCTCTTTGCAAATTATCGAGAGTATCAGGGTCAATAACTTTGCTGCACAGACTATTGAAAAAGAAACAAAGTCTAGTGATTGCAAACCTTACATGCTTCAGAAATATAGATCTAATTGCCACATGCAATATTTGTTGCATTAGAGTGTGACAATCATGAGATTTAAGACCTATCAACTTCAGATCTTTCATTGATACCAATCTATGGATGTGGGATGAGTAACCCTGTGGCACCTTAACATTTACCAAACATTCATAGAAAGCTTTCTTCTCCTTTCTAGACAATGTGTAATAAGCGGGAGGTAAGTATGTTCTCCGATTTCCCATTTCACAAAATTCTATTAATTCTGACCGTATTCCCATTTCACGTAGGTCCAGTGTGGATTTTATCCCATATTTAGTCTTACCTAGTATATTCAACAAAGTACCAATGACACTATCACATACATTTTTCTCAACGTGCATGACATCGATACAATGCTTGACTATCAAAGAACTCCAATAAGGAAGATCCCAGAATATTGACTTCTTCATGAATAAAGATTTGTCACTCCGTGTGGCCATAGTACATTGTGATCTCTTACCAAATTCATTGAAAAAGTCTTTTACTCTTTCATAAACAACCTCCTCTGGTATAGGTTTAGGTGCACACCGTTCCTCATTCAATCCATTGAATGCTTTGCGCTTCCTACGATATGGATGGAATTTTGTAATAAACCTTCGATGATCGAGATACACAGTCTTACCTCCATGTTTTAGTCTTGCTGAATCAGTGTTCTCTTCACATATAGGACACTCTTTAGCTCCTTTGACACTATATCCAGACAAATTCCCATATGCTAGAAAGTCATTAATAGTGCAAAACAACATAGCATGCAAACTAAATGTCTCTCTTCATGAAGCATCATAGGTCATCACACCTTCACCCCAGAGTTTCGTTAAGTCATCAATTAGAGGTTCAAGATAAACATCGATGTCATTTCCAGGTTGTTTAGGGCCCGATATCAACAACGACATCATTACATACTTATTTTTCATACACAGCCAGGGAGGAAGATTGTATATAACAAACATGACAGGCCAAGTGCTATGTTGGCTGCTCAATGTCCCGTACGGATTCATCCCATCTATACAAAGTCCAAGTCTTAGATTCCTTACTTCTTCACCAAATTTAGGGTACAATAGATCAATCTTCTTCCGCTGTGGGGAATCAGACGCATGTCGTAGGATCCCATCATTATTTTTCTTAACATCTACATGCCACCTCAAATTCTTCGCATCTATCGGATTGGAAAACAAGCGTTGAAACCGTGATATTATAGGTAGATACCACATCACCTTGGCAGGAGAACCAATTTTGGACTCCCCCAAAGTCGTCAATTTATACCGTGATGCACCACATTTTGGACAATCTTTCAAATCCACATAGTTCTTTTGAATTAATACACAATCATTCACGCATGCGTGTATCTTCTTGGCATCCATTCCCATTGGGCACAACAATTTCTTTACCGAGTATGTTGAGATTGGTAGCTCGTTTCCTTCAGGAAGCATTTCTTTCAACAAAGACAATAATGATGTGAAGCTTTTGTCGCTCCATCTATTGTTAGCTTTCAGCTTATACAATCTCAACACAGCGCTAAGCTTCGTAAACTTAGTACAACCTGTGTATAACGATATCTCAGCATCATGCACAATGTTTCTAAAAATGGGAGGTGGATCGGTGTGCTCTACCCCACAACTATCCAACATCGCATCAACGATGTCTACTGGAACTGGTTCATTCACATCTACATCATCGGAGGCAATTTCTTCTTCCACACAAGCACTGTTATCGACATCCACTGGTTTCGGGTTTGAAATCTCTCCATGCCAGTGCCATTCCGTATAGCCTTGTATAATCCCGTTGCACATGACATGACTTTTGATTTCGTTACCAGTGCTGACTTTCAAGTTGTTACCGCAATGCCTACATGGATAGTAGAACCTATCTCCAGGTTGTTTCCTATGTTCCTCGAAAAATCTAATAAACTGGTCAAGACCAGATATAAACTCTAGGGTGCAGCGATTGCGAATAGACATCCATGATCTATCCATTCTATGATCAAAGAGAAAACAAGTATATAATATTACAACAAGATTAGGGTCTAGGGTTAACAGATTAGAGTTTTTGCATGGTTAAAACTTTAGGCCAACAAATACATGTGCTATCATTCTTATATATAATAAATGTGTACCACCTATCCCATTCCTGAACACCTAATCTCACTAGTAAGTTTATAATGTGTATTGGGTTTTCAAGAAAATTTCGGCAGCATTTCCCCACTGTTCTCCAAGTACATATGTACTTAGAGAACAAACGGGGAAATGCTACTGAAATTTTCTTGAAAACCAAATACACATTATACACTTACATCCTAAGTGAGATTAGGTGTTCAAGAACAGTCCCAAACCAGGGACTATCCAAGATTTACTCCTAATGAGTAAATCTTGGACGAGTTTCTAGGCCAACAAATACATGTGCTGTCATTCTTATATATAATAAATGTGTACCACCTATCCCATTCTTGAACACCTAATCTCACTAGTAAGTGTATAATGTGTATTGGATTTTCAAGAAAATTTCGGCAGCATTTCCCCACTATTCTCCAAGTACATATGTACTTAGAGAACAAACGGGGAAATGCTACCAGAATTTTCTTGAAAACCAAATACACATTATACACTTACATCCTAAGTGAGATTAGGTGTTCATGAACAGTCCCAAACCGGGGACTATCCAAGATTTACTCCTAATGAGTAAATCTTGGATGGGTTTCTAGGACAACAAATACATGTGTTGTCATTCTATAACATTGATTTGAACATTTCGAGTGTCCATGCATGTTCATCATCAAGATAAAGATTACACATAAATTAGTATGACCTAGGGATGGATAGATTCATAACTGATTTCAAAATTTCAAACTAGCTCATGCATTATCATCAATCTACATCATACAACAAGGATTCATGTAGATGTTAGGGTGACACATCACTACAAAATCAGAGATTTAACATTAGGGGTTTAATATCTTACATAGATTGATCACAAGATTTCAACAATATAGTTAATTCAAGATTATGGTGAAATGTGTATTAGAGTTTTAATATCTTAATTCAACATGCATCAAAATTTACAGAATTATGTCAAGCATTAGTATTCAATTGCAAATGTATCTTCTTCTTCCTCCTGCTTTCTCTCAGATGGATGTTGGATTAAAGCAAGGCCATGACCGTGTGGGCTGGCCACGGCCGTGTTGGCCAGCACGGCCGTTGTAGGCCAACACAGCCACGGTCGTGGCCTTTCTTTATTCCAACAACCATCTGAGAGGGAGCAGGAGGAAGAAGAAGAGGTGGAGGACCAACCCACATGATCGCTAGCACTGGTGCATGTTGTGAAATACCACGCGGAGCAGGGTACCTGCTTGAGGGCGGAGGAAGAAGAGCGGCGAGGAGAGCAGGGCAGCAGAGGCGCCGGAAGCAGGAGGAACAGGAGGACCAGGAGGAGCAGGAGACCACTGATGAGGAGAGAAGCAGTAGTAGAGGCGCCGACGGTGAGTAGAGAAGGAGAGGCAGGTGGCGGCGGTGGCGAGTACCTGCACCAGCAGCAGGCGGCGGCGCGGAGGCAGGCGGCAGGTGACGCAACAGCAGCAAGGAACCGGAGCAAAATCGATCGATGAAACAAAAGAAAGGGGAATAGTCTGATGTGCGTGCAGGCTATTAAGTTACTAAACGGCTTCAGTTATTTATAACAACCGACACATTTATTATTAAGCGTCGGTTATCCAAAGACAGCCGACGTCAATTGGACATTCCTTTACCCTAATTTTTTTGGCAGGGACGGCGCGCACACCTTTATTACGTCGGTTATGCTAAGAAAACTGATGCCCATATTCGAACTTTTGGCGCAAATTTTATCTTCATTCAGCGTCAGTTATTAGGTAAAACACCGACGTTGTATCATATACTTTGGGGCAATTGTTTTTTTCTCAAAAAAATTGGATTTCGTGGGCTACTTTAGGCGTCGGTTTCGTTTCTTCAATTGACACTGAATGAAAAGCGATACTCGTGTCTGGCTGGTCTTCAAATATAGACGTCGGATGTCCTTATTAACCGACGTTTAATGTTAACAACGTCAGTTTTACTAAAAAACCGACGCCTCTAAAAGCGACGTTGAACGCTATTTCTGTAGTAGTGTTAGCAAGCTCTTCTTCAGTGAAGAGCATCTTATCTTTCTCGTAGTACGCCAGTTTTGGAAGTGGTAGTAGAGTTCTGGATGCTTTGACGGTAGAGCAGAAAATGTAGTGGAGTTTATCATCCTTCTCCTTTATAATGTATGAGTTTTTTAAACTCAATTCATTTGTAAGGATGTCACCCTTTATCACCGTGCACCTGGGTAGCGGTCTGTCCGTCTTGAGAAATTTCAAGATTGATGTTATATGACCACCCATGCAGATTTCTTTCCCTAGGGCATAAGCTGCGTGCTTGTGAATTAGTTGCTGGCCTATATTGACCGGCTGCCCTATGAGAATGGACCATAAGATAAAGAGATTGGAAATAAGAACGTTCCCACTCTCTATCCTGCGGAAAAGGGCACCAGTAATGATCTTGTGCAGTGTGCGCACCAGGCCAGAATGAATGTTAGAGGACTTGCAAGTTTTTGCCTCATAAGTTGGAATCCCCGTTAAGGATTTCCAGAAGTTGTGCCTGTTGAACTGGGAGTTGTCCAGGCCTACAACTTTAGCCTTCTTCAGCTGATCCTGGTTGTCGCTGAAGATCTTGTTCAACATGTTTTCAGTTAAGACCACTTTGCTTCCAAAAAGTGAAGTAACCAACCTGCGGTCACCTCTGTCTTTCCAGTGATCCTTTACGTCCATAGTTTCTTTTTTAAGGTATGTGAAGAACTCTACCATGGGCTCAATATAAGAGGTTTCTGCCACAAAACAGAGTTTTGAAAGATTTGCATTGTCTAGCAAGGTGAGAACTCTATCATAAATCCCCATTTTCTTCAGTATGTTTGAGCAGACATACTTTGTTGGGCGCAACACCTTATCACCAGCTGGGAGGTTTTGGATGTGTAGGTGAGTTGGTGCAGGTTCTGTGGTGGTAGTAGCGGGAAAGGTGACAGTAGGGATATCATGTCCTGCTAAGATCAATTCCCTTGCGGTAGAGCGCCGAACTTGCTTCCTTGCCCTTTTCTTTGATGGTTGTCCCTTGGTGGCTTCTTCAGTTAGTCTTTTGCCTTTGGAATTAATGACTGGGGATTCATCCTCTGAGTTTGGTGCGTACTCCGAACCTTCGTCACTGGAGGAAATCTGCTCCACTTCTTCAACAGGGTCTTCGGCTAGGCACATGTTGGTTTGGTGAATTTCATTCATGACTTTAATCAAGTCAACTTTTGGTGGGACCTTTCCGGTATTTTTGTAAGTGTCCATGATGTGATGGAGCTTTGTGCGTTCCTCCAGTAGTTTCTCCCTTGTCCATAAGGGAGCGTCAGTAGTTCCTATGGCTTGTTTTGTAGGTGAGGCCATTCTGTAATCAGAAAATTATATATGTTAATAAAAGAAAAATGTTGAATGAATTGCAATATTGACAAATGAAATCATTTTAAGGGTGAACTCATGTTTTCCAAGACTATTTTGGATCCAAACAGTTTCAAGACCGTATGGCTCCAAACGGTTTCAAGACCGTATGGCTCGAAACGGTTTCAAGACCGTGTGGCTCCAAACGGTTTCAAGACCGTGTGGATCCAAACGGTTTCAAGACCGTATGGCTCCAAATAGTTTCAAAACCGTATGGATCCAAATGGTTTCAAGAATGTATGGCTCCATATGGTTGCACGACCATTTAGGTCGAAATCGCAAGGAAGATGAAACGGCAGGGACGACTAATGGTCAAAAGATGGCGAAAAAAGTGAAAATGACGTCGTCGATGAAGGTGTTAATGGCAGTAATAGCGGTGGAGGAAATCGGGAAGTTCATTCGTGGTAGAAATGGCAGAAACGACGTCGATGTCAGTGGGAATGGTGGTTACTGTAGCGGCGTTCTACCTTGCTGCTTAGGCGATGATGGAGGAGGTGAAGGATGTGTCGCGGTGGTGGTATCGTCGGAGGAGCGGATGAAGCAGGTTGAAATGAACTGGAGACGAGAGGAAGAGGACAGCGGTCACGAGAGCAGAGAGTCAGAGTGAAAAGAACAGGGTTTCGTGCGTGAGAAAAATCTCAGGAAGCAAGGGAAAGAAAAAGGGAGGGGGTTTAGTGATATTTATAGAAAAAGGAGGAGCGGCACTACAAATTCTATAGGGAAAACGATTTCGAGACCGTATGGATTCCAAACAGTTTCGAGACTGTATGGCTCCAAATGGTTTCAAGACCGTATGGATCCAAATGATTTTGAGACCGTATGGATCCAAACGGTTTTGAGACCGTATGGAGTCCAAATGGTTTCGAGATCGTAAGGATCCAAATGGTTTCAAAACCATTAGGATAGAAAAGGTTTTTGGTTTTTATATTTTTATGTTTGTTTTGGATGTTAAGTACATTTTTTATATTTTCTGGATAAAGGTGAAGGGTCAAAGAAAAATAGAAAATTGCCAAAGCTAAATAAAATAAAGGTGATACTCAGTTCTTGGGTTGCCTCCCAAGTAGAGCCATAACTACTACAGAAATGGCTTATAAAGTCACTTTTCAAGGTGTCGGTTGTATACATAAACCGTCACCTAAACTCTACAGTGTCAGTTTATAACATAAACCGACATCCACTCTATGAAGGGCGACCAGACACGGGTATCGCTTTTATTAAGTGTCAGTTAGTTAATAAAAAACCGACACCTAAAATCAACCGCCAAAACTAAAATTCCAGTGAAAAAATTACCTCCAAAATTTGACATATGGCGTCGATTCATAAATAAAACACCGACGACTAAAGGGTATTCACGAGACAGGAATAGTTGTCGGTTGTCTTTTAGTTAAAAACCGACGACTATAATCTAGTATAGGTGCTGGTTTTTGGAAAAGAACTGACACTGTTGGTTTAGTTGTCAGTTTTTTTGAATAACCGACGCTTATTGTCAACTTAATAGCTCACCAGCGCGAGCGGCTCTTCCCCTTTCCCTGTTTCATTCCCGATTTCAGTTAGGTCCGGCCATTTCTAGCTCGCCCCCGCTGCTCCGCCGCCGCCGCTCCCTGCCGCTGCTCCCTGCCATCCGTGCTTCTGTCCTCTCGTCGCCGCTCGGTGCTACCGCCGGTCTGTGCTCCTGTCCTCTCGTCGCCGCTCGGGCTTCCTGCTCTTCTCTGCCAGCTTCCTCTGCAAGGTAACCCTTTTCTCCTTCGCCTTGCTTTTCCCTGATGGCCACCACTTTCGCCCAATCCCCAACGACAGCACCAACATCCACACCGGCACCGCCTTCCTCTCTTCTCCTTCCTCCACCCTTCTTCTTCCTCTACCTCACCCTAGCAGCGCCCGACCTATAGAATAGTGCCGGCGGCCAGAAGTAGCAGCTGCAGCTGTAGAGACGCCGTCCAGGAGTAGCTGGGCATGACCAACACTACCAAATGCCGCCCTTGACTCCGACTAAGAGCCCTAAACTTGATTTCGCAGCCCCCTCAGCCACGAGCAGCACCTAGCTGTGTTTCTAGCTGAGCCCTTTCAACCTGTGCATGAAGCAAGTCTGAACTAGGGGCAGTTCTACCCGGGAAACACCACAAAAATCGCAGCCTTGAGTTCGGCCTTCAAGCCCAGACCCGAATCTACTTATTTGTATTTTTCATCTACTTATTTGTGCGTCATGCTATTCTGAATTAAGTGTATATTTACTTCATAATTGAATGTTTAAGTAAGTTATAGATATCTTGATGATGAACTGTAATGCACACATGTGACATGCTTGGAATGTCAATGATGAACTGTAATGCACACATGTTTAACTTGTTTCATTGTTGAGTATATTGAGAATCCTAATCACCCTTCTTGCTTAATGATGAACTATAATGCACACATGTGACATGCTTGGAATGTAAATGATGAACTTTTCCCTAAATTGCCAATCATGCTTTTAAAGACATCAATAATCACCCTAACTTGAAGAACTAGGATTTTAGTGTTGGCTAAATGGACATCTGTAAATCCCTTTGTTTTGATAATGACAAACATTTCATTCTTGTTAATCTAACGTGCTACTTGAGTGTTGCAGGAATAAGGTGGATGACAAAGCAATTAGGGAAATCCATATGCTTACATATTTATATTTTCATGAAATGTAATCGCTTTGTAAAAACTTGTACAAATATATAATGTACAAGTACTTAAATTTCATGTAAATCAAGCGTTAGATTCTCCCTAGCTAAACATCACATTTAGATAGGTCATCCCCTTCAAATAAGTGTCACATATGCACACTCATACACACACTTAGTGCTTTAATTGAAAAATTGAAACAGGGTCAATCTCGGTAGACTAACTCCTCGACCGAAACACTCTCGGTCGACAATCTTCTCGACCGAGAAAGACCCAAGTAGCCGTTAGACACATCTGACAAGGTAGTTGGCATTTGAAGATAAACGTTGCAAAACACTTGATTCAGAGAGCCTGTCGGCCGACAAAAGTTCGACCGAGTAGGTGTCTCGGTCGACCATTTCTCGACCGAGATAGTCTCTAACAGCAACTGCAGAATTAATTAACTAGTCGTTGTTAAAAAACTAACTTATATCTAACGGCTAGTTAAGCACTTAGAAACCCCTAGAAAGTGTCTAGAACGTCCTTAAGCACTTGTAGGACATTCCTATAAATAGGACATGTCTTAGGACACCTAGATACACTTGCTTTTACACTTGAGCAATCTTTGAGCATACATTGACTTTGTGCAACCTGTTTGTGAGAAATTGAGCATTGTGACAATTGGCTACTTCCCCTCTTAGCTCAAATTTCGTGTCCTAAAGGCTAGCATCTCCTATCCACTGAAATTACTATTCCATACACTTTGGTTAGGAGATCTACACGCTTGATCTAGGCAAATCAAGCCTTGTGCTATAAAAGGATAAGTTGTAATTTCCTTTTTCCCTTCTTGTTCTCTATTATTGTTTGTACTCTCCTTGCTACTCCTAGGTTGGAGGTTGCGGATTGGAGAGGTTGGAGATCTTCTTGGTGAAGAAGGGGACCTTGAGCTACTTCAAGAAGGCTGGTGCAACGGGAGGTTACTTCTAGAGAGGAAGGCTACTTCAAGGGGGAGCTTGGAGTTACTTCAAGAAGGCTACCTTGGGTTGGTGCATCTACTTCAAGTGAAGGTTGTTCAAGTGGTGTAAGAAAGTATTGTATTTTGTGTAAATCCTTGTGAAGGTAATAAAATTAATACTTTCAAAATCCCAATTGGGTAAGCAATCGGGTAGTGGACTAACAACCTTAGTATTTGCTAAGGTTGGAACCACTCTAAACACTTGTCTCCTTCTTCCATTTTCAATTGTGATTGTTTGAGTTAAATAATTGCTAAAATATTTAAAAACTCTATTCACCCCCCCTCTAGTGTTTTTCAATTGGTATCAGAGCAAGGCTTCAAGGAGCTCTAATCGAGTCTTGAAGTATGAAGGGTGGTGGTGTCTACAACCGCAAACAAAGGAAAGGTATGGGGCAACCTTCAACAAGTTGCAGTTGGTGCTTAGGAACAAGCAATGCAACACTTGGTTGCCCGTGGAGGTCAAAGAAGGAAGATACACATAAAGAATGTCTTATTGCTACAATAAGTGAAGAAGAAGAATAGGTAAGCCTTTTTTATTTATCTAAAGAAGAGCTAGATGCTTCTCTTGAAGAGACACACAATAAATATATTGAGTGCAAGAAGAAATTAAAGAAATCTAATAAAGAAAATGATGAGTTACATGCTAAGCTTCTTGATCTTACATCTGAAAATGAAGATCTCAAAAAGGTCATTGAAGATCATGATATTAAGCTAAAATCTATAGAAGCAAATTGTAATCTCCTTTCTCTAGAAAAGATTAATTTGTAGACTCAAGTGAATGATCTTAAAAAACAACCTGTTTTGTGCTCACATCTAGATTATGATACTATCGTGAAAGAAAGAAATTCATTATCATCTAATCTAGATCAAGCAAAGCTAGATATCAAGAAGAGAATGGATGAGATTGCTAAGTTACAACAAAAAGTTAGTAGTCTAAATAATAATGGCATTCTTGATCAAATCTTAAATGATCATACCATCAAGTTGGAAGGAGAGGACTAGGTTATAAGCCTAAAGGAAAAACTTATCATAAACCTAGTTGGAAAAAGACACAAGCACATCAATCTATGTATGTACCTAAAGGCACAAATACAAATATACCCAAGAACAACCTAGACCAAAATCATAGAAAGAGATATGAGGTTGATTCTATATGTTGTCATTATTGTTTGCGTCTTGGTCACTATTCTTTTTCATGTCCTTATAAGAAAAAAGATGTTGAATTAGTTTGGGTTCCAAAACCTCCAAACTAAATGAACAGAATTAAGTTGAGATATGACCAAGGACCTAAGTTGTATATTTCTATGTCTATCTCAACTCAACATAATGGGATATCAAATTAATTCAAGTATCTAAACATCTAACTTGCATAATTGTGTTTTACTTGGAAGCAATTAACAGTTCAGAAAACATTTCAGAAATCTTGTCGGTCGAGAAACTGTCGACCGAGAGAACAGTCGGTCGAGAAATTGTCGACCGAGTAGGTCACTAATTTCCAGTCTGAAATAAATATGCTATTTTCGATTGGTCAAATTGCTATCTACTTGTTATTAATAACTGTTTGTACATGAAAAACAAAGTATACATTCTGGAAATTATCTTTGAGAACGTATATGAGATTAATTTGGTTCATTCTCTAAATGATTTAAAACTGAACATTATGAAGTCAAAATTACTACATACATGGTCCGTTCCAAGTATTCTTTGATTTATTCACATAGAAACCATATGTTAAATTTCATATTCATGGATATATTTTCAACATTTCATTATTCAACCTTCTATAGATAAACATTGATGCATGAATAATGATTATTGCCTCCTTGATGATATATGGAGCTGAGCCATTTCTTGGAAAAGACCCTGATATTGATGTAATACTCAAGTCTTTCCAGTGAGATTTGGAGTGACCGTTGTATTAGTTGTAATGAAATGATTATCTTTGCATGATTGTAATGAAATGATTATCTTTGCATGCTTGTAATGAAATGATTATCTTTGCATGATTGTAATAAAATGGTGATCTTTGCAATGAAATGGTTATCTTTACATGAAATGGTTATCTTTACTGATTATATTAGATATTCCTCTATGGCATCATTCGAATATGGCTTATAAGACTACTCTTGTAGAGCATACAAAGTAAGGGGAGTAATAAATATGTCATAAATAAAAAGGGATGACATTTTTGCAAAACCTGAAATTTAAAAATTGTGGCTAAATTGACCATCTATTTAAAACGGATATGTATTTAAGGGGGAGCAATACTTTTTATACAATATTTATTCTTAAACAGATATCTTTTTGAAATGACAAAGGGGGAGAAATAAATATAAAACTTAGTATTTGTGCAAAACTCAATCAATGAGTTTCAAAAACTCTTGGCTTTACATTGAAAGTTGCTATATTCCCTAAAGAATTGGATTTCATTTTCCATAATTCATGGGGAATAATAAGCACACATTTTATAAACAAGAGAGAAAGCTACAAAAGGTAATCTTCAGGTATGAAACTCACAAGTCTTTATACTTTCTTATTTTATATTTAGGAAATGTTTGTCATCTTCAAAAAGGGGGAGATTGTTGGCTAAATGGACATCTGTAAATCCCTTTGTTTTGATAATGAAAAACATTTCATTCTTGTTAATCTAACGTGCTACTTGAGTTTTGTAGGAATAAGGTGGATGACAAAGCAATTAGGGAAATCCATATGCTTACATATTTATATTTTCATGAAATGTAATCGCTTTGTAAAAACTTGTACAAATATATAATGTACAAGTACTTAGATTTCATGTAAATCAAGCGTTAGATTCTCCCTAGCTAAACATCACATTTAGATAGGTCATCCCCTTCAAATAAGTGTCACATATGCACACTCATACACACACTTAGTGCTTTAATTGAAAAATTGAAACAGGGTCAATCTCGGTCGACTAACTCCTCGACCGAAACACTCTCGGTCGACAATCTTCTCGACCGAGAAAGACCCAAGTAGCCGTTAGACACATCTGACAAGGTAGTTGGCAGTTGGAGATAAACGTTGCAAAACACTTGATTCAGAGAGCCTGTCGGTCGACAAAAGTTCGACTGAGTAGGTGTCTCGGTCGACCATTTCTCGACCGAGATAGTCTCTGACAGCAACTGCAGAATTAATTAACTAGTCGTTGTTAAAGAAACTAACTTATATCTAACGGCTAGTTAAGCACTTAGAAACCCCTAGAAAGTGTCTAGAACGTCCTTAAGCACTTGTAGGACATTCCTATAAATAGGACATGTCTTAGGACACCTAGATACACTTGCTTTTACACTTGAGCAATCTTTGAGCATACATTGACTTTGTGCAAACTGTTTGTGAGAAATTGAGCATTGTGACAATTGGCTACTTCCCCTCTTAGCTCAAATTTCGTGTCCTAAAGGCTAGCATCTCCTATCCACTGAAATTACTATTCCATACACTTTGGTTAGGAGATCTACACGCTTGATCTAGGCAAATCAAGCCTTGTGCTACAAAAGGATAAGTTGTAATTTCCTTTTTCCCTTCTTGTTCTCTATTATTGTTTGTACTCTCCTTGCTACTCCTAGGTTGGAGGCTGCAGATTGGAGAGGTTGGAGATCTTCTTGGTGAAGAAGGGGACCTTGAGCTACTTCAAGAAGGCTGGTGCAACGGGAGGTTACTTCTAGAGAGGAAGGCTACTTCAAGGGGGAGCTTGGAGTTACTTCAAGAAGGCTACCTCGGGTTGGTGCATCTACTTCAAGTGAAGGCTGTTCAAGTGGTGTAAGAAAGTATTGTATTTTGTGTAAATCCTTGTGAAGGTAATAAAATTAATACTTTCAAAATCCCAGTTGGGTAAACAACCTGGTAGTGGACTGACAACCTTAGTATTTGCTAAGGTTGGAACCACTATAAACACTTGTCTCCTTCTTCCATTTTCAATTGTGATTGTTTGAGTTAAATAATTGCTAAAATATTTAAAAACTCTATTCACCCCCCCTCTAGTGTTTTTCATTTAGGTATAAGAATGACAACACATTATTTGTTGGCCTAGAAACCCGTCAAAGATTTACTCATTAGGAGTAAATCTTAGATAGTCCCCGGTTTGGGACTGTTCTTGAACACCTAATCTCGCTTAGGATGTAAGTGTATAATGTGTATTGGGTTTTCAAGAAAATTTCGGCAACATTTCCCCGTTTGTTCTCTAAGTACATATGTACTTGGAGAATAGCGGGGAAATGTTGCCGAAATTTTCTTGAAAACCCAATACACATTATACACTTACTAGTGAGATTAGGTGTTCAAGGATGGGATAGGTGGTACATGTACATTTATTATATATAAGAATGACATCACATGTATTTTTTAACCCTAGACCCTAATCTTGTTGTAATATATACTTGTTTTCTCTTTGATCATAGAACTTTACAATTTAATGATGAACTGTAATGCACACATGTGACATGCTTGGAATGTAAATGATGAACTTTTCCCTAAATTGCCAATCATGCTTTTAAAGACATCAATAATCACCCTAACTTGAAGAACTAGGATTTTAGGTATAAGAATGAAAACACATTATTTGTTGGCCTAGAAACCCGTCCAAGATTTACTCATTAGGAGTAAATCTTGGATAGTCCCCAGTTTGGGACTGTTCTTGAACACCTAATCTCGCTTAGGATGTAAGTGTATAATGTGTATTGGGTTTTCAAGAAAATTTTGGCAGCATTTCCCCGTTTGTTCTCTAAGTACATATGTACTTGGAGAACAACGGGGAAATGCTGCCGAAATTTTCTTGAAAACCCAATACACATTATACACTTACTATTGAGATTAGGTGTTCAAGGATGGGATAGGTGGTACATGTACATTTATTATATATAAGAATGACATCACATGTATTTGTTAACCCTAGACCCTAATCTTGTTGTAATATATACTTGTTTTCTCTTTGATCATAGAGCTTTACAATTTTGTTGTGATATATACTTTGTTGTAATAATGTGAACTTTACAATGTGAGCTTTACACTTTGAATTACTACTTTACAATGTGAACTTTACAATTTGAATGTGAATTTGTAGATGGCTGACCATTCTCCTGATGACCGTTCTGATGACTACCGTGAGGGTGAGGACATCAATGCGCCGCCTCACAATGTAAGTTTTAAAAATATATCATATATTTATATCTATATGTCTATTTATAGTTATATCTTGTAAATGTGAATTATTTTGTCAAATTTTAGGTTGATGATGCACATGTACCATCTGAAGCACTTGAGGCACTTGATCAACAACACCAATAAGTTGACAAGAGAAGGGGCATCACTATGATGAAGAAGTTAATTGCGCAAAAGGGCAATGGACCCAAACTTGTTGTGGATTTTGATAATGCAGGAAATGCATGTGGTGTGAATCGCAATTCATTTATTTCATATCTTGGGTTTGTTACTCGTAGCCATTGTGGTTGTCGCTTAGATTCTTGGCATAAAGTTTCTAAGGAGAAGAAATATTTAATATGGAGGGATTCATGCGTGAGTTATTATTAATTTGCAATTCTATTTTGTAGATTACTAAATTTTTGGATACTAGTTAATAGAAATTCTATTTTGCAGAGTATATTTGAATTGGATGAAAAGCTGCATCGTAAATGTGTGATGCAACGCTGTGGGAGAGTCCTAAGGAACTATAGGACAAATCTCACCAGAGAATACATAAAAGAAGCCGACAAGAGGAAGAAGACAACCACTGAATAGTGGAACTTCCTGGACAAAGAAGAATGGGACGCGTTTGTCGCTTCAAGACAAACTGATGAATTCAAGGTATTAGGCGTCAATCTCAATCTCATTAATTAATATATGTTGTATTCACTTATTCAAGATTAACATTTAGTGTTACTAACCAAATCATTAATTTGCATACTAACTAGGCCCTCAGTGAGGCACAAAGATCAAGGCGTGCAGTGAATGTGCATGACCACAGAATGGGTCCAAAGGGGTATGCAGGCATTTGCCAAAGACTACAGGCTGAGGCTACTGCTGCTCAGTCTGCTGCTACTCAGGAGTCATCTACCATAGGTAGCACACCTCTACCTCGCCATGATGTCTGGATAGCTGGGAGGAAAAATAAGAAGGGAGAAATAACTAAGGCCGCAACTGCTGAGGCGGCTGCAAAAATGGTAAAATACAACTCTTACAACAATCATTCGAATATTGATTATTTGTGTTGTTTACTTAAGTACAAATTTTTGTTTTGGCGATTAGCGGGAGCTGCATGAGCTGAGGAAACAAGGAAAGTTCATCCCTGAGGGAACAAAGGATGAATTGACAATTGCTCTGGGTAACCCAGAGCATCCTGGATGTGTTAGGGCTGCAGGCGCTGGTGTGGGCATCAAATCTTTTTTTGGGTCATCCCAGTGCAAACATGTCCCAAAAGCGGGACTTTCACAAGAAGAGGTAACATATTCTTTCTTTATAATGTTACTGTAAAAGAGAATTCAAAAATTAGAATTTGAAGTTTCTTTTATCCATGTATAGGTGGATAAGCTATTTGACAGGAAACTCAAAGAAGCAATGAAAAAGTGGAAGGCATCTCAGACTGCCACTTACGAGACAATACCTTCTGCAGACTCTACTCCTACTCCTACTGCAGAGGTTGGGAGTAATCCTGTAGAACCACCACCTAGCACATCCACTTTAAGTATTTTTATGACATAGTAACTAGTTTTTTAATTCAAGATGATACGTATATATGAAATTGTAGTCATTTCAAAAAAAGATGATATGTATATATGTATATAACATTCTTTACACAAACATTTGTAGGGGTTGAAGCCATGCCGTCTAAAAAGTAAAGAATATGTCGTGGCAGAGGCGTCGACTTACCCATCCCTACCAGGGGAAACGTGTCACGGGTCTCCAGTACCAGCTGGTTGGATTCTGGTGAGCCCGATACATATATTCCCCCAGTGGATGGATCTTCCACTGCAATATGCCCACCCAGATTGTGAAACACTTGGTGAGGTAGTAGGCGGAGTGATATTGTGGCTAAAAGCGGATGTCTTCTTTACTGATAAGGTATGGTAAATTTACATTACGTTCAATTGTTAGTGTGTGTATATGCTGGCAGTTGATCTGAAATTAAATATATATATACAGGTTAAAAAGAAGACACCCACATCATCTAGGCCTCCACTTCCACCTCCTCCATTACCTAGTTGGGTTCCACAGGACCTACCTGTCCCGTTAGGTCCTAACTGTAGGGGTATGACAGTATGGTTAGGGGAACATGATATAAACTCCCCTATAACTGTTTCTTCTGATTCAGATTCTACAGGTCAGTCATACGAAACAAAACTATTTATACAAGATATATTGGAGTTGTTTCGATATGATTGGCTAAATACATCTGTGATAGAGCTATGGATAAGGTGAGATATTCTTTATACATCCATATACCTTGTGTATGATCTGGTGATCTGGTTTCTTATTTATTAATGCATGCATAATTAATGCATATTTTGCAGCTACTTAGACAACATATGTGTAGATTTTGGATTCGAACATGTAGGGTTTTTGATTCCATCCTTGATTAGTCTAGTAGCTAAAGACCCTACATCAGTTCAACAATACTGCTATGAGTCTTTTTCAAATTTTGCTGTAAAAAAGAAGACAGTGATAATGGCTCCATTCAATGTAGAGTAAGTTTACTTTGCTTATTATAATTTGGACTTAAGAAAATTACATTTTATTGTGGATTTTGAGTTATTAATTTTTAACTTTTTTTCCTCTAGGGGTAGGCATTGGGAGTTATTGGTTATTTCCCCCGAGACGTTCACTGTGTATTATCTAGATCCTAAGGGGGGTAAATTTAATACAAGATTTGGACACATAATGAAAATGGCAATATTTCGGTGAGAAATATTTCATTTTTCATATCCGTTAACATATGTTATTACATTACTATTTAATTGCAATGTTCTGTGTTACATTAACATGTAGGGGTTTTGAGGAGTACAAAAAGGCTGGAGGAAAGGTCCCCACGAAAAAGAACCAGCCAATAATTTGGAAGAATGTGAAAGTAAGTTCCCGACTGCAATATATGTATATATTATTTATGTGAACAATGCTTAATTAGTTGTATTTTTTAATATTTTGTATGTTTTAATTTATAGTGTGCTACACAAGACAACGGATGGGCATGTGGATACTATGTCATGCGATATATGCACATGATTATCAAACATGCCGTACTGGATATCGAATGTATTGCTCAGGTATTATATAGTCTCATTAGATAATATGATCGAAATATATCAATCTTATTTATAGCTCATTAATTATATATATACATCATTCTCTTTACAGGTGTTTAAAGCTGACCCCATTACAGGAAAGGACTTACCAAATGTTAATGCTCCCTATACAATGGGGGAATTAAATGAAGTAAGAGAAGAATGGGCAACATCCATACAATTAGTGGGGGCTTTAAAATATAATTGGGATCCTGATAGCGAATAATGACTAAACAATGATACTTTGTAAATGAATTTCTGAATAATAATATATGTGTGAATGTTTCTACATGTCTGGATGTTTCTACATGTGTCTGAGTGAAAATGAATGAATGTGTTGGTTGCTATATGAATGTTTCTACATGTGTGAATGTGAATGAATGGAACTACAAATTGCTAGCATGTGTGAATGTTTATAAATGTGTGAAAATAAAATGGAACTGCAGGTTGCATTGCTAAATGCATGTGCTACTTTTTTATTGTTAATTTTGCAGGTTTGCGGCCTGTTGTCGGCTGATATCAATGGATGTCGTAAAACCTGTAGTTCATAACTGAACTGAACAAGTTTCTCATCCTGCGACCAGCCATAGCAGGTCTGCACACTGACAGGAAAAAAAAACCAATAGGCGTCGGTTATTTGTAAATAACTGACACATAATGATATAGTGTCGGTGTTCCTACAATAAACCGACGTCTATGTCCTTAACACCACGGCTGTGTTGGACAGCACGGCCGTGAGGTGAAGATATATGGTGTCAGTTTTTTACTTATAACCGACACTGATAGTGCCCAAGATGGCGCCCTTTCTGTGGCGCGAAGGGTTTGGGCGTCGGTGTTTAACTAATAATCGACGCCTATAGTCCCATGATGGCGCGTTTTCGGTGGCGCGTGAAGAGTTTGGGTGTCAGTTTTGGAACCGACGCCTGATGGGTGGACTTTTAGTGTCGCCCACATAGGTGTCGCTTAGAAACCGACACTAAAGACTTTAAATAACTGACACTAAAGGTAAGTTCTGTAGTAGTGCATGGGTTTTACGTCGCTCGCTCGACGAAGTTCGGACTTGGTTAGAGTGATGTGGCAGGATCATGAATCTCAATGGTTTGTCTTGGGATTTTGTCAGTTGGCGTATAATATTTCTTTAATCTGTGGCCATTAACAGTTCTCTCCCCTCCATTGTCGTCAATAATGATGATTGCTCCAGTCGAGTAGATGTGCTTGATGGTGAATGGCCCAGACCACTTCGTGCGAAGTTTTTCGGGGAACATCTTAAGTCTAGAGTTGAAAAGAAGGACTTTATCTCCGACGATGATATCTTTCCTTTTTAGATGTCCATCGTGCCACATCTTAGTTTGTTTTTTGTAGATCCTAGAGCTTTGGTAGGCAGTCATTTGTAGTTCCTCAAGTTCTTGTAATTGTAGTTGTCTATATTCGTCGGTGCTTTTGAAATCGAAATTCAATTGTTTGATGGACCACCAAGCTTTGTGTTCCAGTTCAACTGGAAGATGACATGACTTCCCATATACCAAACAAAATGGGGTCGTTCCTATTGGTGTTTTATAAGCAGTTTGGTATGCCCAAAGGGCATCGGGGAGCTTAGTGGACCAATTTGTGCAATGTGTGTTGACCATTGTTTCTAGAATGACCTTTAGTTGTCTATTTCAGACTTTGACTTGGCCGCTTGTCTATGGATGGTAAGGTGTGGCGACCTTGTGTTTAACTCCATATTTTCATAGAAGGGCTTCGAAACTTCGCTCTAAGAGATGAGATCCTCCATCTGATATGATTGTTCGAGGGGTTCTGAATCTAGGGAAAATGATATCCTTGAACATTTTGATAACTAGTTTGGAATCGCTAGAAATGGTGGGTATAGCTTCTAACCACTTTGAAACATAATCCACAACAACCAGTATGTATGAGAATCCGTAAGATGAGGGGAAAGGGCCCATCTAGTCTATTCCCCATACATCAAAAAGCTCGATTTCTTGCCACAAGGTAAGAGGCATTTCATTTCTTTTAGATATATTCCCAGAAAGCTGACATTTATTGCAGGATCAGACAAAATTATGGGCGTCCTTCTCTATAGTTAGCCAAAAGAAACCAGATTGAAGAACTTTGAGAGCGGTTTTCGTTGAACTCATGTGCCCCCCAGTAGGGCCAGAATTGCAATGTTCTAGAACAGGGATAATTTCTTCTTCTGGTAGACAATGACTGAATAGTCCGTCCGCACATACACGGAAAAGATATGGTTCATCCCAGAAGTATTTCTTAACATCATGAAGGCATTTCTTTTTATCGTGATGAGAGGCAGAAGGGTGGATAAGTCCTGTAGCCAGATAGTTCATTATATCAGCATACCAAGGAAATCTAGTGGTAACTTTTATAAGCTGGTCGTCGGGTAGGGAGTCTCAGATAGGTATATCATCATCCTCTTGAGACTCAATGTGACTTAGATGATCAGCGATGACATTTTCCACCCTGCTCTTGTCCTTTATTTCTAAGTCAAATTCTTGAAGAATCAATCCCCAATGGATGAGTCTGGGTTTTGCATCTTGTTTCTAAATTAGGTATCTGATGGCTGAGTGGTCCATGTATACTGTGACTTTCGATCCGATAAGATAGGAACGAAATTTCTCAAAGGTGTAGATGATAGCCAAGAATTCCTTTTCAGTAGTAGTATAGTTCTTCTGCACCTCATCTAGCATTTTTTATGCATACACAAGTACATTTTTGGCCTCTAACGTCGCTTCCGCTAGCGTCACTTATATCAGAAAGACCGACCTAATAAGCTAAAACCGAAGCAACACGTCATTAGAAAAAATCCGGGTACCGCTTATAGCTATTGGGTCGGTTATGTTAAAGATAATCGATGCTAGAAAAGACCCGCAAAAATCATAATTTTCACAGCACACATAAACATAGCATCGATTTTATTAGAAAACCGACCCAACATGCTTCCCGCGGAGAAAATTGGTTTTCTGTCTTCGCGTGCTGAGCTATAGGGTCGGTTTTTTAAAATAAGCGACCCTAGTAATTGTCACGAAAAATTTGGGTACCGCATAGATCGAACTTCTCCGGTCAGTTTTTCTTGATAACCGTCCGCATAGACCGAACTTCTCCAGTCGGTGTTTTAGAATAACCGTCCGCGTAGCTTCAGATGACTTCTCGGGTCGGTTTTAACAATAACCGTCCCTATAGGTGTGGTTTCGGGCACCGGTTTTTTCTTGGGTCACTTGTTTTCTAATAACCGCCCCTATATGGGACCTGTTGGATCAATTTTCTAATATAACTGACCCTAGAAGTCAGAGTAAAATTCAAAACCCTTTCCACCACTCTCCACGCAGCACTCCATCCCACATCTCTCGCAACCGCATCTCACAACTCTCACTCCTGCACCTCGCCGCCAGACACTTCCCGAAGCTCTCACTCTCGTCACACCTCTCCTCCACTCTCATGCCATGCTGCCAAGATCTCCAAGCTTTGCCGCCACCGCCAAGGTCTCGCCCCCTCTCTCCAAAGACGTCGTCGCAGCCAAGGGTCTCGTCGACGCCACCAAGGTCTCACCGACGCTCCAAAGCTTTGTCGTTGCCACTTCAATGTTGTCGTTGCCGCCATCTCAAGCAATCTCTCCGAGGACGCCCCCACCACAGCCAAGCTTTGCTGCCGCCACTCCAAGGTCTCCAACTACTCTCTCAGAGGACGCTTTCACCGCCGCCAAGGATTTCGACGCCACCACCTCCCCGAACAGATAGGTAAGTTCATTTTCTGTTTCAAACTCTCTTCTTTTGACCTAATGTTGAAGTACCATGGTCGTGCTAGATAGCACGGTCTTCGTGGCTGTGCTTTGAACGGCCATGCTTGGTGCCACGGCCGTTTTGGCCAAAAATTTTAGTTTTTAAAGGTTACAGTTCACCACGGCTGTCGTGAAGGACCACAACCATTTTGAGTATGAAATGGTCAAACTTTTGATTTACTGTTATCTATTATGAAAGAGCATGCATGATGTTTAACTTACTCCCTTCTATTTATATTTGTCAAGAGCACCTAATTGATTATTCAATTTAGTACATATAATGAATGTTTATCTATGGAAGTACTCTTGATTTGTCAAGAACACGTAATTCATTTTATTTGACTAGTAAACCAACCAATAATAAAAACACATAATCTTTTATATCTACATTTTATTATCAATCACATATGTAATCATTGTATACAATCTAAAATACGAGGGTAGACATTGTGTAGTTTCAAATTGACACTTTAGGGTTTATAGATGAGACCATCGATGCATAAATATGACAATAATACATTTATATATAAAATTAGAAACTCGTTCAAAATTTATTCATTAGGAGTAAATTTTGGATAGTCCCCGATATGGGACTGTTTTTGGATATTTAATCTCACTTAGGATGTAACTGTGTAATGTATGTTTAGTTTTGAAGAAAATTTTAGTAGTATTTCCTCATTTGTTCTCTAGGTACATATGTGAGTGGTTATTTGCCATTTACATTGATGTACTTGGAGAACAAAGGGGAAATGCTGTCGAAATTTTATTGAGAACTAAACATACATTATATAATTACTAGTGTGGTTAAATATTCAAAAATGGGATAGGTGGTACACTTTAGTATAAAAGTAATGAATTTCCTATCAAAAAAACCTTACAACTTATAGTATCAATATTAAATGCTCAGTTTGATAATTAATTTTAATGTGATCTAGAAAATGGATTGAAGTTGGATGTCTATCAAGAACCGTTGCAGTCCAGAGTTTACCAAAGGTGTTGATGAATTCGTCATATTTGCTGAGGAACATAGGAAACTGCCTACAGATAGGTTCTATTGTCCATGTAGAAATTGTGGTAACAATTTGAAAGTTGATACTGTTGAGGAAATTAAGAATCATGTCATATGCAATGGGATCATACAAGGTTATAATGAATGGTATTGGCATGGAGAGAAACTTAATTATGGATCGGAAAATGTCGATATTAATAGTGGTGACATAGAAGATATAGATAATGATGTTACTGTCAATGATGAACCGATTCAGGATAACCCTAATCAGGATGATATGGTTGATGAGATGCTACATAGCTGTCAGGACAATGTCAATGGTCCACCTTCTTTATTTGCAAACATTGTCCATGATGCTGAAAAACCATTATATAAGGGTTGTACTAAGTTCACGAGGTTGAGTGCTGTGATGCGATTATATACTGTTAAAGCTCAAAATCGGTGGAGCGATAAGAGTTTCACTTCATTGTTGTCTTTGTTAAAGGAAATTCTTCCTGAAGGCAATGAGCTTCCAATTTCTACATATCAAGCAAAGAAAATAATGTGCCCAATGGGAATGGAGGCTAAGAAGATTCATGCATGTCCAAATGATTGTGTGTTATTTCAGAAGGACTATAGTGATTTGATAAATTGTCCAAAATGTGGTGCGTCAAGGTACAAGACTATGAATTCAACTAAGGATAAAAATGGCTCTCCTGCCAAGGTGATGTGGTATCTACCAATAATAGCACGATTTCAACGCTTATTTGCTAATACAGAAGATGCACAAAATTGGTCTTGGCATGGGGAGTTAAAGGTCAATGATGATGGCATCCTACGACATGCATCTGATTCACCACAATGGAAGAAAATTGATTTATTATACCCTCAATTTGGTAAAGAAACAAGGAACTTAAGACTTGGACTCTGTACAGATGGAATGAATCCATATGGTACATTAAGCAGCCAACATAGCACGTGGCCTATTATGATGGTTATATATAATCTTCCTCCTTGGTTATGTATGAAAAATAAGTATCTCATGTTGTCAATATTGATATCAGGGCCCAAGCAACCTGGAATTGATATTGATGTTTACCTTCAACCTCTAATTGATGACCTAACGAAATTATGGGAAGAAGGTGTTATGACTTATGATGCTTCACGTAAAGATATCTTTACTTTGCGTGCTATGTTGTTTTGCATGATTAATGACTTCCCAGCTTATGTAAATTTGTCTGGATATAGCATAAAAGGATACAAAGCATGTCCTATTTGTGAGGAAAATACTGATTCAATTTGACTGAAACATGGTGGTAAAATCGTATATCTTGGTCATCAGAGGTTTCTCCCACCAATGCATCCTTATCGAAGGCAACACAAAACCTTTAATGGGTCAACTGAGGAACGAAGTGCTCCTAAACCTATACTAGGAAATGTTGTATATGATAGGTTGAAATATATGTTAATGAATTTGGAAATAGTTCAAGTAGCCGTACGCTCGCATGTGACAAATCTCTAAACAAGAAGAGGTCTATATTCTGGGATCTTCCTTATTAGATATTTTTGACAATTAGACATTGCATTGATGTCATGCATGTTGAAAAAAATGTTTGTGATAGCATCATTGGTACGTTATTGAACATGCCATGAAAGACTAAAGACGACATCAAATCTAGAAAAGATTTAGAATTAATGGGTATAAGAAAAGAATTATCAGTTGAGATCAGGGATCACCACACATATTTACCACCAGCTTGTTACACTTTGTCCAAGAAGGAGAAAAAGACTTTCTATGAGTGCTTGTATAATATTAAGTTTCCACAAAGATACTCTTCTAATATTCTTAGATTGGTATCAAAGAAGGATCTGAAGTTGATAGGTCTCAAATCTCATGATTGTCACACCTTAATGGAACAAATTTTACCTACGGCTATTCGATCTATATTGCCGAAGCATGTAAGGTTTGCAATCACAAGACTCTGTTTCTTCTTCAATGAAATATGCAACAAAGTGATACATCCTGATACTCTCGATAAATTACAAAATGATGTAATTGTTACCATGTGTCAGCTTGAAATGTACTTTCCTCCTTCATTTTTTGATATCATGGTTCATCTTGTAGTACATATTACAAGGGAGGTGAAGATGTTGGGTCCAATTTTTTTACATTGGATGTATCCATTTGAACGCTAGATGAGTGTTTTTAAAGGTGATGTTCGGAATTGTTATCGTCCTGAAGGGAGTATTATTGTGGGTTATGTGGCTAGGGAAGTGATGGACTTTTGCAACGATTTTTTTAATTCCAATGAAACTTCTAGCGATCTAAAAAATGATCTTATTACTGAGTCTTATTATGGCAAAGGAACTCTGGGAGAACGAGTGAAAGGAATTAGTCGTGAGTTGTGGGAACAAGCACATGTGTATATTTTACACAACATCGATGAAGTTAGTAGCTACATCACAGAACACAATGATCTTATCAAGAAAAATCATCTGCGATCCAGCTCAATGTGGCTTGCAAGAGAGCATAATCTAACATTTATTAGGTGGTTTGAAGAGAAAGTCTTTAAGCAGCTATCTGAATTACCAAATAATGTTGCTCAGAACATAAAAAGGCTCGCCTTTAAGCCAAAAATGGATGTCATGTCATATGAAGGTTATGACATAAACGGATTTTTATATTACACTAAACGTCAAGATGAAAGTAGTGTAGTCCAAAATAGTGGGGTCACTGTTAAAGCTTGTTCGTTGTATTTTGCTAGTGCCAAAGATAAAAGACCATGCGAAGCTGAGATGTCGTATTTCGGCATCATTGAGGACATATGGGAAATGGACTATACAAATTTCAGAGTTCCTATCTTTAGATGTAATTGGGTTGATAACAACAAAGGCTTTTTAGTAGATGAGTTGGGTTTCACATTGGTGAATTTTGAAAAAATTGGAGAGAAAGATGAACCATTCATCATGGCAGACCAAGAAAAACAAGTATTCTATATTGATGACCCAGCAAATAAAAATTGGTCTGTCGTTCTTCATGGAAAAAGACAGTTTACTGTGGATCTTATAAATGAAGAAGAATACTACGAAAAGTATGATGATTCCAGCCCATTTTTAGTTGGTTTGCCAAGTGTCAATGTTGAAGTTAACACCGATGACTTATATACACATCAAGACCATGCTGAAGGAATTTTACTTGAATAACAACTCAACCAAAACTAGAGGCATGTATTGTCATTCAAGCACGTACACATTTTATTTTATCATGTATAGATTTTATTATATATCACCACTTGTTCTTTTATTATCACTTATTGTTTTCTTTTATCATGTATATTTGTAGGTTGTTCTAAAATGGCAAGTGAAGATGAACATTCTGATCATGAGCATGAGGATGCTAGTGGTGATGTTAAGAAGAGTAGAGGTCCCGCATTGATGCGTCGGCTGCAAGAGCTTAGGGAAAAAGGGGAGAAATTGCCAATCCAGTTTGAAAGGGGAGGGACACCTATTGGGGAACATGCTAGTGCTTTTAAGCATTATGTAGGGGCAACCACATGCAGTAAGGTGCCAATAGATATAGAAAACTGGCATGAAGTTCCTATTGGCTTGAAAGACCTCCTTTGGAAAGATATATCTGTGAGTTGAATTTGGATACTATATTATCTTGTTTTTTGTTTATTGGTTCCAGTTTTTTGTTTTGACATATACTTTTTCAAATAAGATTATTGCTTCATTTGTATATAGGGTGTTTTTCATTTAAATGAAAAAGACCACAGGAAAAGACTGTTGGAGCGTTGTGGTGTACGATGGAGGGCATTTAAGACCTATCTCAAAAGGGTTTATATAGATAATCCTAATCAAAAGAACAAAGCAACAGACGTATATATTTTTATAGATCCTGAGGTGTGGGACAGATTTGTTGCACAAAGGAAATCAGAAGAGTTTCAGGTATACAGTTAATGTTTTTATATATGTATATGTTTGCCAAGTTGTAAATTGCAATACGTCATTTTAAATGATCAGGCTATTCAAGAGGCCCAAAAGGAAAGATGGGCCAAAAATGTGCATAATCATCACATGGGATCCCTTGGTTATGCCCAGTGCCGAGAACAACTGGAGAAGAAAATCTCTTCTGGAGAAGGGTCTAGCACAACTCAAGTTGAGCCTCCACTCCGTTATAAAATTTGGCTTGATGCTAGAAAAAATAAAGCAGGTGAAATTACCAACCCTACAACTAAGGAGGTGGCACAAAAGATGGTAAGTTCATCACAATTAAGTAATTAAAGAGTAAATCACACAAACTTTGATTTAATAATATCTAATTGATTGTGATTTAATATTTTCATTAAATATGAATAGGATGATCTCTATGAGCAAAGAAAACAAGGAAAGTTCATACCAATTGGACGCATGGATGAACTATCAGTTGCTCTTGGTACGAAAGAGCATCCTGGCCGTGTTAGGGGATTAGGAGCTGGCATAGGATTCATGACTTATTATGGGCCTTCATAATCTAGAAGAGGTCGTACAATTACACATGACGAGGTTGAAGCATTAGTATCACAGAAAGTGCAACAAATATTGTCTTCATTTCAGCCTATTCAACCTTCTCAACCTCCGAAAACCGTGCGTCTCTCAGATGATGAGGTACAAGCTCATACTCCAATTGTAGAAGGTCGTGGGAGCACTCCCAATGAACCACCACAACAATCTACAGTAAGTTTGTTCTATATGTTAATTGATATGATATATATAATATAGTAGGTATCTGGTTTACCGCTTTGTATATAACTTATATTATTTCAACTAGGTTGGTATGAACTGTAAACTTGCAGTGGAAGTTCCAGAGTACAATGTTGTGGCAGCGGGTAAGGTATACAACAGCGGTGGTACATTGCATTTTTAATCAGTTTCCGATGACATTTGTCGTGTATCCATCCATTTTTTGTATGATGGAATGGGGGACAAACCACTACCCATACCTTCTTCTGAATATGGTACAGTTGATGAAGCAGAGGGTGCTATGGTGGGATGGCCTAGACACTTGGTTATCATTGACAAGGTATATCTACATGTTTTTCATATTTGACTAGCTACATATATGAACTCGTTTAATATAATTATGTATTTAATTAATAGGTTTGTAAACCAAAAAGTAAAAATCCTAGTAGTTGTCCTCCTATGCCCAAGCCTTCTTTCATTCCAGAAGCCACATTCGATGAATTGGGAAATAATAGTAAATGTTTGGCTCGATACTTAGCCAACCAAAGCCCAGGATCACATATGTTGGTCAATTTAACAGAAGATGCAGTTGGGAGGGACTTTGAGAATTTTATTTTTCTTGATGATATTATAGAGTTGTTCCAATATGATTGGCTAAATACTTCGATATTAGAAGTATGGATAAGGTAAGAATTAGTCAATATAGATTACTAGAATATATACATTTTTAGCTTATTTGTAACACATCAAATTTTACAAATGTTTTACAGCCATTTATATACTGAGATGACAAACTTTGATATAAAGTATGTTGGATTCTTAGTTCCTTCAATCACTAATCAAGTGCATACCCAAATGGATGATGTGAATGAGTACTTCAGTATTGCATTCAAATATTTTGGTAGTGTGGGAAAGGAAATTATTCTAATTCCTTTTAACGTCCAGTAAGTATTATAATTCAATAGAATTCTAATATTGACTAAATTATAATTCTAATTTTTGTTTTCAATATAAATTTTACTCAGATCTAGACATTGGGAACTAGTGGTGGTTGTCCCAAAATTGATGACTTTCTATTATCTTGACCCAATGGGAAAAACAACAAGGGGTCACAAATTGAGATTGCCAACTATGGAGTAAGGATAAATTTAGTTTCTAAAACATCAATTGTTATGATTCAACATGATATTTAGACTTATAATTTCTATTTTGACAACTATCGTAATCAAATTGATTGATAGGGGTATAAAGTCTTATCGTGAAGGTGGAGGAATAATACCCACAAAATTAAAGACACTGACTTTGAAAAATGTCAAGGTAACTACTTTGACTGCTTAGTCGTATATGTACAACTCTTACAGTGATGTATTAATGTCAAATTTTATATGTTATCTCTCTTATAGTCTTATTTCAACTCTGTTTGTAGTAGTTTACTAATATTAAGTATATTTTTTTATTTGTACTGTCCTATACAAAATAATGACTGGGCTTGTGGCTACTACGTAATGTAGTATATGCAAACTATTTTCAAAGAAGCATCACTAGACATTCATAGTATAGATAAGGTAATTAATAAAGAATAACATCATAAATTTACAAGTGAGATTTGCATCATTTTATAAAATATATATGAGCATGTGCTTTTTTTTGCAGATCTTTACAACTCATCGTTACACACTTGATGGGTTAAATGAATTCCGAGAAGAATGGTCAGATGCTTTTCTTAATGAAGTAACTATATCATTGGATTGAATTCATAACTTCATTTGTGTATAGATTTGAAACTCTATCAAAATTTACTTTTTGTATATGACTTTAAATTTAATATCATTTTAAACTTGCAATCTATCATTGTTGTTAGTATGTGCTATGTGTATGAATGTTAGTATGTGCTATATGTCTCATTTGAATGAATCTATTTTAGACTTGTAAGAATGTTAGTAAGTGTTGTCTATGAAGATGTCTCAACTCAATAATATGTGAATAATTTTTGTTATGAATGTGTGTGAGATTACATCAATTCAAAAAGGATTGGACATAAAAGTTAGAAAATGGCTTTGGAATGCATTTTTGGCTTGCATCATTGCATTTGCAAGTCTATTTCTATTGCAAGTTTTGAATTGCGTAAAGCAAATTCTATTTTGCAGGTTGTTGTACTGAAGATTTCTGGTTCTGCAGAATTTTTCTTTAAAAAAAATGTAACTTCTTGGGTCAGTTATTTAAGAAAACCGTCCCTATAGACTTCTTGGGTCGGCTATATACAAAAACCGACCCAATAGGTTCATCCCAAAATTCTACTGCTATTTGAAGACTTCTAGAGTCTCTTATGAAGAAAAATTGACCCAATAGATACTTCTTGGGTCGGTTATATACAAAAACCGACCCAGTAGGTTCATCCCAAAATTGTACAGCTATTTGAAAATTTCTAGGGTCTCTTATGGAGAAAAACCGACCCAATAGATACTTCTTGGGTTGGTTATACACAAAAACTGACCCAGTAGGTTCATCCCAAAAATCTACAACTATTTGAAGACTTCTAGGGTCGCTTTTGGAGAAAAACCGACCCAATAGATACTTCTTGGGTCGGTTGTATACAAAAACCGACCCAGTAGGTACATCCCAAAATTCTAGAAGACTTTTAGGGTCTATTATAAAATAAAAACCCGACCTAGCAGGTTCTTTGGTCGGTTTTTGTACCTTTCTTGGGTCAGTTTTTTACCTCTTTTGGGTCGGTTTTTTACCTCTCTTGGGTTGGTTTTTTTACCTCTCTTGGGTCGGTTTTTGTTCCCTCTAGGGTCGGTTTTGTACCTCTCTAGGGTCGGTTTTACTATCTCTATAGCATCGCAATTACTGTAGCGATGGACAGCTAGGCGTCGCTTGAAAAGTGACGCTGTAGACTTAAAAAAACCGACGCTGCAGACCAATACTGTAATAGTGATAGTATATCACATATGGCTTTTTATCTTTTCTCTGACCTAGCACCGCTCCTATAGCATAATATCTAGCGTCACACATTATCTCGAATGGTTGTGACCAATCAGGTGCTCTCAGAATCAGTGCAAAGATTAGAGCATTCTTTAAGGTTGTGAAGCTATGTAGGCATTCATGGTCAAAATTGAAATCGGCATCCTTGGTCAATTAGTAGGTCATGGGTTTTGCTATTTTTGAGAAGTCTTTAATAAATCTTTGATAGAATACAGCGTGAGCTAGAAATGCCCGCACTCCCCTTATGTCTTTTGGAAGTGACAACTTTGAGATGACATCGATCTTCGCTTTCTCTACTTCAATTCCTCTTTCATTTACTCGATGTCCGAGGACAACACCTTCGGTTACCATGAAGTGGCACTTTTCCCAATTCAGGTTAAGGTTTGTTTCCTCGCATCTTTGTAAAACTCTTCTGAGGTTGAGTAGACAATTGTCAAAAGAATCTCCATAAACTGAAAATTCGTCCATAAATACTTCCATTATGGAGTCAGTTAATCCTGTAAAAATTGCTGACATACACCTTTGGAATGTTGCGGGTGTGTTACACATCCCAAAATGCATCCTTCTGAAAGCATAGGTTCCAAAGGGGCAAGTAAAGGTTATTTTTTCTTGGTCTTCCGGGTGTATTGGAATTTGATAGAACCCGGAATAACCATCGAGGTAGTATAAGAACTTTTGGGGGGCCAAGCATTCAAGGACTTTCTTAAGGAAAGGTAGAGGGAAGTGATCTTTTCTTGTTGCTTTGTTTATTTTTCTGTAATCGATACACATCCTCCATCATGTGACAATCCTTGTGGGTACTAGCTCATTTTTATCATTCAGAACGACAGTGGTCCCCCCCTTTTTGGGGACCACTTGGACCAGACTAACCCACTGAGAATCGGAATTTGGATAAAGATACCCACTTTTAAGAGTTTAAGAACCTCAAGGCGAACCACCTCTTTGAGATTGGGGTTTATTTTTCTCTGGTGTTCCCAGAAAGGTTTAAACTTCTCTACCATGGGTAATCTATGCATGCACAGAGTTGGATTTATTCCTGTTAGGTCAGTCATCTTGTATCCAATGACTTTCTTGTGCTTTCTTAATTTGATAAGTAGTCTTTCTTCTTAGTCGTCTATTAAAGTGGAACTGACAATGACCGGGCATAATTTTTCTTCGTCAAGGAAGACATGCTTGAGCCCAACTGGTATGGCCTTCATTTCAGGTGTCTTGGGTACTTCTGCGGTTTCCAAAGCGGTGACAGATTTCAACTCCTCAAAGGTAGCCTCGGGGGTTTCTTCATCTTGTTCAAGGTATTGCAGACATTGCTGAACTAGTTCGTCGGTTGATAATTTAGCTTCTAGATTTGTTAAGACATTTTCCAAATCATTAGACGGTTCAGAGGGTTCTTGCTTTAACTGAGACATTATATCGATTGCTTCGAGAAGAAAAATTTCTTCGTGGATGCTAGGACCTTTAAGTTGCCAAAGACTCTGAATTGAAAAACTTCCTTTCCCAATCTTAAGGTAATGGTGCCAGCTTCAACATTAATTAGCGCTCTGGATGTAGCAAGGAAGGGTCTGCCAAATATTATTGGATACCTCAGATCTTCTTTTATATCCATAATAACAAAGTCACAGGGAACGTACGAGTCTTTCCCTACTCTTACTGTGATATCTTCAATAATTCCCAAAGGTGTGGTGATGGTAGAATCAGCCAATTGAATTGTCATTACTGTGGGTAGCAAATCAGTAAAACCCAGTCTTTTACACATGGAACATGGCATAATGGATATGCTGGCCCCCAAATCAGCTAATCCTTTCTTGCAAGAAGTATTTCCGATGGAACATTGTATGCCAAAAGAGCCAGGGTCCTTCTGCTTCTTTGGCATCTTATTAAGAAGGATGTCATAAGTAGTTTGGGCTAATTTGACAGTCTCATGTTCTTCAGTCATATATTTCTTTGATAGTAAAGTCTTCAAGTATTTTGACCAAGCTGGTATTTCAGAAAGAGCATCGAGGAATGGAATATCGATGTATAGCTTCTTCATAGCATCCATGAATTTATGGAATCTAGTGTCCAGTTTAGTTTCCCTCAATCTACCTGGGTATGGTATCCTAAGCTTATACGGTGGGACTTCTGGTTCCTTAGTAACTTGCACGGTGGGACTTCTGGTTCCTTGTTAACTTGCTCTTTTTCCTTTTCCTTCCCAGCCTCTATAGGTTTTTTAGTTTCTTGATTTGTGCTAGTAATTGGGTTATCTTCAGTTATATCTTCAGCTTCTTGAATGATTTTTGTGGCTTCAGTAAGGACATGACCCGACCTGGTGGTGATGGCTTTCAGTTGCTCTTGTCTGGATTGATCGTGTCTTGGGTTTATCTCTGGTTGACCAGCAAAGATGCCTACCGGAGGTGTTAGTTGAGCTACGATTTGTGCTAACTGACTTTCAACATTTTTTTGTTGGGCTTGCTGGTTGGCAAGCATGGTTTGTTGCGATTGCAGCATTTGCCTTATCAATGACAGTTCATCTGTCAGTGGAGGTGGATTATACTTTTGTGGATTTTTTTGATACTATTGTGGTTGTTGCTACTGAGGCACGATGGATAGTTGGGGTTGTTGAACTTGAGTTTTTTGAAATTGTGGATGCAACGGTGGGTAGTATGTAGAAGAATTTCTTAGGTAGACAAGCCTTTGAGGCCCACCCCTATAATTTCCTTGATTTCTATTATAATTGCTTTGAAATCCAGGAGGTAATCTATTAGAAGACCCACCTTGAGTCTGATGCTGCGGGTTGGCGGTTCCCGTAGGATTCCCATATTGGAAACCAGGATGGTTTGTCAGTTGATCTAGATTATAATATACTTGACCTAGTATGGAGTGGATAGAATTCACTTGCTCTGGTAGTTGATCCTCGGGATGTTCAATAATTGGCTCATATTGTAGCTGTGGTGGTTGTAGATCCATCATTTCATTGTATAAGAGACCACATGATAATGTAGGATGATCAGATGCATGACATGCCTCGCAAGTCACGGTAGCTGCCTTGACCTGTTGGGGGCTCTTCTCTTCTCCGAGTGTTATTTCAAGGACTTGTTGCTTGTGAGCGATAGCTTTTAGGGCTTCTGCGATGGATTTCATTTCCATTGATTCTTCAGCCTTATAGACTTTTATAATTCCCCCGGTAGATGACCTTCCCCAATTAGATTGGTTCTCGGCCCAAAGTGTAACAATCCTCCAAGCATATTTGTAATTCTTTCGCATGAAATTCCCCCCAGATGAGGAATCCAAAAATTTCTTAATATCATCACTTACTCCTCTATAGAATGTCTCTATCAGTTGGTTTTGAGAGATTCCGTGATGCGGACATTTCCTCAAAAGTTCCTTAAATCTCTCCCATGATTCTGCCAGTGATTCCCCAGGGAGTTGAGAGAAGTGATTAATTTGTCCCCTAATCTCATAAGTGAAAGAGGGTGGAAAGAACTTTTCTAGAAACTTTTCTTCCAAAGGAGCCCAGGTGGTGATTGGATCCCCATCTAGTGCGTTATACCAACTCAATGCCCTTCTGGACAAAGTGAAGTGAAACAAGTGTAGCATGATTACGTCGAAAGGAACTCTGGCATGTGTTACTAGCCGACAAAGAGACTTGAATCGATTTAGGTGATCCATGCAGTCATCCCCAGCACCTCCTGAAAATGAAATGCCTTGCATAATCTGGATCCATTGCGTGTAGATCTCAAAGTTAGGAACATTGATGAGTGGGGGTCTATCTGGATGATTATCTTCAAAGTTCTTAGTAACGGCATAATCCCGAAGTTGCTTGTTTCACAGCTCCATCTGAGCAGCGGCTGTGGCTACTTCATTCTCAGCTTGAATGCGGGCCTGTTCTTCAGCTCAGACCTCATCTTGAAACTGAGCGCGTGTGTCAGCAATAAGTTGTGCTCTTTGGGCTGCTATGGCCGCGTTGACCCTCTCCATAACCAAAGCGGCTTGGTGCTATTCGTCGGCCATTTGTCTGGCTTGTTGGCGGTTGAGGCGGATGCGTCAGTGGAAGCTTCGTTCTACCTCATAGTCGTACTCTAGTTCAGGGGAGAATCCGATGTTGTGCAAAGGTTGCATACACATTTTCTCCTGAGTAGAAGAAGAAACACACTTTAGGTAATGTGGAGAAATGATGAAATCAGGACGATATGAATTATGGTTAAAGAAAAGTGTAAAATCCTAATCAACTAGAAAGATAACAAGTAAAATTAAAATGTTCCGTTGTCCCCGGTAACGACACCAATTTTTAATGGAGCCTCCACTTACGTGAAGTTGCGTGCACCACTAAAAATCCTAGAGATAGTTAATCTCTAAGTTTACCCTTGCATATTCTATAATAAGATCTCCACCCACGTATGCTAAGATACGTGGAAGTCTTATCGTAGTATAGTTAAGGGTCGAATCCACGAGACACCAGTCTTATTAAGAGTTTTAACAAGATGGAAAACATAATAATCCTACTTATCCACTTAAAAGTTGATATTTAGATCAAAGAGTTGATTTGATGGTTAAACTAATGTGCGGAGAAAGAAAATAACAAGAAAGTAAACTTAAGGTTGTAAACAATATTTGAAAACCGCTAGGATGTGATCGGGTTTCACCACCACTACGCATGGATCAAAACATACATCACGATAACTTGGCTTGCAAAAAAGAGTCTAAACAGTTAGTATCTTTGTAGACTTAGCTTTCTTTCGGATAACTAACTACAAGAAACGTGGAAGTGTTGCAATGCCAGACATCCCCATACGAATGGTCACTTACTTTGCATCACTCCCCTGACAAAGTGTATTCCTCGACCTGTCAAAGTTGTACTTTCATACGTCAATTGATTCCATTTCATAGTATGAAAGAACAACGATGGAGGTGAGTTTACTCCACTCCTTGAGAAACACTCCTAGATACTGAACCAAACGTATGGTGACGACATACAATCTGGAACCAACAATTAGTCAATATTCGAATCTAGAAGTACAAACATAGACAATTTGCACTAAAAGATAATAGGTAACACAAGTTGGTGATCAAGCGACTAGCATTCATTAAACGATTGATGTTGAACTGGAAAGATAGTGTTTTTCTATTGCAAATTCAAGAATTACAATGTATGAAATGAAAACATGGGTAGCGGGGCTACTCCCCACACCCTAGTGTATGAGACTACTCGCTCATGGCAAGAATAAAGAAGGAGGTGGGAAGAGAGAGGGAAAGCATCATCTCCATGTATGAGGGAGGAAGGTCGACCCCTTGGAGGAGAGAGAAACTATCTTCACGCTGTGTGGTTGTCTTGATGAAGAAACCTCTACTTCCCACCTTCTTATGTTGATGAGAGAGGAAGTAGCTTGAAGATGGAGTATGGATCTTGAACCGACAGCCTTTGGGAGAAAGATGAAGGTGGAACAGCTCTAGAGTGAATGGGGCAGCCTTTGCACATCCAAGAAGTTGATGCTAAATCAATCCCAAATGGTCTTGGGATCATTTTGGGTCTTTAATGGTTTGGAGACCATTTGCATTTATTCGGTCTCGGGACCGTTTGAGTTCATTCGGTCTTGGGACCATGTGGATCCATTCGGTCTTGGGACCGTTGGAGTTCATTTGGTCTTGGGACCGTTTGGGTCCATTCGGTCTTGGGACCATGTGGACTTCATTCGGTCTCCAGACCGTTTGCCTTTATTCAGTTTCGGGACTATTTGAGTTCATTCGGTCTCCAGACCGTTTGCCTTTATTCAGTTTCGGGACTGTTTGAGTTCATTCGGTCTTGGGACTGTTTGGACTTCATTCGGTCTCCAGACCGTTTGACTTTATTCGGTCTCAGGACCATTTGAGTTCATTCGGTCTTGGGACCGTGTGGACTTCATTCGGTCTCCAGACCGTTTGCCTTTATTCGGTCTCGAGACCGTTTGAGTTCATTTGGTCTTGGGACCGTTTGGACTGCATTCGGTCTTGGGACCATTTGAGTTCATTTGGTCTTGGGACCGTGTGGACTTCATACGGTCTCCAGACCATTTGCCTTTATTCGGTCTCGGGACCATTTGGACTTCATTCGGTCTTGGGACCGTTTGAGTTCATTCGGTCTTGGGACCGTGTGGACTTCATTCGGTCTCCAGACCGTTTTCCCCTTTTGCAATTTTTTTGGGTTTTTCTGTAAGAAGAAGGAGATAAATGTTAGTTTAATGGTGAATTCATAATAACACAGAAAGTTAAGGAATATATCTAATTTATATAAGAAAGAGTATGGAAAATTAAGAAAAATAGTAAGATAACATCGCAAAAATGGGAGGTTATCAGTGGCTGCCCTACAAGACCTACACTTGGATCCCAAATTTGTAATTTTGGGGTCTGAGTTACTTGTGTCTCACTGTTCGGGCTCACCATGTAGTAGCAGAATATGCAGAGAGGTGGCCTCTTTTGAGTTTGGAAAAGAGGAATAAAATCAACTGACTTGGTGAAGTCGTCTCTGTGCTGGTATTTACTTGAACTGTTCTGAAATGAATTCTTCAGTAGAACATCCTTAAGATACCTATCATTGTATGAATCTAAATAGAAAGGCCCTAGGATGTCGAAAAAAGGATGAGATTGAGTGGAGAGGTCAGAAGTCTTTTAGAAGGATCCTCTCCTCTCTTGAACTTGAGGTTGGATGCTCAGATAAACTTTCATGTACAGTCTGAGTCGTCCAATCATCGTCCGGACAAGAAGTACCCCCAAGTAAATCTATTTGTGGTTCTACCACCCCAAGCTTATCGCATTCTATGGGGTCTGGGGTGTCTTCATGCTCCACAACCATATTGTAGTGGGTTGTCCATCCTGCTCCCTTGGTGTCAACTCTCCCTTGAAAAGGGATTGTGGATAATGCATGTTCATGCTGGTTTAGTTTGTTGTCATCGTTATACTCGCTCCACATGGATGAAATGTCATCATCACTTCCATCGAAAAAATTGTTCCAAACCATGAATGGATGACTGGTCAAAGCTAAGTGACAAGACTCAATATGAGATGTATCACTCTGTTCTAGATCAACATCTGACTCAGGTTCTTCAAATTGACCTTCATGTTGTGAGGTTGTTGAACTACCCTGATCATCATCATCATCGTAAAACCATTCATGCTTGTAACTTCCATTGGTTGATCATCTGAATCATCTAGATAGAATGAAGGGCCTCCCCAGGTGTGTTGGTTTTCATAGAAAAATCTAGGTGAATCCAGTTGATGATTTAAATAGGATGGTGAGGCTTGTTCCAATCCAGGCCCAATGGAATGGCTCTAATGATTGTAATCTTCATGGTTGTGTGATGGCGTTTGAAATTGAATGGTAAACAAATCAATGATCTCTTGAAGTCTCCTGCCTTGTTCAACATTCTTGTCATGAAGCTGTTGTACTTGAGCAGTGATGATTTCAAGATCTATCAATTCTACCATACACTTTTGTAGGGATTCCATTTTATCTAACTGAAGTATGATGGAGCTAGAACTTACACCAAAAGATTACTCTTCCAATGGAAGTCCTAATATGCACCAAAAACCCTAGGGAGTTGATGTTCTCTCTAGGTTTACCTACAACTGGTGCTAGATAAATGCTCCAACCCCACAAGAGTGTGGAAGCCTTATCATAGTACAGATTTAGGATCGAACCCAAAGGACAACGTTAAGAATCTGAGTGTCTTTTTCTTTTTTCGTATCGATCTAAGTTAATCATCTAAGACCAGAAGTTTGATTTGAGTTATTTAACCTAAAACATGCAAAAGTAAAGGCAAGAATAAAAACTAGTGTAAGGATTAAAAACTAAGATTAGCAAATGATGATGGATCACTGGGGTGACGTGGGTATTCGCCACCACTACACATGAATTGCACTTGTACCAAACATAGCAAGACTTGTAAGCAAGATACATGGATGTTGTACAATACCGATGTCTTATAGGACAAGAGTAATGCATACATCCTTCACGGGTTGAGTAACTCTCATTCGGTACGTATCTACGTGTCAATGAAGATATGTAGTCTCCGAAGAGAAAATCTTACTCAACCTCGTGAAACATGCATCGGAAGACTAACAAGTGAGTGATAATTACCAAATTGATTAGTATCCGTATAGACTATCCCTCTTTCGAGGATATAGCTACGAGAAACGTGAGAGTGTTGCAACGTCAGCCATCCCCGAACGAATGGTCAAGTACTTTGCACCACTCTCTCCTCAGAGTGTGTTCCTCGACCTGTCAAGGTCGCACTTTTGTACGTCAACTGATTACATTTCATAATACAAAAGTACAACGATGGAGGTGAGTTTACTCCACTCCTTAGAAAGCGTTCCTAGATACCGAAGCGGGTGCGCGGTGGATACACGCACCAGAAACCAAAACTAAATTGGTATTCGAGTTTCAAGAGCGGTCGTAGACAAACCACAACGAAAGACAATAGATGCATACAAGAACGCGGCCAACATTCAAGCATGTATGAAACGATTTAGTATTGAAACGGAATGATAACATCTTTTTTAGTACAAGATACAAAACACGGGCAGCGGGGCTAGTCCCCGCACCCCAGTGGATGGAACTACTCGCTCCTCATAGAGGGAGCAACAAAGAAAGAGAAGAGAGAGAAAGAAAGCATCGTCGGAGCAGAAGAGTAGATCTGTGACAGCCCGGTGTAGATCGTCGCAGTCTCCGGGACTGCTCCGTCGCGGTCGATGTCGTCCGTTTCTCCGCCTCGATCTTCGGGTCAACCTCCGGAATAGCAAGAGTAGGATGAGGTTGAGATATGGTGTGAGCAATGGTGAGATGGTGATGGAACAGCCTACTAGATCTGTGCCCGGACTGGCTGCTCACCGGATCTGGACTCAGGATGGGATTCTGAGGCTGTGGGTGAAGTTTGGACGGAAACGGTGCTCGGGCAATCTGGCAGCGTTCCGACCTGGTCCCAGTCCGGCAGCCTTGGGCCGTAGTGAGATGGGATTCAAATGAGGACCCATGGGGTCCTATTTATAAGCATAAATCTTGATAAATATCTTGCTCATGCGGTTTGGCTTTGCACTTACTTTTCTATGGGGTTTGCTTTTGCACTTACTTTTACATGCGGTCTTGCTGCACAAGTGCTCATGCGGTCTTGCGTGTGCATGCGGTCTCATACGCAATTCCATGCGGTTTGGTTGCTTATGCGGTTTGCTCCGCAATTGCCCATGCGGTTTGCTCCGCAGATCAGCAACGGGTCTTGGTGTGGGCGTGATTCGGTCCTCATGCATCTCATGCGTTCTAGCAATAGTCATCCATTCGGTTTGTTGTAATCTCGTCAAACGTTCTTCAGCTATGCTAAACAAATGGTCCTCTTATTCCAGCAACAAACGGTCTTCGCGTGAGGTAGCTCTCACGGTTTCCATGTAAATAGCGAACGGTTTCGGCACATTGCAAACGGTTTCAAGGAAAGCTACTTTTCCCAAACGGTCCGCATGCTCACTACTTTATGCACATAGCTTTTATCCATGCGGTTTGCTTTGATTGCCTTTCTAATTGGTTTGACTTTTCCAATCAGCTCACCCGGTTTGCTACTCTTTTCTCCATTCGGTTTGGCTGCATGCACAATCCATTCGGTCTTGTCCTTTGTAGCAGCAGTTGGCCATGCGGTTAACAATTGGCATATGAGATGCTCATTCGGTTTGGTCATGTATACAAGGCAAACGGTCTTGTAGCTGCTTCCCACACGGTTTGCTGTTTTGATAATGATTTTGCATGCATGCTTTCTTGCATGCACGTAGCTTAATTCGGTTTCATTTGCTTAATGCATTTGGTTGGTATGATTCGGTCTTCAGGTTCAAAAGCAGCAAACGGTTTTCATTCTCTTCACGTGAATGGTGTTGCGTGCTCATCCGGCTCCAAACGATCTGCTGCAAAGAACGTTTGCTTTGATAGCTTTTCCATTCGGTTTCATACAAACCTCCAAACGGTCTTCACGTGGGCTGAGCAAACGGTCTTCATGCACACCAGCTAGACCGCATGAGAAGCTGAACAACCCGCATGGGCATGCAGCTATGAAACCGCATGAGAAGCCATCGGCGTTGCTGCTGCCTTAGGAGGATGGTGTCGGCGGTTGTGGCGGCCAGAGCAGCTCGCAACACCGGCAAAGTTGCTGCTGCGATGGCGGGGACGAAGGTGGCTGCCGGTGTATGTTGCGTGCTTCAAACGGTTTGCATGCGTGGTTGGCGAGGGCGGCGTAATTGCCGGAGCAGGTGATGAAGACGACGACGTCGGAGATCATGTGTAGGTGGGCGCCGACGTTGTTGGTGACGGTGAGGAAGACGACGACACTTGTGGCAAGAAGGTCGTCGTGGCAGCGGTGGTGTCAGCGAGCAGGTCAGAGCACCAGAGGAGGTGCTAGTTGCTGCTGTGATCTTGATACTAGCCGAACTGTCTTCACGGCAGTGAAACGGTCTCAAGACCGCATGGGCTCAAACGGTCTTGAGACCGCATGGACTACTCAAACGGTCTTGAGACCGCATGGGCTCAAACAGTCTTGAGACCGCATGGACTACTCAAACGGTCTTGAGACCGCATGGGCTCAAACGGTCTTGGGACCGCATGGGCTCAAACGGTCTTGGGACCGCATGGGCTCAAACGGTCTTGGGACCGCATGGGCTCAAACGGTCTTGAGACCGCATGGGCTCAAACGGTCTTGGAACCGTATGGGCTCAAACGGTCTTGAGACCGCATGGAGTCAGTGTTGTAGGGGTTATGACCTTTGGTGATAGTTGAGGATGATCTGCAGAGGAGAGAAAATGTGAAAATGAAATCAAATAAGCTGGAAACTAGGGTTATTTGAGCTAGTAATGTACTATTTATACGAGACTGAAAGAATACTTAAAGTAAACCCAAAGCGAGGGTAGATCAGTCGATATGCGCCACAAAATCCTTAGAATTGGCGACTGGGAGGGTGAATCTGGAGGATTCATCACCACACCGAACTTAAGCGTTACTCGTCCCGAGGAACGAAAAAGCACAAGACAGTCGCAAAAACGCATGCAATTGGTCTCGTAATAACCTCACCTTCGTGCAAGTGTCAGAATTTTCACAAAAAGGAGAAAAGGAAAATGAGGCGAAACAAAAATTAAGGAAAAACGTCAAAAAAACTTTGAATTGGTGACTAAGGATGAGTCTGGAAGATTCATCACCACACCGAACTTAAGCGTTGCTCGTCCCGAGAAACAAAAAACTTAAAACAGTCGCCAATGAAATCGTTCATCTCAGGATTGCCTCATCCTATTGTCATATCGTAATTTTGTTCATGGCTTAGATCGATACAACATTAGAGCTTCCTTAGATCACGAAATACATCTTATTATATCCTCATTTATGAGTTCACTTTGCTGAAGTACTTCCTTCTCACTCTCTGTTGTATCGGTCATGTTAAAGAGTATTATGAGACTTTGAACAGACCCACATAATCAACAAAATGCATACGATCTGTCACTGGTGTTGAAAAAGGAGGGAATGGGGGTATGATCAAAAGATAAGAGTCACTCCTCTGATTGAATCAAGACTCTAATTATTAGTTGACTCATCGAGATACTTTGAATGATTTGTGCACAACTCTGGTTGACTTAGCCTTACACCCGATTTTTTTTCTAAAGGTAACTCAGAAGTGTGTATAGGTTGGCTTAGGGCTTTTGGCTATTTTACTTCTTCGAGAGGAGGTAAGGGGTTATTTTTGGATCCTTAGGATCTTCACTACCGGTCACGACACATCTGCCTTTATGAGGGCAGCTAATGTACCGGCCGGGCGAGACCTTTATCGGTTATCCTTATTCAGGGCACAACTCTCATGTTTTTATTCACACTCTGGCTTTTATTCATTCTCACTTGGCTTGGGAAAAAAGGTATTTTTGGATTTTTATATATTTGGGCTGCCAAGCCTCTTTTTGGAATCGGTGTAGATTTTTCGCCAACCGCGGTATGTGCACAGTCATTGTATACTCTTTGAATCAAGAAAAGAAGGTGATACACCCCTGCTATGTATTTAGGGGTATGGAAAAAGCGGTAGTGGAAAGAGGGGTGTGGTGTACCACACCGAACTTAGAGTTTTGCAAAGGTGTGGTTCACCACACCGAACTTAAAGTTCGGCAATGTTCTAGTTTTCACTAGAAAGGAGTGTGGCGTGCCACACCGAACTTAAGACTTTGGCATGGTTAGTGAACAGAGGGGTATGAAAATGAAAGAAGAAGTGTAGAAGAGAGTTTGGATCATGATGCAGTTTGCTTAGCGATTCCATGCGATGGGTCTCTATTCTCCATCACACTCTGCTCAAAAAGAGACATGATGAAACATCAAATGAGAAATCCATACAACAGATCCATTAATCAGATAAAGGCGTGATGTATTTGATCTATCTCAACTTTATTGAAGTGTATCATCATTTCCTGTTTGGAAGTTTGACATTAGGATTCATAGGCTATTCAAGGTGAAAAACACACATTGGCTAGTTTTAAGCATTCTTTTCTTGGAAAGAAGCAACGAAAAGAGGCGATGATCACAGATTCAAAAACAAAAGCCGACTAGATAAAGGCTTTATTTTTAGAAAGACTAACAAAAAGGTGGAAAAATTATGAAAAAGAAACTAAGAATGGAAAAACATGAAGCAGTAAAGATAAAGGGTGGAGTGAGAGTCATACCACCCACCCTCCACCTTGAACTTATGAATTTGCCCATTTCTGAGCAAATACTAGGTTCAAGATGGAGGGGAAGGGTTGCGCAGTGTTAACCAGGCGGTCCTCGTAGTTGGAAGAAGTTCCGACAAAGATATCTCGTGATGGCTGGTGCTGAGAACGAGGAAGTGGTCTGAACAACTTGTTGGCTGGGAAGTTGTGGCAACTTGAATGAGTCTTCTGGATGACTTGGATGCACATCACTTTCGCCTCGTTGTCCGTCCAGAAGAATCCAGAGACCTTCCCCCATCAGCGAGGGAGGTGGAACATAAGCAGTCGAAACTGGAGGACTATGCGAGAAATCAAGGTTATGCCCACTTGTGCCCTCCAGTTGTGGCTCACCCTCGAAGTTCAAAGTAAAACTACTTTCTTCAAAATCTAGGGCAGTTGATTGAGGGTCGGCCACTTGAACTTCCTCCTGTCTAGGATCAGGTGGTGGATCTGGTTCCGGCTTCATTTCGTCACCTGGCTTTTCTTGTGTGGGGTATGGTAGCCAGGATGACGTTTCTTCATCAGAGGAGTTATTTTGGGAAGTATCATCATCTTTATCAATGTTGAAATTGGTAAGAGCGTCGTTCTTCTTTTCAAAGTTTTGTTCATGATTTTCCTCGTAGAACATCCTTAGTTCATCCAAGTAACTAGAAGAGGATTTGACTGGTAAAACGAACTCTTGCTCGGGTAAGGAAGTCATGGGATCCTGAGATAGAGGTTCCAGTGATATATCTTCATGGGATGGATTAGTCCATGACATATCATTCTGAGAGCTAAAATCCCCTGATGAGCCCATTTCTTTGATATTGGGACTAATATAAACCATTTCTGAGAGATGTTGTTGCTCCAGTTCTTCTTCATAACACTCCTCTGGTTCTATTGAGTGCTCGGGAAGAGTTTCTATGGGAGGAATGGAAACTAGCTCAGGTAATGGATAAATCTCAGTTTCATGAATGTTAGGGGAGGCTTCTTCATAGGGATGAGTGGCTATAAAGGGATAGATTCGTGGCTTGATGTCATCGTAGGGGTCCTTTTTGTCATTACAAGAGTTTATGATAATATCATAATCCGTCCCAAAGTCAAGAGATGGTTCATGTTTCTCTTCATGGTGCACTTTCAACTCATTCAAGTGACTAGAAGGAGATTCAATAGAAAAATCATGTTCTTGTTCGAGGACTGGCTCCGTCAGAACTCCTTGTGGTGGTGTCATCTCATGGAAAGGACCAGTCGTAGAATTGTCATCTTGAGACCCCTCATCCTCCCTTGATTCTATTTCATCATCAGTGGGAGTGGTATGGTCCATCTCTGGATCAGGATCTTGGTCAGTCCCATCCTCGAAGTTTGTTTCTAGATCAGCCGAATGATCAGAAATGTCTTCATAAGGACAAATCAGATCCTTTTCCAGTAATGGAATCGTTTGAATCTCTTGCATAAAAGACGTCTCCTCATCTGAATCAGTCTCATATTCATCTATGTCTGACTGAGAAGGAGTGTAGAGTTCGTGTAATGTAGACCCTTCTTCATTGGAATTCGACAACAAGACAGTTGAGGTTGAAGAATATTTGTCATATAAGGAGTCAATCATTGATGATTTCCCTTCAATCTGTATGGTCGGATCTGAGTCTATGGGGGGAGAAGATGGATAAAAATTAAAGTCTGTTCCCAATTTATCTCCCAATTGAAGAAAATCTTCATATTGGTTACGCATTCTTTCATCTAAGAGCATAGTGCAAGAGTCATTATCCGGGTCAGACTTCGGCTCGAAGAATGATTCTTTTTCTTGTGGTGTGGTGAAGGTATCATCCTTGAGTTCAGTCATTGATTCTGAGGATGATTCCCTACCCTGTACTGGCACTTGAAAATCATTGGGAGGCACATTCCACATGATTTCGTAATCATCATCATAATTTATTGCAACATGTGGACTAGAGATGTGCTTAGTTGAATTTTGTGGCTGTTCTACATGTTGCTCAGGAGCGTTGACAACTTGCGTAAGTTGATTAAAGTCAGCTATCAACTTCTTGGTCGCGGCTGTCTGATCAGCTAGTTGTTGAGCCACCGATGTTTGTAAGGCACGTAGTTCTTCCATCAATGTGTGTTGATTTTCATGAAAAGGCTCTTCATGGCACCCGTTTGATTGATGTTGATAATAGCTTCCCTCATCATAGTATCGATTTGAGTTGCTTTCCAATTGCCCTCCTGTATTGCAGTCTATGCCTTGAAATCCGCCATAGTTAGGTTTCTCGTAGTAGCCTCCAGGGTGATATGGAATATAACCTGCGTTATATCCATAGTTGTATGGAGTGGCTGCTCTGAGTTTCCCGACTATACGATTCATGATTACTTGACGCAAGGCCATCACGTAGAGAGGATGAACGTTGAAACAGTTGATCGATACATGAGAATAGTCGCCACAGAATTGACAACTATTGGTTGGTGACACTGACTGCTTCATTTTGAAGAGAATTGGTACCTGAAATCCAAGAAAGAGTTTATCAAGTTTGACCAACCACTTCAAATCTAAGATGATATGCAAGATTAAGTCCTTTACTTTTTAGGTTTTTTAAAAGAAAAAGAAAACACTAGAGAAACCTAAATCGACATGAAATTTGAAAAAGACGATTCTTATACCGTTGTCCCCGACAACGGTGCCATTTTTTGATGGAGCTAGAACTTACACCAAAAGATTACTCTTCCAATGGAAGTCCTAATATGCACCAAAAACCCTAGGGAGTTGATGTTCTCTCTAGGTTTACCTACAACTGGTGCTAGATAAATGCTCCAATCCCACAAGAGTGTGGAAGCCTTATCATAGTACATATTTAGGATCGAACCCAAAGGACAACGTTAAGAATGTGAGTGTCTTTTTCTTGTTTCGTATCGATCTAAGTTAATCATATAAGACCAGAAGTTTGATTTGAGTTATTTAACCTAAAACATGCAAAAGTAAAGGCAAGAATAAAAACTAGTGTAAGGATTAAAAACTAAGATTAGCAAATGATGATGGATCACTGGGGTGACGTGGGTATTCGCCACCACTACACATGAATTGCACTTGTACCAAACATAGCAAGACTTGTAAGCAAGATACATGGATGTTGTACAATACCGATGTCTTATAGGACAAGAGTAATGCACACATCCTTTACGGGTTGAGTAACTCTCATTCGGTACGTATCTACGTGTCAATGAAGATATGTAGTCTCTGAAGAGAAAATCTTACTCAACCTCGTGAAACATGCATCGGAAGACTAACAAGCGAGTGATAATTACCAAATTGATTAGTATCCTTATAGACTATCCCTCTTTTGAGGATATAGCTACGAGAAACGTGAGAGTGTTGCAACGTCAGCCATCCCCGAACGAATGGTCAAGTACTTTGCACCACTCTCTCCTCAGAGTGTGTTCTTCGACCTGTCAAGGTCGCACTTTTGTACATCAACTGATTCCATTTCATAATACAAAAGTACAACGATGGAGGTGAGTTTACTCCACTCCTTAGAAAGCGTTCCTAGATACCGAAGCGGGTGCGCGGTGGATACACGCACCAAAAACCAAAACTAAATCGGTATTCGAGTTTCAAGAGCGGTCGTAGACAAACCACAACGAAAGACAATAGATGCATACAAGAACGCGGCCAACATTCAAGCATGTATGAAACGATTTAGTATTGAAACGGAATGATAACATCTTTTAAGTACAAGATACAAAACACGGGCAGTGGGGCTAGTCCCCGCACCCCAGTGGATGGAACTACTCGCTCCTCATAGATCAACTAGCTATACATCATGGCTTTCGATATTTTGCCAGCAGTCGAAACTGCGCAAAACTTTAGAAGGACAAGTTGACAATATAACTTGTCTTTCTGAACCAAGATCCATGGCAGAAAATGTATAAGGAAAAGGAGAGCTATTCAGTATATATGAACAAGTTTGTGTAAAAAAGAAATAAAACTATGCATATATATAGGCTTAAGGATGACAGAACAAAATCTTTTGGCCGTGTAAATGTGGAAAACTACCTCCCAAGCAACGACACTAAAAGGTTGATCGGCCAAAATCGCACGTCCGAAAGGGAGGTGGACTCAGAAGGAATCAAACTTTAAATTTATAACTCGAAACCTTAAAAGACCCCCACAACTTTATTATGGGTCAAAGTAGATATACAGGATCAAACACAGGGATGTGGGGATGTTTAGGGATGAGCTGAGCTCAAAGCTGCCATCGCCGGCGAGGTCCAGGGCACGTCGAGCAGCTGGGAGTGGACCTAGAGCTTCACGAACCCAACGTGGAGCTTTGTGACCCCTCAATCCAGCTAGAGGGCAGGTAAATACTTAGAACCCACTTTCTGATTACAGAGCCTCCTGCCATCACAACCATGGTTGTAGTTAACCTCCGGCGAGCTTCTTGGGCTCGTTGGACTCAGGAAGACCCCACGAACACAACCCGCTCATTCTCACACACTCTGCACCCACCTAGCTACCCCACTCCTTCACCATCCCTCGCCTCAGCTAGCTGCTGCCATGGCGCGAGTCAGAGAAGAATCGAACCAACGAAAACCCCAATCTGTCCAAGCGTGGTCACGTGCAAAGAACTCAACCTCAGGGGCATTTACGTCTTTCACCTATCTTTGACCCGGTTGACTGAGGCTGGCTCGTGGGTTAAAGGGAGGATTCGTGTAGCCGGATCCCTCTTCTGATCTGTGAGACCAGCGACCCCTTTTTCGTTTTCTTTTATTTTATTTTTCTTCGTTATTTCCTTAGAAATTTCCTAATTGGTCAGAATTGTGAAAACCCTAGAAAATGATAGGAATATCGAAATATATCGAACCTATACATCTTTTTCATCAGAAAAATGCAATATATTTAAATAAAATGATTCCAAGACCTAGATATGATTCCTTCTCTGAAAATATGACCTACACACCTAATGACCCCTTTATATTTATATATTATGTAATAATGGTCATTACTGATTTTCCAATCTGCCCTGAGAACAGATTAAACCCTAATTAGTGTTCCAATCATCATTCTCTCGAAATCATGTCTAAGAAAGATAGTTGATTCAATAATTGAGAAGAACCCTAATTTCTAGTTTTTCTCACCTTATCATGAATATTATGTATAATTTATGAAAAACCCTAATAACTAAAATGTCCTTTAATAACCTGGATGACCCTGATCTTAGACCCCAACTCGGAATCCTATGTATCCTAAAGTGGCATCCCAAATGACCTAAACCCTAATAAGAAACCCTAATGTGGAATAATGAGAATCCATAGTAACTTAGGGTTTTGTTTATATTTCAGGGTGATCTATTATCTTTCTCCTAACTTAGGATTTGTGGAATCCAGATTTGAGAATTAGAGGTACGTGGATATAATTATATGATTAGATTTTGCTGGATGCTAAGTATATGTAATTGTTTGCATGAAATTGACATACATTGATGGATGTGTATATTTATGAATAAATGATGATTTACCGCCTTGAAAATAAAAGAACATAATTGAATATAAGTGAAATGTAGTTACTAGTGGTGCTCATTAAACTCCCTATTAGAGAGGGAAAGCTTTAATGTTGACTAGCACCTCCCTAGAGTACATGGTATACGGGGAGATCCCTAGAGTACAAGGTACACGGGGAAGGGCCCAATATTTTTGTGATTATGTGCTAAGTCCACCATAGTAATGCATGTTCACTATAAATGAGGCTAATAACTTGAGATTTCTTGATTTTCTTCCTTTAAATAATGTTTCTTTCTCTTTCTCCAATTTGATTATTTTATATACCAGCATAGTATAGCTTTTAATTCCACGTACCAACTTTGTTGATGTTTTTGTTTCTCGTATTTTCTAGGTACAAGGAAAAATTGATAATAGAAGAAGCACTCTAAAGTACCTGAAGCCACTAAATAAAGATCATGGAGGATATGAGATGGATTTCCACTTCTTATCATGTTCATTTCAGTTAGATAGTTTTTAGTCTTCTAGATGATGTAATAGGATGTTATAGATCCTATGTAATAAACACATTTTCTTTCTATAGACTTAACCTTCTTCCTTTCTCACTTATTAGAATGTATGACTTTATCTTTCATTATTGAATGAAGTTTTGTGTGGCTATTTACTATGATGTGAACATGATCTTGTCTTATCTCTGATTTTAGTTGGCTATCTTGATTTCTATTATTTTCCCTTTTGACATTTATAGATATGAGTGCACGCATATCTGTATATGTCACTAAGGAAAGTATGTAGAAATTGGGGTCGTCACAGTTGGTATCAGAGCATTTGTTCACACAGTATGGTCACATGACTTTCATTCACCCTATTATGAGTCTAGGGTAGTCTTTGAGTTAGGGATGTGAAGGGTTGAGGTGACTAGGATAGCATCTGCCTAAGGTCTGGCTAAAGTCTCCGAGCCACTTTGCTTGGCAATCACGAGGCTATCTATAAGGCAGTGTGAGTCTACCTGGCCGATATCCTAAGTGTCCCTTACTTCTTGGGCATACCTTAAATTAGGATCCTTATCATCTATAGCAATTCCCTCTCATCTTTTCTATAGGAATGTTTTTTTCCCTCTTATCTCAAATTTTTGAAAAATTGTTCTTCCCTTCATCTTTATGGTATAAGATTAGGAAAGAGTCTCTCTATTTAGAAAGTCTTAAGGACTGACTAATAATGAGTTTAAGGTATCCTCCATAAATTGTAACATCAAGAACATTAATAAATGATATAAGAGAATAATGAAATGACATAATGATAATGACAAATATAATTGTTCAGTAATAAATCTAATATATCCCAATTAATTTCAAGATGCCTCCTAAGACTCGCAGCTCAGGGGAATCATCCTCTGAGAAAAGAAAGGAACGTGAAACCTCTGAAGTACCTGATCCTGATGTTTCGGATAAAGGAAAGGTGGGAGGAACAGAAGAAAATCCTTCTAGATTTTATGGAAACCCTCGCAAAAAAAGGAACCCCTGAACCTAGTTCATCTAGGAAGAAAGAAGTGACAGTGATAGATTTTATTAAACTAAACCTTGATTCTTTTTGGGGAGAGGATCAGCCTGAGGTCATGGACAAGGCTAAAGCCTGGATTTTGCCCATAGAGAATGGTTTTCATACCCTAGAAGTACCCAATGAGAAGAAGGTTAGGTTTGCCACCCATATGATTAAGGGAGGGGCAAAAATATGGTGGGAGAACTATGGCGGGAATAGGGGTGGGGAAATAGACAACATGGAGTGGGAAGCCTTTAAAAACCTCTTCACGGATTGTTTTATGCCCATAGCTGAGAGGAAGAGGATGGAGAAGATGTACATGGAGTTATGGCAGGGTAGTCTTTCAGTAGCTGATTACACCCGGAAGTTTAGGCTTCTGGAACGTTATGCACCCATCAAGGCTGAAGACTGCCTTACTGAACACTATGTTGACTGCCTTTCTGCCCACCTAAAAACCCTAGTCATAGCCTCTCATCCCAGAAGCATAGATGAAGCCCTAGATATGGCCCTCAAGCAGGAGAGAGAGCAGGGCATGCAAAAACCTTCTAGCATGGGATACTTAGGGTTAACCACAACTGAAGAAGATAAGTTTAAGAAGTTCAACCCAGGCCATAACAACAAGGGATCAGGGAAAGGAGGAGGTTCAGGAAAAGGAGGACAGAGGCACAATTGAAATCAACATAAGATTGTCCACCCGAAGTGCAAGACTTGCGGACGACACCATGGTGGAGTATGCCGCCACACCAAGCCAGTCTGCTATAACTGCAAAAAGGAGGGTCATTTCGTCGCCAAGTGCCCCACTACCTCCATCTTTGGCAATCCTGCGGGTGGTGCTCCGCAGCCTCAGGGACACCACAATGGCAGGGTATTTGCAGTAAATGCAGAAGAGGCCAAGGCAAATCCAAACCAACTCTGTGAAGGTAACCTAATTTCTTTATAATTCAATATCTTTTTCAAGCCTGCTATTATTCATAATTTGATTACCTTATGTAGGCATTGTATTATTAAATGGTCATCATGTTAAGGCTTTATTTGACTCTGGATCTACAAATACTTTTATTTCTCGAACTCTGGCATCCATATTAAATCTTCACATAAGGGATTTGGGATATATTCTGGACGTGTCTACTCCGAGTGGCAAAATACTCACAAATCTGCAAAAAACTAATGAACTTTCTCTTAAATATGAAAATCATGATATGCCCTTTAAATTCATTCTCTTAACTATGGAAGACTTTGATGTTATACTTGGTATGGATTGGATTTACCCATACCATGCTCACATTGATTGTAGAAACAAGACGGTCGTTCTCTCTCAACCTCATTTTCATCCTGTGAAAATCCCTAGGGGAAGCAAATTCTGTAATAATATTATAATCTCCTCTCTTAAAGATAAAAAGCTCATTTCTAAAGGATGTAAAGTCTTCCTCGCATTAGTCTCAGAGACCAGTCCTAGTAGCGGGCCTATAGAAAGTCAGGAGGTGGTACGTGACTTCCCTGATGTTTTCCTGGAGGAGCTTCCTGGGCTGCCTCCAAATAGAGACATTGAGTTCTCCATAGATCTTCTTCTTGGAACCACTCCGATTTCTAGGGCACCATATAGGATGGCACCTGCTGAGCTTATGGAGTTGAAGAAACAGTTGCAGGAACTTCTCGATAAAGGTTTCATTCGTCCTAGTGTTTCCCTCTGGGGAGCTCCTATTTTCTTTGTTAAAAAGAAAGATGGTTCAATGCGTATGTGTATTGACTATCGCATGTTGAACCAAGCCACTATTAAAAACAAGTACCCTCTTCCTCATATTGATGACCTCTTTGACCAGCTTCGTACTGCTAAAGTTTTCTCAAAGATTGATCTCCGTTCTGGATACCATCAACTTAAAATCAAGGATTCTGATATTTCTAAAACTGCTTTTCAAACTCGTTATGGGCATTACGAATTTCTAGTGATGCCATTTGGGTTGACTAACACACCAGGTGTATTTATGAATCTGATGAACAAAGTCTTCCAACCTTATCTTGATGAGTTTGTGGTTGTCTTCATTGATGATATCTTGATGTATTCTAATTCTATGGAAAAACACCGGGAACACTTACGAGCAGTCCTTGACAATCTTCGAACCCAGAAGTTTTATGGCAAACTTTCAAAATGTGAGTTATGGATTGATAAGGTTATGTTTCTTGGCCATGTCAATTCTGGGGGTAGTATATCTGTTGATCCTTCCAAAGTCTCTGTTGTACTTGATTGGCAACCTCCTCGTAATCCTTCTAAAATTCAGAGTTTCCTGGGTCTGGCCGGATACTATCGTCGTTTTATTCCAAACTTCTCCAAAGTTGCACTTCCTCTAACCAAGCTTACTGGGAAGGACGAGCACTTCATCTGGTCAGCCACTTGTGAGTCCATTTTCTAGTAGTTAAAGCAGAAGTTGACGTCGGCTCCTGTTCTTGTTCTACCCTCTGGCAATGAAGGGTTTGTGATATTCACTGATGCTTCAAGAAATGGATTAGGATGTGTCCTGCAGCAGAATGGTAAGGTAGTGGCCTTTGCGTCTAGACACCTAAAACCCAATGAACTTAATTATCCCACCCATGATTTGGAATTAGCTGCAATCATTCATGCCCTCAAAATCTGGAGGCACTACCTGTACGGGGCAACATTCGACATCTTCACCGATCACAAGAGCCTAAAGTACATCCTGACTTAGAAGGACTTGAATCTGCATCAACGCTGATGGATTGAATACCTAAAGGACTATGATTTCACTATTGCCTATCATCCGGGTAAGGCAAATGTAGTCGTTGATGCTCTTAGCAGGAAAAGGGCAGTATGTGCATCTCTTTCTGTCCCTGAATGGAGGAACATGGAGGATCTAGTGGGTTGGAAACCGCAGTTTTTGTCTGATTGTGTGCATGTTAATAACATCTCTATCACGTCCAACTTGCATCTCGAACTTCTTGAAGCACAAAAGGCTAGTCCCAGTCTTGCAGAGCTCTCTTCTCCAATGTCAAAGCCGCAAACACATATGTCCATGGGTATTGATGGTGGTCTCCGTTACAAGAATCGTATGTGGGTTCCTGAGCAGTCAACTGTAAAAACATCAATCCTAAATGAGGCACATGGGTCCAAGTACAAAGTTCATCCAGGCACGACGAAGATGTACAAAGACCTACAAAATCAGTTTTGGTGGAGGGACATGAAGCGTGATATTGCCGATTTCGTGTCCAGGTGTCTGACATGTCAAAGGATCAAAGAGGAACATCAGAGGCCAGGCGGTCTACTACAACCCCTTGAGATTCCAGAATGGAAATGGGAACACATCACCATGGATTTCGTGGTGGGGTTACCCAGGACCAGGAAGGGATACAACGCTGCATGGGTCGTAGTGGATCATCTCACCAACTCAACTCATTTTCTTCCTATGAAGACTACTGTAAAGGGTTCTGAGTTGGCTGACCTCTACATACGGGAGATAGTACGTCTGTATGGCGTTCCAGCATCTATTGTCTCAGACAGGGACCCGAAGTTCACATCAAAGCTGTGGAAGCAGGTTCAAGAGGAATTGGGCACCAAGTTGAACTTCAGTACAGCCTACCATCCACAAATAGATGGGTAGTCAGAGCGTACAGTGCAAATTTTAGAGGATCTTCTACGAGCTTGTGTTCTCGATTGGGAAGGATCATGGGACTATTACTTGCCATTGGCGGAGTTCGCCTATAATAACAGTTATCAGGCAAGCATTGGGATGCCTCCCTATGAAGCTCTTTATGGCCGACCTTGTAGATCACCCTTACACTGGGACGACGTCGGAGAGCGTACCCTGATGAAATTCAAGGAGATGCAGTTGTATACTGATAAGGTTGCTTGACGCAATTTTATCGTGCGTATAAACGCAAGTGAACGCGTCGAGTAGTTCAGGCCTTTGTGAGGCCCGAGTCGAACTCAGGGATACGTGCAATCGTCGGGGACTCCTACTAACTACTCGTGATCATCTAAGCCAAATAACAAGTTGGGAGTTGTTGTTAAAAATAAAAGAAAATAAAAATAAAATAAAACAAACGATCGATTAAATGTTAATTTAATCAATTTAAAAGGGTATCTTTAGGATTGCGGTTTCACCGTGGGTTTTCCTTGTATTAAATTTTATATAATGCCTCAATTTTATCTCTCTATCCGGGTAGTGGCCTGAAAATAGAATTGTCCACTGTCGTGGTGCAATTCACTACCTAGGTTTAGGTCGGTTCCACCGTCGTAGTAATCTATGCCCTAAACTAGGTGCATTATGAACGATCTCTCAGTTTCCACCATTAATTTTACACCACCTTGGTCAAGGGATTTATCGATTAATGTAGGTTTCGTCTCTTTTCAGCCGTTAATCCTTGTTTCAAAGTGATTAAGGGCATTAGGTTATTATTATGGTGATCAAGCATAACAATATAGGGAGAAAACAAAACTATACCACGGATTTAAGAGATAAAATATGAATTACTATTATAAAACTGTCATACAATGAATTCCCAGGCTACTCCCGGTCCTAAAGACAAAGGGGATTAGCCCCGCATGTTCATATCAACAAAGTACAAGGTAGAGATAGGGGAAAACATGTGAAAAATGTGGAATGAAAGGGAAAACCCCTGAACGGAGAAGAACTAGTTGATCCTTGGCGTAGAACACGTGCTCTCCCGCCTTTCGGTGGTGAAATCTGTCTTCTGCGGCGTCCGAATCAACAAGTATGAGCTTCTAGCCTCCGTTCTCCTCTCTACCGCTCCTCGGTACTTGTGCAATGACTGATGCCATCCTCTCCTCTTCTCGGCGGTCGTCATTAGCTTTATTTTGGTCATTAGGTCGCTAATAAACCATAGCCATCCGATTGAGATCATTAGAAATCCAACTCATATCCTACGGCGTCGATACCATCGACGCGAGTCGATGGTATCGACCCGCTGTAGCTGCGGCCGGCTACAAACCCTTCCTTTGTCGTGCCCAACAGTATCTCGATACCATCAATGCGGGTCGATGGTATCGACTTCATTTAGGCGTCGGTTTTTTGCAAACTTCCGACACTGTAGCCTCCGAGTGTCGATGGTATCGACTTGGTGTCGATACTATCGACCGGTTTCTCGCCAGCAAGCTGATGGTATCTCGATACCATCGACGTCAAAGTTGATAGTATCGAATTTTTCCTGCATCTTTCGGCTGGCAAACTGTGACAAAGTCGATGGTATCGACCTCCGTCGATGGTATCGACGGAAGCAGATACTCATTTTTCCTAGAATTCAAACATGAAACCACATCAATTCACACAAATAATAATAATTTGACAATTAATGTTCAAAACGATAAACTAAAGGGGATTTGACATAAAATAGCAGCAAAGACCAAAGTGGATGAATTATGCGATATTAACCATAGAAATGACTAATTAAAGCATAAAACACATATGAAACAGGTCTATAAATGCGACTCAAAATCATCGCATCAAACTCCCCTAAGATTGAACGTTGCTCGCCCTCGAGCAACTAATCCTTAAAATAGAATTGCCAATGTCAACTGAAAAACAACACATCACAACCAACATCCCATATGACTCCCACCGGACATTCACATACCGGCCCTCTCTAACCACGGAATGGTAATTACCCTGCAGGCGACAATAATCATCAATAAAAGAAATTGACCTCAAAACCGATGAACACTATCACATAAGGCAGTTAACATAATAAAACTCACCAGTTCAGACTTGGTGCATCTTGTGATCACCTATACTACGTTGCTCGCCCTAACTACCATCTACATGGAAGTAGTTCTCCTGATATTCATTAGTGAGGAGACATTCACGGTGGCCTACCAATCCGAGCAACGGGTGGATGAAGATAGGTGGCTCATGGAAGAAAGTGGAAGTATTGTACTGTTTCAACATGCATAATACAAAAATGTCCTACATGATGCAAAAACACATGAGAAATGCCCTAATGCCTAAAATTGGGTGGAATGATGCATGCACTAACCATCCGTCTCAAAATGAGATGGATATCAAGTTAAGTTACATCATGTACTCAATTATCCTGAAATGCAGGTGATATTACGTTCCTTTCTCCTTCTTATTCGACTTTCTTCTAAATAACTCTTTTTTTTCATTGTGCAGATTTTTCAGATTTTTTTTTTATTTTTCTTTCTTCTTTTTCAGCCCTTATATCCATGATTTCTTAAATATAACTACATTGGGAAAATTTTCTTCATGTTCAAAAATTTGCACTATTTAGAAGGTATGGAACACTTCCATTCACCATTAGAGAAAAATTTAGACACATGATGTACATTATGCATGAAAAATTATGAATGCAACTACATGGCATGCACCTAAGGATAATGTGCTTGTATCACTATTCTACTTTTTTTTTCATTTTTCAATATATGCAAAACATATGAAAATAAATTCAATGCAGAGGCTATCTATATGCAATGCTGTCAAAGAAGTTAAAACTGTATAGTACTTCCAAATCTTGGTGGATTGTGAAAACAATGAGGTGGAAAGATCACAAGACTAGATGACTGAACCTTAGAAAGATATTATGTGTCCCTCCTTACTGACCTGTGTAGTAGTTAAGAGGTTTCTCTCTCCTATTTCCAATTAAAGTCACATTACCAGTTGGTCAGTTTAGGCTCAAACAACCATTTTCGTCCACTTTCATGAATCATTGGGAGTACGGTTGTGAAATTTTGTTTTAGAGTTGACAAAACCAATCATTTTCGTAGGATATGTGCCCAAGGTTAAACAAGACAAGCTTTCCAAACACACAAAAATTTTAACTTCCCTTGATTTTCCCATGCACTATTGATGAGATGACACAAGATTATGACATCCACGATTACACTAGATAGCATGTGGATCCTACAAAAACTAAAATTGCAAGAAGCAAATAACAAGAAAATACAAAATTAAAAACTGAAAACAATAAAAGATAAACCTATTCCAACTACCCCCCTAAGCTTGAATTCGACTATGGCCTCATAGTAAAAAACAAACTTAAAGATTGGAACAGTGATACCGGATCACTCCTGTGGCGGTGGAGGCAGGTACTACGGAGCCGTCAGGTCCCAAGAAGGATACTCCCCCTGGAAGCTTGGATCAAACTGGGCCCTGGGTGGAGGTTGTGGATAGCCTCCAAAATAATTTTGGCTCCAATAGTGGTCATAGAAGGGCTCCTGCTGCATCTTCATCCGATACAACCAATCATGTATCTATTGTTGGTTGTCGAGGAGAAGACATTCATTCTTGAACATCACCCTTTGGTTGTCAAGTATCTGGTTTGTAGTGTCTTGAATACCGGCATACATTCCCATATGCTGCTTTTGTGTCTGGTGGATATCCTGCATCATGGTGTACATGCCTTGCATGGAATAGGCATCCTCGCTTGGCTGCGAGGGCTGTGGTGGTGGAGGCGGATGCGGAGAAGATGAAGATGCACCCGGATGCATCCTAGGGCGCTTTCGGGGTTCTACTCGTGCTTGAAGAGGTGTAAATGCCTCCTCTTCCTCCTCAGCCTCGTCATCATTTCCGTCGTCGCCGTCTTCTTCATCGGAGTCTGCGATGGCTATGATTGGCCATCTGAAGTGCTATGCGCCCTCGATGTTGAAGATATGATTGGGAAGAGAACATTCTTGATATGATTGATTTACGTGGCAATGTGCAAATGTCACGCCATCTCGAAGAAGCAACAGATTGGACCTGTGTAAATGTTGCAAGTTTACTTTGCTCCTAGTAGATAGAGGAGTGAGGGTCTGGAAATTCAAGCCAAGGTATGAAGCCAGCTTGGTGATGAGCCCGCCGAAGTGAATCGGCTCTTTCCTCGTACTCCTCTTCACGTCCAAAATGCGTTGTAGAAAGAATGCACCCCAATTGCATTCTTGTTTCTTCAGGAGTTTGTATAGAAAGAAAAGATCCGACCCCTGAAATTTGCTAAGGGCCAGATCACCCCGAGCAAAAACTGTGGAACTCAGCATCCGGTGCAAGACCCAGACGAAGGGGTGCTCAAAGTCAGATACCGCTGCATTGTGGTAGCTCACCGACTTACCCGGCGGCACCGTCACCAGCTCGGAGAAGATTGCATCATAATCGGTGCGGTGGTTCGGCCGCCGGTGGTCATACTACAAATGGTTCCAGTTGAAAATCATGTTGAACTGCTTCAGCGTGAGGACGTAGTCATGGTTGTACAGCCGGAAAGACACCCGGCCCTGGATCCATTCGCGGTCAGTAGCATTGATGTCGTTGGGAACGACGCAGACGTCCAGTGACGCCATGAATTCTGCTACCAGCTCTTTATACGTCGGCCAGTCACCAAAGAACAGCTGGCCATCTTGGTGAAATTCCAGTTCGCCAGGCCTTATTGGTGTGTGACGGGCCTGCCCGTTAAGAACATAGGCCAAGTTGGCCTCGAATCCGAGATCTCGGATCATCTCCCGGTCCACATAACGGGTAGGCTCGATCTTCCTCCGCATTATCTCTTCGTAGATCTTTTGGACCTCCGAGGAAGGATGGACGAGTCGGGGACATGCGACCGATCCTGGTGGCGGTGGCACAAACTCGGGCGGAGTTTCACGTGAGGAAGAAGCTCCGGCTATATGCACCATGTTGGCAACGAGAAAAGGGATTAGAGAAGGAGAGCTCGGTGAAGATTGGAGAATCAGATCTCCGCTCGGTGAAGATCTTCACTCGGTGCTGCTCTTCGTCGGCTTGGATGGCTCGGAGGATTGCTCGGCGCAAAGGAAGAAGATTACTCTGAAGGTGTGATGTAAAATGACGTAATGAATCTCCTTATATAGAGTTGGCCGGCGCCACTGTTGGCCCGTCGATACCATCGACGCGGGTCGATTGTATCAACACTAGTCGATGCTATCCGCCCCCATTGCGAGTATCAACGGTCGTCGATGGCTGGATCTTGAAACTCAGATCGCTGACGTGTCGATACCATCAACATGGGTCAATGGTATCGACGCTGCACCCGGATCGATGATGTGGAAGCCGCGATTGCCGTTGATTTGTTTACGCGGATCGGTGATGTGAATGGCCGATACCATCGACGAGGGTCGATGGTATCGACTTGCCTTTGTTGCAACACCTCCGCTTTGCGTCTCAACCTGTAACCGTGTCGATACCATCGACGAGGCCGTCGATGGTATCGACTTTCCTGAGTCGATTTGGTCTGTAAATCTTCAGAGATCTCGATGGTATTGACTGGTGTCTCGATACCATCGACTTCACTTTTACGACCACCTGTAGGTAGGTCGATACCATCGACGAGGCTGTCGATGGCATCGACGCAGTGTGAAATCTGCAGTCGTCAACCTGTTCCATGGTCGATACCATCGACCAGTGTGTCAATGGTATCGACCCTTTCTCAACCTGCACATCAAACAAACCGATCACGGTATCTTTTTTTACATGAAAAACTAAGTAAAAAAAAATTAAATTACGAATGTAAATGAACTAAACTAATGTACCGATGGTTGGGTTGCCTCCCAACAAGCACCCTTATTTAACATCTTAGGCTAGACGGCTTTCGGGCACCTCATTCATCCGAAAGTGAAATGAGTTTGACCTCATTCACCTTCCTCTTGTAATTTTCACCAAAATAGAGCTTCAGTCTTTGTCCATTCACTAAAAACGTGGTATCACCATCACGCACTAAGATAGCGCCGTGCGGTTTGACCTCTTCTACCACGAACGGCCCACTCCACCGGGATTTGAGCTTCCCAGGATGCAACTTGAGTTGTGAGTTGAACAACAAAACACTATCTCCTTTCTTGAACGTTCGCAACTGGATGTGGCGATCGTGGATCAGCTTTGTGCGCCCCTTGTATATCCGTGCGTTCTCATATGCCGTCATCCGTAACTCATCCAGCTCATTCAATTCAAGCATACTTTTCCTCCCCGCTTCATCGTAAATCAAATTGAGCCTTCTAAGTGCCCAATGGGCCTTATGCTCCAACTCTACCGGTAGGTGACAAGCCCGGCCATACGCCAACCTAAAAGGCGTGGTGCCTATAGGTGTTTTGTAAGCCGTCTTATACGCCCACAATGCATCCAGTAGAAGGACACTCCAGTTCTTCCTCGTGGACGCCACCGTACGCTCCAAAATCATCTTAATTTCGCGATTGGAGACCTCCACCTGCCCTTGGGTCTGCGGGTGATATGGGGTACCTATGTTGTGCTTGACCCCATATTTCTTCAATAAAGTCGAGAACTTTTGATTCCTAAAATGTGTACCCCCATCACTGATTATCATCAGGGGTACTCCAAACCTGCAGAAAATATTTTCTTTCATGAATCTGCACACCACAGTGGAATCATTAGTCCTTGTGGGGATTGCTTCCACCCACTTCGACACATAATCAACTGCTAATAAAATATATAAATTGAAGTTCGAGGACACAAAGGGTCCCATGAAATCTATGCCCCACAAATCAAATACCTCCACTTCCTGAAACACATTCAGGGGCATCTCCTGTCGCTTTGAGATATTACCTGCTCGTTGGAAAGAATCACATTGCCTCACAAACTCGTAGGCATCTCGAAACAAAGTTGGCCAATAGAGGCCGCTTTCCAAAACCTTAGCTGCCGTGTGCGAGCTAGCGTGGTGTCCTCCCGTAGGTGATGTGTGGCAATGACGGAGAACGCTCTCGTACTCCACCTCAGGCACACAACTGCGCAAGATACCGTCCCTGCATTGCTTAAGAAGAATTGGATCATCCCAAAAATAATATCTCAAAGAATGGAAAAATCGTTTCTTCTCCTGATATGACCAATCTTCCGGGATGATCCCGCAAGCCAAATAATTTACAATCTCTGCAAACCAAGGATCCTTAGAAGTAATTGTCAAAATTTGTTCATCCGGAAACGTCTCGGTTATGGGTATATGTAAATCTTTTTCATCCACCCTTTCTAACCTAGACAAATGATCAACCACTACATTTTCAATCCCAAATTTATCCTTAATTTCAATGTCAAATTCCTGTAAGAGCAAAATCCACCTAATGAGTCTAGGCTTTGCGTCTTTTTTCTCCATTAAGTATTTAATTGCGGCATGGTCAGTCCACACAACTACTTTAGATCCAACTAAATATTGCCAGAATTTTTCAAAAGTGAACACAACGGCGAGTAATTCTTTTTCAGTAGTTGTGTAATTTAGTTGGGCATCATTCAACGTCTTTGAAGCGTAAAAAATCACGGCGGGTTTGTTGTCCACCCGCTGGCCCAACACAGCTCCAACTAAAAAGTCTGATGTGTCACACATTAGTTCGAACGGTTTTGTCTAGTCCGGCATTTGAACAACCGGGGCAGAAATTAGTTTTTCTTTTAAAACGTCGAACGCATGTAGACACTTATCATTGAAATAAAAAACAACGTCTTTCTCTAATAGCTCGGATAGAGGTTTTGCAATCTTAGAAAAATCTTTTATAAATCGACGATAGAACCCGACATGTCCCAAGAAACTTCTTACCCCTTTAATAGAATTTGGTTGGGGCAACTTGGAAATGACCTCAATTTTGACCGGATCCACCTCTAAACCTTTGCTAGACACCTTGTGTCCTAGCACTATCTCCTCAGTCACCATCATGTGACATTTCTCCCAGTTGAGAACCAAATGTGTGTCCTTACAACGCTGTAAAACTTTGTCCAGATTATAAAGACATTCATCAAACGATGCACCATACACCGAAAAGTCATCCATAAAAACCTCGAGACAGCGCTCTACCATGTCAGAAAATATGGTGAGCATACAGCGTTGAAACGTCGTCGGTGCATTGCATAAACCAAACGGCATTCGACGGTAAGCAAAAGTCTCATAGGGACAAGTGAACGTAGATTTCTCTTGATCCAAAGGATCAATCGAGATCTGGTTGTACCCCGAGTACCCGTCCAGAAAACAAAAGTGTGATCGACCGGCAAGACGCTCTAAGATTTGATCAATGAAAGGTAAAGGAAAGTGATCCTTAAGCATGGCGGCATTCAAACGGCGGTAATCAATACAAACTCGCCACCCGGTTACCAATCGGGTGGTGACAGGTTCATTTAACATATTGTGGGTGACAGTAATTCCCCCCTTCTTAGGGACTACCTGTGTGGGAATCACCCATGTTGAGTCTGATATGGCGTAGATAATACCTACAGCAAGAAGTTTAATGACCTCCTTCTTCACAACCTCCATCATGCTTGGATTGAGGCGTCGTTGAGGTTGAATCACGGGCTTGGCTCCCTCCTCAAGCCGAATCTTGTGCTAACATAGAGTAGGGGAAATCCCCTTAATATCTGCAACGGACCACCCAAAAGCTCCCCGGTGGTTCTTCAGCACTATCAACAATTGTTCCTCCTCATCCGCACTCAAATAAGTAGAGATGATTACTGGTAACTTATCTTCCTCAGCTAGAAAGACATATTTGAGATGCGGGGGCAGCGGCTTTAGTTCCAAATCCGGCGGGCTTATCAGAGATTATTGAAGCGGCTGGGGAAGTTCACCTAAATCTTCATAATGCCTCGCATAAAAGCATGGAAGCATCTGAAGCATTTTAGCGCACTCCTTGAGTGATTTGCTCCGCATCCAATAATATGTAATATTTAACAAGCAAGCCTCCAACGGTAATTCTGGGTATGCATCAGAAACAGAAATAGCAATCACATCATCCTCCATAGAAAGTAGAATGTCCTCATTCTCATCATTAGGGAATCCCACAACTTTGTAAAGAGAAACTACTTTGGTCTGTTCCATGATATCCACAGCCAAATTTCATTGTCCACCCTGCTAATCACATGAGCCATGTCCAGAAATGGCTTTCCAAGGCAGAGTGAAATATTACAATCCAGATGTTTCACCATATTACATTGTTCATTTGCTTTAGATGACACAGTACTAGAAGGCATGACCATCTCAAAGCGGTCATCGGCTATGCCCAAGGTCAAATGACCTCTCCCCATCTCTAAGATCATGTCGGCTGTAGCTTGGAAAGGACGTCCAAGTAACAGCTCATTGCCATGGTCATCCTGCATCTCCATAACCTCAAAATCAGTCGGAAAGAAAAACCTATCCACCTTTACTAACACATCTTCACATATTCCATAAGGCTTCACCACAAATAGGATGGTGAGGCTTGTTCCAGTCCAGGCCCAATGGAATGGCTCTGATGATTGTAATCTTCATGGTTGTGTGATGGCGTTTGAAATTGAATGGTAAACAAATCAATGATCTCTTGAAGTCTCCTGCCTTGTTCAACATTCTTGTCATGAAGCTGTTGTACTTGAGCAATGATGATTTCAAGATCTATCAATTCTACCATACACTTTTGTAGGGAATCCGTTTTATCAAACTGATGCACTTGGACGAATCCTTGTTCAATAGTTTGGAGTATATTTCTACTGTAGTCTGTGATCTTTGTGGCAACTTGGAGCTGATTATCTTACTTTTCTAGTAGCTGCTGGAGTGGGTCGACTTGTTCTTGGAGATGAGGATCTAGTGCATTGATACTTTCTACGGCTAGCTCCACTGCTTTAATCAATTCTTGATCCCTTGATAGCACGGAAGTCGGGGGCTGACGGGCAGTCTCTGTTGTTGGAATTTCAATATATGACAACGGTGGAGGCGAGTATAGATCAACTAGCTATACATCATGGCTTTCGATATTTTGCCAGCAGTCGAATCTGTGCACAAATTTAGAAGGACAAGTTGACAATATAACTTGTCTTGCTGAACCAAGATCCATGGCAGAAAATGTATAAGGAAAAGGAGAGCTATTCAGTATATATGAACAAGTTTGTGTAAAAAGAAATAAAACTATGCATATATATAGGCTTAAGGATGACAGAACAAAATCTTTTGGCCATGTAAATGTGGAAAACTACCTCCCAAGCAACGAAACTAAAAAGTTGATCGGCCAAAATCACACGTCCAAAAGGGAGGTGGACTCAGAAGGAATCAAACTTTAAATTTATAACTCGAAACCTTAAAAGACCCCCACAACTTTATTATGGGGTCAAAGTAGATATACAGGATCAAACACAGGGATGTGGGGATGTTTAGGATTCTTAATATCTCTCCCTTAAGTCAGATAAGACGATCTGATAGTCGATAATAGTATGAGCTAGAGCTTGTCTAGCAGGGTGTCACGAATTAAAAAAAAAACAAAGAAAAGAAAAATAAAACAGAGTATGTAGGATCCAACTAATCAGAGAGAAGGAGTTCAAGGCTATATAACCACAAGTTGGGCAGTCTATGCACCAGTTCTTGAGCGTAGACAACCCTCGAACACCCGAGCCAACAAACTGCATCCAAACATGGTACATATTTTGGTACCTATACCTATGGGGTCATCCCACTCACTCTCATGTAGCGTGATTAAAACCCACCAATGATGTGAAACCTCATTCGAGGATGAGCAATCAGAACCTTAGAATATTTTAAATACCCTCTCGGGTCTAGAATATTCTAAGATGCTAGGAACATGCATGATCTGGGAAGAACTAGGTAGTGGGCCCAACCGAGCCTAGATTTATGGTTCTGCACAGGTCACCTGGAACCTTCCTCCTTTCAGATTCTGATCCAAACCACCTTCTCTTATCTATTTCTACAACAAATCTCTCAATATAGGTAGAAATAGAAGTTCAAGAAAGAAAGAGATCAACCAAACTAGCAATTATAACCAGAATGAGAAGATAGAACAACAACCGTACTAGATCTGAAATAAAACAACTTTCTTAAGATAAAAGTATATAAACATACCAAAAGGGGCTACATAGCCAAGAAGGAGCTCAACTAGCAATGGACAAGGATAGTTGGCACCGAACAAAGATGGAAGAACATCATTGTACAGAAACAAAGGAGAACAATAGAAGAAAGGAGAAGAAGAGATTTACCCCATAGAGGAGAGGTGGCTCTCGCTCCTTATCCTCCGTATGGGCCAGATCTCGTCTTTGGATCGTCCTCCTTGATCTTCTAGACTCCCGACCTCCTTTCTCCTTGATTCTACCCCAAACAACAACTCGGTGGATGTATGGAGGTGGATGATGGTTGGAGATGGTGAGAAATGGATGAATCAAGATGGAACATGATGGCAGATGGGGGCTAACTGAAAAGGCAGGCGTAGGACAAGCACTTAGATCTTTCCAAGACCTTCAGACTCTCCCCACGGGGCTCTAGGAACCTCCAATCATCAAAACCAACACCTAGAACCTCCAATCGCGAAACTTATAGCTCTTGATCTGGGAACCCCTCTCCTAGTCTCGAGGGGTAGGTATTTATAGGTGAAGGAATACCCACAGTCATAGACACACCACGATCGAGTTAAGATCCACGATCATGGGAGATGACTCAGTCGAGGGGCTCCCCGCGGTCGCGATCTTGTTTGCCACGGCCGCGGTCGCAGTTGGGCTATTATCGAGGTAGATTCCATGATCACAGCTGACCCCACAGTTGCAGTGTATGTCGTGGTCACGGTCGACCCTACAATCATGGTGTCGACTTGTGTCGCAATCAAGGTGGATGCCTTGGTCGCGGTCCTACTCACCACAGTTGCGGTCCTACTCACAACAGTTACGGTTGTGATCCATGGAAGCCTAGCTACTGAAAAAACCATGTCTCAGGAGAAAATCTTAGAGGATAGATGTCTTTTCAGGTTCGGTCCTACAAGTCCCAAAATTAGTTAGTTGAGCGACTTTTTCTATGAAAAGATACAAATTACTAAAAGATAAGAATCTAGAGTTATTTTGGGAATATTAAGTCTATAATGACACAAAACCATAAATAAACACTTACCATAAATGCCTAAAATTAGGTGTTATCATATTGACAACCTAAATCCTAAACTTTCGATTTTGCTAATAATTGTCGATATATGTCTTATTTAACCCCGGGAGAAACTCTTTCTCTAAGGCCCCTAAACTTGCTTAATGAGTTGAATAAGCTTAATTATCTTAATTTAATTCTTATATTCCTAATCTAACCTTGTGATATGCTTTTAAATCATAAGACAAGCTTAATTTTCAAATTTGGTCCAATTTGGACACTGGTTGAGCAAGTTATGCAATTTTACGCACATTTTGTACTTTTCTACAATTTACCCAATTGAGAGGTTTTCTTTGCAATTTATCAATTGAATTATCTTCCCTGGATATTCTCTTATACTTCTTGAGCTTCTTGAGCCATGGGGTTCCTATTTAAACCTTGGTTTGAAGGTGTTTTCTCCAAGGGTATTTTAGGGTTTACCCCTTCATGGATGTGCTACCTTTAGTAGCTATCAACTAATGAATTATTTGTTTTGCTTGGAAATTCAAGAAACAAGGGATAATCATGTCTCTATGGACGTTGGAGGAGATGCTTGTGTGCGTGCTTATATATTCTTAATGGTACTAGAACTTCAACATTTTCATTTTCTTTATCTTAAAGTTTCATATACTTATCCCTAAGAACCATAATGAACCATTTTCTCTCCACCACTTCCATCCTTCTACAAATCTTGTCCTCCCTGTGTGCTTCTACAAATTTCCTATCCATGGAAGAAGAAAGAGTGGAGCTTCTTGGAAAAAGAATCTAGGGTTGCAATTGACTTCCTTTTTGGGTTTAAAAAGCTTCCTTCTAGTGATCTTTACATAAAAGAGTAAGAATCCCCTTCTTTCCTCTATTTATTTCTTTTTTATACTTCCTCCTACCTTTCTCCAAGATGGAACCTTACTTTTTCATGGTAGAAATTTCTCTAAATTTCTAAAACCCTACCTTTCTCCAGTATGGAACCTTGCTTTTCCATGGTAGAAATTGCTCTAAATATCTAAAACCCTACCTTTCTTGCTCCTTATGCTTAGGGTTTGCTCATTTGATGAAGAAATGTACTAGATGGACGAGTTCACAGCATATGCTTAGATTTCCTACCCTACTTGCTTGTGTTTTCTTCTATTTGGGAGTTTATCTTCTAATTAGAGGCAAGTTTTATAACTTGCTCCACATTTATTGCTTACCATAAACTTTCTAGATCATGTTCTTGATTGAAAATGACAATCCATGCACTAAAAAGTTATGCTTGATTTGGATTTCAATTTTTATAATGTTCCATATTCTGATTTCAGTTCTAGATGAACCTTTGATCATGTGTACATTATTCATAAGGTATAATATGACTTGGATCAGGTTGGTTCGGCAACTTATGGTGCTAAGCACCTAACAACCATGGTCAATTTTAGGTTTTAAAGTTGATTTCTTCTATAAAACCATGACCTAATGATGGTACCATTGCAACAACCCTATGGTGTAGTCTTCATGACAAATTATGGTCAGGATCAAAGGTGTCAGATGATGGTGACAACCTATGGTCACCCCCTTAGGTCAGGTTTTGGATCAATTAGAATTTAATGATCAACCATTAAGTACCCTACTGATGTTATAAATCAATGATGACATTAGCTTAATATTTGATGCTGATTAATGAATATAGTGTTGATCTAACAAGCTATGGTGACTTAATGGTCACTAATGATGGTGGATCAGGTCTCTACAACCTATGGTGAGTTAAGAATTTTAGTTGTAGCATCAATTAAGCCTTAGACCAATGGTTTCTTGGGTCACTTGATGTAATGGACGAACCTATAGTGTAATTGATGGTTTTAACATATGAACTTGACCCAATGGTCAAGATCTAATGTCTATTCCTCCAATAAAGTGGAATGATGTCTAATGTAATATGTTGGTCCTAATAATGTGATTTAGATGGTTCCCTTTATATGATCAACTTAAGGAGCTTACTTGTTGACAATGGATGGCTTGTTTTAAGTGAACAGTCGATTGTGGGTTTTACCCTACTCTCAATGGAACTTTTTGTGTTATTAATCAAGGGATGTCTAGGGTTAAATGGTGACTCTTTCTAGAGCACAAATGGAGGACTTCATGGGTGGCTTATCTGAGGTGTTTACGTATGTAAACAACCAAAGGTCTTACCTTTTAAACATCCAATGGTTCTTGGTGACATTGTGGTATGGTGATATGGGTTGAATGATGATGAAAAAATGGAGGGTTACCCTTAACAAGGTAGTCTTACCTATTCACTCATATGAATAGAAGGGATGATAGCCATATTGTGTGGATATGTAAACCTAATGAGGTATAGCTTGTTATAGCTAGCTTTAATATAAATAAATGATGGTAATTGGGTATGAATAGTCCTTAAATGACTAATGTAATCATGGGGCACTCTCTTATTGTTGTTGAAACCCTAGTATGCTATAACCTGATGGTTACACCTTGATTTATGTGTGGGTTCATACTTGAGAATAGAATGGAATGTGATGGTGATGCTTCACCTTATGCATCCATGATCAGGGAATAGTGTGATGGTCTTAATGACCTTTGGGCATGGTTGAGCCCTGAATGAGGTGTAATCTTCTTATGTTGATAAGGGTTGATACCTTGTGATATTATGAAATGGATTGATATCATGTGATAGTATGATGGTATTAAAGACCTTTTGGCATGGTTGATCCCTGAATGAGGTGTAATCTTCTTGTGTTGATAATGGTTGATACCCTGTGATATTGTGAAAAGAATTTATATCTTTTGATAGTATGGTGACTAGTGTAGCCTCATGAATGGAAAGTGAATAGTACCATGTGACGATGAGATGAGAAATTATGTTTCACACATTTTATATCTATTCTCTTCCTCATGCCTTCACATTCAAATTCATACACACATATGCACTTAAAATTCAATTAGCATTCATAAAATACATATCAACATCAACGATCATCTCAAATTTTAAGTCACAGTGTATAATAATACATATCAACACTCTATTTACACTCACAAATATCAATCGACTGTCAAATTTTTGTTCAAGTCCACATTTATAATGAAGCAGTCTACCCATTGTTCGTGTAGGTCATTCAGTTGCTCTAATGTATAGGATTCAGTATTCTCACAAAATTGTAAAAAAATGAGACTTCTACTTAGATTGGATTGTTTGTATTATCAAATGAGACTACTTCATTATTAATATGAACAAAGACTAATAACTTGCATTCTCTACACATTTGGTCTGTTCCACGTGAGTGAAAATCATCTGCATATACAACATCATATAATATGTGCATGCCCAACCATTGTCTTGTATAGGGGCATGTAGATTTACAATTACATGTAGAAGACTAAGTGCATCAACAATCTTCCAAGTTATTGATTTCTTTCTCATATCTACTTTCCCTCTATCGGTATGAAATTCTTTCACACCCCTATAATTTAAATTATCAGATATGTTGCATTATTAAGTTGTCATATGATGCAAATATTAACAAATATGTTGGGCATCAAAAACTATACTTGCGTATGAATTGAAAACTCCATTGGGTTTCCCTCATTTGGGGGCCATTTTTCACCCAAATATCAAAGAAATACACATTATATATATACACACACTATATATATATATATACACACACACACACCGATACGCAATTTATATGTATGAAATAATTAAACCATTTTTAACATATGATGGGGTACTCACACTCATCATATCCAAAGTTGTATCGCTGACGTGTTTAGCCAATCATACTTAAATACCTCAGAATCATCCGTCAACACTATAACATTATCCCATCGTATACCTACAATATTCTCCCCAAGTCTGATAATGATGCTATTTTTTTAGTTTGTAGTGTCTAACCATCTTGTCAACGTCTTGCATTTAGGGCCTATGGAGTCGAACAACTCCTGTTGAATAAAATGAGGGGGAGGAGGTGTCAGAACCTTAGGGGGCTTCTTAACTATTGTAGGCTACATGCATGTATTCTAATATTAGTTTTTGATTATTTTATATAAGTTGCAATGTACATTTGTCATACCTGAAGAAATATAATGAGTCGTTTGGGCCACCTAGTAAAGTTGCTTTCTAGCTCTTTAACTGTGGTGGCATCTGGGTGCTCATTTGGGTGAGGTATGTTTCTTATTCCAGGAAAGACACATATGACTCTCACACAATAGTGATCACTGAGATGGGGAATATCATGAACCACATCGTTTATATAAGACTCGACATCTACCATGACATTTTCTACTGGAACATCGACAATAAGATGGTATTTCCTAGCCACCTACAATTTTATGAAAGATAAATTTTAATTTGACAAACATAAACATTGACTTGAAAGATTTTTTTATCAAAATGTAAATATAAATTGACTTATATTGAATCATACTTCGGTCGTTCCCTGCGGGTCCAAAGGACTACTCCCAATGCACTCTATAAGTGAGTGATGAGCATTTTCTATGACTACTGGAGAAGCTTGTGCCTCCTACGAAGCTATATATTTCTCTAAGCCTGCATCTACTAATCTCTACATGTACTCATGGTCTACTTCCCTTTTCTTGGCTTGTTTGCACCTTTGCTGGGATGAGATAAAAAAATTTATGGCATACCCAACTCCAACACCCCTAACACGTCTTAGATGCTCTTTAGTTCCTACAACATTCGTCAATTCATTGTGTGCCCTGGTGGGTGAACTTGCTCTCCTTTGATTGGGTACCCAACTACAACTAATTATCATCAAAAACTGACTAATCAGTCAAATTTAACAATCCATTGAAAAAGAACAAGGACATTATTGTGAGACCAAAAATTTTACCATTTTTGAAGATACCTCATGTGTTTCTTGGACGGATATTTCTTCAGCTTTATTTTTCATCACATCTATCCACTCAATATAGAGAGACAACCATCTAGAAGCACTAGAAGACTCAGTAGTGGAAGGGGTAGAAGTAGAAGGGATACTTCATAAACTTAGTACAACCTAAGAATAATAATTTCTCAACATCGCACACAATATTAATAAATAAGGGAGGTGGGTGTGCAACATTTATCCCGCAACCATCTAGCATCATATCAACTATGTCTATTGGAATTGATTCATTCTCATCAACATCGTCAACCATTACTTGTTGGACACAACTATCACTACTAACATCTATTGATCGTGTACTAGGAATATTTTCATGCCATTACCATTATGTATAGCCATGTACAATTCCATTTCACATGACATGATCTTTGACCATGTCAACAGTGTCAAATTTTAGGTTGTTGCTACAATTTTTACAGGGGCAAGAGAACCTATCTCCAGGTTGTTTTCTATGTTCCTGTGTATAACTTACAAACTCATCGAGACCATTAATAAACTCCGAATTGCAACAATTTAGTTTAGACATCCATGATCGATCCATTTCTATATGATCAGATGGGAGACGAGTACCTCATTAGGTTCTAGCTAGTAAGTTAATTTTAGGAAAAAATATGTTTGAATAATTGATCCCTAATCATCTAGTAGCATTCATATTCATGAATGTGTACCACCTATCCTAATCTTGATCATTTCATCTCACTAGTAAGTGTATAATGCATGTTTGATTTCAATAAATTTTGACAGCATTTCCCTACAGTTCTCTAAGTACACTGATATAGATGGGCAAATACCCACCTACATATGTACCCAGAGAACAAAAGGGGAAATTCTATACAAAATTATAGAAATTGTATACATATTATACACTTACATCCTAAGTGAGATGAAGTACTCAAGAGAAGTCCCAAATCGGGCACTATCCAAGGTTTACACTTAATGAGTAAATCTCAGACAAGTTTCTAGGCCAACAACATGATTTAGAAATTAGGGCTTTAAATATAGGGTTTACAAAATATAGTTTTATAGATTAAGAATTCACAAATTAAGATTTTATTCACAAATTAAGGTATATTCACGTATTGGAATTCACAACTTAGGGTTTATTCACATATCAATTTCAATATCTCAAACTAGGTCATGTATGTTCATTTTCATGTCACATCATACAACATGAATTCATTTAGACTTGGTGTGACACATCATAGTTGAATCAAAGATCTAATTATTAGGATATATATATAAAAATGAGAAATCATATGATTTGATCATGATAGTCAACATAAACAATGACATTGTCAAATCAAGATAGTTTAGAGTCATTTTCATACAAGAATAATCATTAGAACATAAATGAGATTCACTTGAAGGTGATTTTGTCTATACTAACATAAACTAGTGTTATCCACCATACTAACATAATTACTAACAATTAACATTATTTTATATCAATATCCATCTCCCTTCCCCCTCTCCTCCTTCCTCCTCTCTCCTCCATCCCCTACCCTTCACAAGGGAAGGGGAAGGAGGAGAGAGGAGGGAGGAGGAGAAGGGAAAGAGAGATGAAGAAGTGAGGTAGCAGAGGAGCAACATGTGGCTAGCGTCAGGGCACTACCAGAGGAGGAGGAAGTAGTGATGTTGAAGGAGCATGGTCGAAGGAGGAGGAAACAGTGGGGTCATCAGAGGATGAGCACAACACGGCTGGAGAAGTGGCTAGAAGTACGGCTAGAGCAGGGGCTAGACGCGGTGGTAGATACTCATCTACAGAGCAGCAAGCGTCGGTGGTTGCGCCAGAAGCAACAGAAGTGGAGGCTGAAGAGGAGGGAAATCGCCAGAGGCAAAAATCTAGAAAAATGCAGGAAGGGGGAAGAGGGGGAAGTATGAGACCACGTTACGCTAAATGAGATTACTCAAAACATAAAACACAATCAATCACCAATTAACCACATGCCCAAAAAATGGGTAAATTAAAACTGATTTCAACGTCAGCACCTACTCAGAAACATTTTCATAAGAGCCCAACATCTTTCTTTTATCCATACTATGACAAGAATTTAATACAAATTATTCTATCCCTTAGCCACAACATATATATGCAGGATAACAATATTTGTATATGCCACACAAACAAGCATTAACATGCTAATAAAATTTTGATTTGTATGAAACACCATATACAAACTTTTCCTGCCCAGACTTGAGAGTAAAAGGACAACTCTAGGACACACTAGACATCTAATCAACTTTCTAAAAAATTCATTACTATTGCTCCACTTTGCTGCCACATGTTTGTTTTCGTCACTTTCGATTACCTAAAAAAATGTGGTGAACCACAAGGGTGAGACCCATGTCCAAGTAAGAGATATAACCTCCAACAATGCTTATTGATTACAAAATTTTAAATAGTAGATAACTAAGCATTTTGAGTATTTAATAATCAATTGAATAGATTGAACAATTTAAGTATGGTAAACATATTAAGCAAATAATCCTAGAAACAAGTATGATCATCAATGCATATATAGGTAACAAATAAATCCATTTCTCTGGATAGATATCTACTCAAATATCATCAAATTGCATCTAATAAAAATCATAATCATTGATCTAACTATCACCATATTCCTTGATAATAGCATAAGCAATCTAGTAGCATAAGCATCCATGACATCATGAATATGTCTAGTAACATAACATGGTTATCAATATTGGTATCTCAAATAAGGGGAACAGATCTATATCATAAGTAGAACAAACATCATAACAGAATGAACTACATAGGCATGATTAGCAGTTTAAGCTTTTCTAATTACATAGGCATGGCTAGCAACAACATCTTAACCATCAGTGTCAGTACATTTGAAAACATGAGCATGTTTACAACATGAGCATAACTACATCATAAGCATATCTATTATCTCTTATTATACTATGCATGATATCAATGAAAAGAAAGTAAACAAGGGTTTTCATCCAATATGAAGCATTGTGTATAACCCTAAACAGATATGCTACACGGTTGTCTTACATCTTTTATTATGCCCTTAGGAAATTGAGGATACCACTCAAAATCCAACTGACCACTACTAAGTCAAAATCAGTGTCGTACAAGATCTAGGAAGAGTCGGACTCCTAAGATCTTCTCCACCCCCGGTCAGTATGGGTCTGCCACAGTGACACATAAGGTCAAGCTGCTAACAGCCTAGTCTGTCCTTAGTATAGGTCATGGCACTAGTAAAAGGAGGTAGGTAAACATACCCTACCATCCAAGGTACAACCGCAATTGTCCTCCAATTTCGTCACATATATAATCACTGAGACACGACCGCAGCCGTTCTCAATCACATAAAATGTATGAGGCATGACCATAGACATCCTCCACAACCTGCATTGTGGATGACAAGGATATATCCTCAACTTGCCACCCCCACATACTCAACAATATGCACTCTAAGTTTCCCTTAGGAATACTCATTTCACCATATGGCAAGTTCTGACATTCAGATGGATCTATGGCACAGGGCACTACATGATTAGAGTTTCACTTGATTAGTTATGCCAATTGGGTGAATTAAGGCTGCATCAAACAAGTGGACATACAAACCCTAATTCACTTCTAGCAATCATATAAATATCACAACTTCAACATATACGTATGAAATTAAAGTGAGGCTGAGAAATGAAACAATTGAGTTGTGAGTTCATGGATTTGTGTGTAATTTGAAGTGAAAAAAAGATAGAGTGTGGCATGTTTATACCTATTTTGTATAACTTGTCTTTTTTTTTACAGGTGTGTCGACTTGTTGTTAAGTCACAATGCTTGCAGAGAGGATAGTATTATGCAGAACTTTCAGTTTTGAAGAACATCAGGTACCAGACAGGCTAGTAGGATGGACAATAGGTTTGTAGACCTGATATATAAAAAACATACACATTTATCATTCGTTATTTATAAATAATTGAATACATAATAGATCTACTTCGATTATTTACTATAAACCTATGGGGTATACCGAACAGTTTCATTGTTGAATCACTAACAAAATCAAACCCAAGTTATCCTACATCGGTTATTTGTCATTAACAAAATGGCGAGGGAAAGTCAATGCAACACTCACTGCAAGATAGCTTGTCAATTATGATGTAATAAAGAACCGACGATGAAAACTTTATCATTGGATTTTTTAGACGACAAATAATGCTTCAGTTCTAGTGTCACCCACATGGTCGTCGATTCAAAACTAACACTAAATGTCCTAATACAATCAACGTCATAACCCCTTTCTATTATAGCGTTATATGGGTCATTTATAATAATATTGGATCATGTATAAAAATATAAAGGTTATGTTCTTGTATTACATTTTCATAATTATAGAATTTATGTGACTATAAGCATTGTTTTGATTTATATTAAGTATTGTTGTTGATGTTTATTGGTGATACCGTGAATGTGTATTAGTACCGTACATCAAATTACCAACAAGATATAAACATATGTGGCAACGTATTTTGATCACTTATCACATATAAATTTTTCTATATATTAAATTAAAAATGTATCAAAGATGAATGGGAAATATTTTTGCAAAATGTGATGTATCATGTTAGTTTATTTTAAATTTGGTTGTAAATAGTTTTTTGCACATCGTTAAATAAAGTTAAATATGAAATTTGAAGTTATACATGAAATGTGTAAAAACAAGATTGTGGGTGGTTGAAAAAAGAAGTTAAAGAGAAAAATTAATAAAATTTAAATTTCAAATTAGTTTTTTATGGTTTATGGGTGGGAGATTAAATGTATATGGTTGGTTTGTGATTGGTAGTGGGTGGTTGGATGTGACATAGTGAGTTTTTACATATATATTATTATTTAGTTCCTCTCTCTTACAATTTTAATTGTTCCAATTATGCCCTCAATCATCTCTCTCACTAAATTGATTAAATGGATTATCAATTTCACTTAAGATTATCCATTATAGTACAAAAAGTCAATAATACAAGTATCATGACACTTAGTCAATTGTCATAGTCAATAATCAAATTTTGACTCCAATATTGCACCATAGCTAAATCATAGCATTATAAAGCTATGCCTAAAATCTCATTAAAATTGGACGTACCAATCATGAGTTATTCACAATTGAATTTTAAGTCTTTTAAGTGATCTATTAATACCTAAGACCTAAGTTCCTTTTCTATTTGATTTTAAATTTTGTCACGCGGCCCATTTCCTTGCCTTGACGCGGTCCCCTCGCTGGGACTTGATCCTAGCCATCCGATCAGGTGGACCGTGATCCGCCCAGGATCTAAGGGTCCAGGACCCCGTCTTCTACCTCCCGCTTCCTTCGGCTTCGACCCCAGTTGAATGCCAACCTCAACAGCCACCTCACGCGCCCGAACCCCACCTCCTCCTCACGAGATCTTTGGAGGACTAACTCCTCTCCTCATACCGAACTCAACAATCCTCACCACGTCATCCCTCTCCCTCGGATCAGGGAGAACAACCCCCCGAGCTCTCGTGCCTCTCACTGGCGGCGACGCTTGGTTTAGGGCTTAGCCCTCTACTCCACCCCAGGTCTATAAAAGACCCCCAAAAGCTTCCCTGACCTCCCTTTCATCTTTCCGCACCATCAATTCCGCCGGGACGTGCCCCCTTTTCCCTGACCTCAAGCACCTCCAACTCACCCGACTTCAACCTCGGCCTCCCTCTAGTGGTCCTCTTCGCCCAATCAAACGCGACCGCACCATCTAGGGGTCTCGGCAAGGCGAGCGACACCCCCAGTTGGAGCCACGAAGGCCTAGAACCCCGGGTCGACTAGCCGCCGGAGCTGAGCTCAAAGCTGCCATCGCCGGCGAGGTCCAGGGCACGTCGAGCAGCTGGGAGTGGACCTAAAGCTTCACGAACCCAACGTGGAGCTTTGTGACCCCTCAATCCAGCCAGAGGGCAGGTAAATCCTTAGAACCCACTTTCCGATTACAGAGCCTCCTGCCATCACAACCATGGTTGTAGTTAACCTCCGGCGAGCTTCAGCTTGTTGGACTCAGGAAGACCCCACGAACACAACCCGCTCATTCTCACACACTCCGCACCCACCTAGCTACCCCACTCCTTCACCATCCCTCGCCTCAGCTAGCTGCTGCCATGGCGCGAGTCACAGAAGAATCAAACCAACGAAAACCCCAATCTGTCCAAGCGTGGTCACGCGCAAAGAACTCAACCTCAGGGGCATTTACGTCTTTCACCTATCTTTGACCGGTTGACCGAGGCTGGCTCGTGGGTTAAAGGGAGAATTTGTGTAGCCGGATCCCTCTTCTGATCCGTGAGACCAGCGACCCCTTTTTCTTTTTCTTTTATTTTATTTTTCTTCATTATTTCCTTAGAAATTTCCTAATTGGTCAGAATTGTGAAAACCCTAGAAAATGATAGGAATATTGAAATATATCGAACCTATACATCTTTTTCATCAGAAAAATGCAATATATTTAAATAAAATGATTCCAAGACCTAGATCCGATGCCTTCTCTAAAAATATGACCTACACACCTAATGACCCCTTTATATTTATATATTATGTAATAATGGTCATTACTGATTTTCCAATCTGCCCTGAGAATAGATTAAACCCAAATTAGTGTTCCAATCATCATTCTCTCGAAATCATGTCTAAGAAAGAGAGTTGATTCAATAATTGAGAAGAACCCTAATTTCTAGTTTTTCTCACCTTATCATGAATATTATGTATAATTTATGAAAAACCCTAATAACTAAAATGTCCTTTAATAACCTGGATGACCCTGATCTTAGACCCCAACTCGGAATCCTATGTATCCTAAAGTGGCATCCCAAATGACCTAAACCCTAATAAGAAACCCTAATGTGGAATAATGAGAATCCATAGTAACTTAGGGTTTTGTTTATATTTCAGGGTGATCTATTATCTTTCTCCTAACTTAGGATTTGTGGAATCCAGATCTGAGAATTAGAGGTACGTGGATATAATTATATGATTAGATTTTGCTGGATGCTAAGTATATGTAATTGTTTGCATGAAATTGACATACATTGATGGATGTGTATATTTATGAATAAATGATGATTTACCGCCTTGAAAATAAAAGAACATAATTGAATATAAGTGAAATGTAGTTACTAGTGGTGCTCATTAAACTCCCTATTAGAGAGGGAAAGCTTTAATGTTGACTAGCACCTCCCTAGAGTACATGGTATACGGGGAGATCCCTAGAGTACAAGGTACAGGGGGAAGGGCCCACTATTTATGTGATTATGTGCTAAGTCCACCATAGTAATGCATGTTCACTATAAATGAGGCTAATAACTTGAGATTTCTTGATTTTCTTCCTTTAAATAATGTTTCTTTCTCTTTCTCCAATTTGAGTATTTTATATACCAGCATAGTATAGCTTTTAATTCCACATACCAACTTTGTTGATGTTTTTGTTTCTCGTATTTTCTAGGTACAAGGAACAATTGATAATACAAGAAGCACTCTAAAGTACCTGAAGCCACTAAATAAAGATCATGGAGGATATGAGATGGATTTCCACTTCTTATCATGTTCATTTCAGTTAGATAGTTTTTATTCTTTTAGATGATGTAATAGGATGTTATAGATTCTATGTAATAAACATATTTTCTTTCTATAGACTTAACCTTCTTCCTTTCTCACTTATTAGAATGTATGACTTTATCTTTCATTATTGAATGAAGTGTTGTGTGTCTATTTACTATGATGTGAACATGATCTTGTCTTATCTCTGATTTTAGTTGGCTATCTTGATTTCTATTATTTTCCCTTTTGACATTTATAGATATGAGTGCACGCATATCTGTATATGTCACTAAGGAAAGTATGTAGAAATTGGGGTCGTCACAGTTGGTATCAGAGCATTTGTTCACACATTATGGTCACATGACTTTCATTCACCCTATTATGAGTCTAGGGTAGTCCTTGAGTTAGGGATGTGAAGGGTTGAGGTGACTAGGATAGCATCTTCCTAAGGTCTGGCTAAAGTCTCCGAGCCACTTTGCTTGGCAATCACGAGGCTATCTATAAGGCAGTGTGAGTCTACATGGCCGATATCCTAAGTGTCCCTTACTTCTTGGGGATACCTTAAATTAGGATCCTTATCATCTATAGCAATTCCCTCTCATCCTTTCTATAGGAATGTTTTTTTCCCTCTTATCTCAAATTTTTGAAAAATTGTTCTTCCCTTCATCTTTATGGTATAAGATTAGGAAAGAGTCTCTCTATTTAGAAAGTCTTAAGGACCGACTAATAATGACTTTAAGGTATCCTCCATAAACTGTAACATCAAGAACATTAATAAATGATATAAGAGAATAATGAAATGACATAATGATAATGACAAATATAATTGTTCAGTAATAAATCTAATATATCCCAATTAATTTCAGGATGCCTCCTAAGACTCGCAGCTCAGGGGAATCATCCTCTAAGAAAAGAAAGGAACGTGAAACCTCTGAAGTACCTGATCCCGATGTTGCGGATAAAGGAAAGGTGGGAGGAACAGAAGAAAATACTTCTAGATTTTATGGAAACCCTCGCAACAAAAGGAACGCCTGAACCTAGTTCATCTAGGAAGAAAGAAGTGATAGTGATAGATTTTATTAAACTAAACCTTGATTCTTTTTGGGGAGAGGATCAGCCTGAGGTCATGGACAAGGCTGAAGCCTGGATTTTGTCCATAGAGAATGGTTTTCATACCCTAGAAGTACCCAATGAGAAGAAGGTTAGGTTTGCCACCCATATGATTAAGGGAGGGGCAAAAATATGGTGGGAGAACTATGGCGGGAATAGGGGTGGGGAAATAGACAACATGGAGTGGGAAGCCTTTAAAAACCTCTTCACGGATCGTTTTATGCCCATAGCTAAGAGGAAGAGGATGGAGAAGATGTACATGGAGTTAAGGTAGGGTAGTCTTTCAGTAGCTGATTACACCCGGAAGTTTAGGCTTCTGGAACGTTATGCACCCATCAAGGCTGAAGACTGCCTTACTAAACACTATGTTGACTGCCTTTCTGCCCACCTAGAAACCCTAGTCATAGCCTCTCATCCCAGAAGCATAGATGAAGCCCTAGATATGGCCCTCAAGCAGGAGAGAGAGCAGGGCATGCAAAAACCTTCTAGCATGGGATACTTAGGGTTAACCACAACTGAAGAAAATAAGTTTAAGAAGTTCAACCCAGGCCATAACAACAAGGGATCAGGGAAAAGAGGAGGTTCAGGAAAAGGAGGACAGAGGCAAAATCGAAATCAACAGAAGATTGTCCACCCGAAGTGCAAGACTTGCGGATGACACCATGGTGGAGTATGCCGCCACACCAAGCCAGTCTGCTATAACTGCAAAAAGGAGGGTCATTTCGTCGCCAAGTGCCCCACTACCTCCATCTTTGGCAATCCTGCGGGTGGTGCTCCGCAGCCTCAGGGACACCACAATGGCAGGGTATTTGCAGTAAATGCAGAAGAGGCCAAGGCAAATCCAAACCAACTCTGTGAAGGTAACCTAATTTCTTTATAATTCAATATCTTTTTCAAGCCTGCAATTATTCATAATTTGATTACCTTATGTAGGCATTGTATTATTAAATGGTCATCATGTTAAGGCTTTATTTGACTCTGGATCTACAAATACTTTTATTTCTCGAACTCTGGAATCCATATTAAATCTTCACATAAGGGATTTGGGATATATTCTGGACGTGTCTACTCCGAGTGGCAAAATACTCACAACTTTGTAGAAAACTAATGAACTTTCTCTTAAATATGAAAATCATGACATGCCCTTTGAATTCATTCTCTTAACTATGGAAGACTTTGATGTTATACTTGGTATGGACTGGATTTACACATACCATGCTCACATTGATTGTAGAAACAAGACGGTCGTTCTCTCTCAACCTCATTCTCATCCTGTGAAAATCCCTAGGGGAAGCAGATTCTGTAATAATATTATAATCTCCTCTCTTAAAGCTAAAAAGCTCATTTCTAAAGGATGTAAAGTCTTCCTCGCATTAGTCTCAGAGACCAGTCCTAGTAGCAGGCCTATAGAAAGTCAGGAGGTGGTACGTGACTTCCCTGATGTTTTCCTGGAGGAGCTTCCTGGGCTGCCTCCAAATAGAGACATTGAGTTCTCCATAGATCTTCTTCCTGGAACCACTCCGATTTCTAGGGCACCATATAGGATGGCACCTACTGAGCTTATGGAGTTGAAGAAACAGTTGTAGGAACTTCTCGACAAAGGTTTCATTCGTCCTAGTGTTTCCCCCTGGGGAGCTCCTATTTTCTTTGTTAAAAAGAAAGATGGTTCAATGCGTATGTGTATTGACTACCGCATGTTGAACCAAGCCACTATTAAAAACAAGTACCCTATTCCTCATATTGATGACCTCTTTGACCAGCTTCGTACTGCTAAAGTTTTCTCAAAGATTGATCTCCATTCTGGATACCATCAACTTAAAATCAAGGATTCTGATATTTCTAAAACTGCTTTTCAAACTCGTTATGGGCATTACGAATTTCTGGTGATGCCATTTGGGTTGACTAACACACCAGGTGTATTTATGAATCTGATGAACAAAGTCTTCCAACCTTATCTTGATGAGTTCGTGGTCGTCTTCATTGATGATATCTTGATGTATTCTGATTCTATGGAAAAACACCGGGACCACTTGCGAGCAGTCCTTGACATTCTTCGAACCCAGAAGTTTTATGGCAAACTTTCAAAATGTGAGTTATGGATTGATAAGGTTATGTTTCTTGGGCATGTCAATTCTGGGGGTAGTATATCTATTGATCCTTCCAAAGTCTCTACTGTACTTGATTGGCAACCTCCTCGTAATCCTTCTAAAATTCAGAGTTTCCTGGGTCTGGCCGGATACTATCGTCGTTTTATTCCAAACTTCTCCAAAGTTGCACTTCCTCTAACCAAGCTTACTGGGAAGGACGAACACTTCATCTGGGCAGCCACTTGTGAGTCAAGTTTCCAGTAGTTAAAGCAGAAGTTGACGTCGACTCCTGTTCTTGTTCTACCCTCTGGCAATGAAGGGTTTGTGATATTCACTGATGCTTCAAGGAATGGATTAGGATGTGTCCTGCAGCAGAATGGTAAGGTAGTGGCCTTTGCGTCTAGACACCTAAAACCCAATGAACTTAATTATCCCACCCATGATTTGGAATTAGCTGCAATCATTCATGCCCTCAAAATCTGGAGGCACTACCTGTACGGGGCAACATTCGACATCTTCACCGATCACAAGAGCCTAAAGTACATCCTGACTCAGAAGGACTTGAATTTGCATCAACGCCGATGGATTGAATACCTAAAGGACTATGATTTCACTATTGCCTATCATCCGGGTAAGGCAAATGTAGTCGTTGACGCTCTTAGCAGGAAAAGGGCAGTATGTGCATCTCTTTCTATCCCTGAATGGAGGAACATGGAGGATCTAGTGGGTTGGAAACCGCTGTTTTTGTCTGATTGTGTGCATGTTAATAACATCTCTATCACGTCCAACTTGCATCTCGAACTTCTTGAAGCACAAAAGGCTAGTCCCAGTCTTGCAGAGCTCTCTTCTCCTATGTCAAAGCCGCAAACACATATGTCCATGGGTATTGATGGTGGTCTCCGTTACAAGAATCGTATGTGGGTTCCTGAGCAGTCAACTGTAAAAACATCAATCCTAAATGAGGCACATGGGTCCAAGTACACAGTTCATCCAGGCACGACGAAGATGTACAAAGACCTACAACATCAGTTTTGGTGGAGGGACATGAAGCGTGATATTGCCGATTTCGTGTCCAGGTGTCTGACATGTCAAAGGATCAAAGAGGAACATCAGAGGCCAGGCGGTCTACTACAACGCCTTGAGATTCCAGAATGGAAATGGGAACACATCACCATGGATTTCGTGGTGGGGTTACCCAGGATGAGGAAGGGATACGATGTTGCATGGGTCGTAGTGGATCATCTCACCAACTCAACTCATTTTCTTCCTATGAAGACTACTGTAAAGGTTTCTGAGTTGGCTGACCTCTACATACGGGAGATAGTACGTCTGCATGGCGTTCCAGCATCTATTGTCTCAGACAGGGACCCGAAGTTCACATCAAAGCTGTGGAAGCAGGTTCAAGAGGAATTGGGCACCAAGTTGAACTTCAGTACAGCCTACCATCCGCAAACAGACGGGCAGTCAGAGCGTACAATGCAGATTTTAGAGGATCTTCTACGAGCTTGTGTTCTCGATTGGGAAGGCTCGTAGGACTATTACTTGCCATTGGCGGAGTTCGCCTATAATAACAGTTATCAGGCAAGCATTGGGATGCCTCCCTATGAAGCTCTTTATGGCCGACCTTGTAGATCACCCTTACACTGGGACGACGTCGGAGAGCATACCCTGATGAAATTCGAGGTGATGCAGTTGTATACTGATAAGGTTGCTTGGCGCAATTTTATCGTGCGTATAAACGCAAGTGAACGCATCGAGTAGTACAGGCCTTTGTGAGGCCCGAGTCGAACTTAGGGATACGTGCAATCGTCGGGGACTCCTACTAACTACTCGTGATCAGCTAAGCCAAATAACAAGTTGGGAGTTGTTGTTAAAAATAAAAGAAAATAAAAATAAAATAAAATAAACGATTGATTAAATGTTAATTTAATCAATTTAAAAGGGTATCTTTAGGATTGCGGTTTCACCGCGGGTTTTCCATGTATTAAATTTTATATAATGCCTCAATTTTATCTCTCTATCCGGGTAGTGGCCTGAAAACAGAATTGCCCACTGTCGTGGTGCAATTCACTACCTAGGTTTAGGTCGGTTCCACCGTCGTAGTAATCTATGCCCTAAACTAGGTGCATTATGAACGATCTCTCAGTTTCCACCATTAATTTTACACCACCTTGGTCAAGGGATTTATCGATTAATGTAGGTTTCGTCTCTTTTCAACCGTTAATCCTTCTTTCAAAGTGATTAAGGGCATTAGGTTATTATTATGGTGATCAAGCATAACAATATAGGGAGAAAACGAAACTATACCACGGATTTAAGAGATAAAATATGAATTACTATTATAAAACTATCATACAATGAATTCCCAGGCTACTCCCGGTCCTAAAGACGAAGGGGATTAGCCCCGCATGTTCATATCAACAAAGTACAAGGTAGAGATAGGGGAAAACATGTGAAAAATGTGGAATGAAAGGGAAAACCCCTGAATGGAGAAGAATCGGTTGATCCTTTGCGTAGAACACGTGCTCTCCCGCCTTTCGGTGGTGAAATCCGTCTTATGCGGCATCCGAATCAACAAGTATGAGCTTCGAGCCTCCGTTCTCCTCTCTACCGCTCCTCGGTACTTGTGCAATGACTCATGCCATCCTCTTCTCTTCTCGGCGGCCGTCATTAGCTTTATTTCGGTCATTAGGTCGCTAATAAACCGTAGCCATCCGATTGAGATCATTAGAAATCCAACTCATATCCTACGGCGCGGCTGGCTGCAAACCCTTCCTTTGTCGCGCCCAACAATATCTCGATACCATCAACGCGGGTCGATGGTATCGACTTCATTTAGGCATCGGTTTTTTGTAAACTTCCGACACTGTAGCCTCCGAGTGTCGATGGTACCGACTTGGTGTCGATACTATCGACCGGTTTCTTGCCAGCAAGCTGATGGTATCTCGATACCATCGACGTCAAAGTTGATAGTATCGACTTTTTCCTGCATCTTTCGGCTGGCAAACTGTGACAAAGTCGATGGTATCGACTTCCGTCGATGGTATCGACGGAAGCAGATACTCATTTTTCCTAGAATTCAAACATGAAACCACATCAATTCACACAAATAATAATAATTTGACAATTAATGTTCAAAATGATAAACTAAAGGGGATTTGACATAAAATAGCAGCAAAGACCAAAGTGGATGAATTATGCGATATTAACCATTGAAATGACTAATTAAAGCATAAAACACATATGAAATAGGTCTATAAATGCGACTCAAAATCATCGCATCAAACTCCCCTAAGCTTGAACGTTGCTCGCCCTCGAGCAACTAATCCTTAGAATAGAATTGCCAATGTCAACTGAAAAACAACACATCACAACCAACATCCCGTATGACTCCCACCGGACATTCACATACCGGCCCTCTCTAACCACAGAACGGTAATTACCCTGAAGGTGAAAATAATCATCAATAAAAGAAATTGACCTCAAAACCGATGAACACTATCACATAAGGCAGTTAACATAATAAAACTCGCCGGTTCAGACTTGGTGCATCTTGTGATCGCCTATACTACGTTGCTCGCCCTAACTACCATCTACATGGAAGCAGTTCTCCTGATATTCATTAGTGAGGAGACATTCACGGTGGCCTACCAATCCGAGCAACGGGTGGATGAAGATAGGTGGCTCATGGAAGAAAGTGGAAGTATTGTACTGTTTCAACATGCATAATACAAAAATGTCCTACATGATGCAAAAACACATGAGAAATGCCCTAATGCCTAAAATTGGGTGGAATGATGCATGTACTAACCATCCGTCTCAAAATGAGATGGATATCAAGTTAAGTTACATCATGTACTCAATTATCCTGAAATGCAAGTGATATTACGTTCCTTTCTCCTTCTTATTCGACTTTCTTCTAAATAACTCTTTTTTTTCATTGTGCAGATTTTTCAGATTTTTTTCTTTTTCTTTCTTCTTTTTGAGCCCTTATATCCATGATTGCTTAAAGATAACTACATTGGGCAAATTTTCGTCATGTTCAAAAATTTGCACTATTTAGAAGGTATGGAACACTTCCATTCACCATTAGAGAAAAATTTAGACACATGATGTACATTATGCATGAAAAATTATGAATGCAACTACATGGCATGCACCTAAGGATAATGTTCTTGTATCACTATTCTACTTTTTTTTTCATTTTTCAATATATGCAAAACATATGAAAATAAATTCAATGCAGAGCCTATCTATATGCAATGCTGTCAAATAAGTTAAAACTGTACAGTACTTCCAAATCTTGGTGGATTGTGAAAACAATGAGGTGGAAAGATCACAAGACTAGATGACTGAACCTTAGAAAGATATTATGTGTCCCTCGTTACTGACCTGTGTAGTAGTTAAGAGGTTTCTCTCTCCTATTTCCAATTAAAGTCACATTACCATTTGGTCAGTTTAGGCTCAAACAACCATTTCCGTCCACTTTCATGAATCATTGGGAGTACGGTTGTGAAATTTTGTTTTAGAGTTGACAAAACCAATCATTTTCGTAGGATATGTACCCAAGGTTAAACAAGACAAGCTTTCCAAACACACAAAAATTTTAACTTCCCTTGATTTTCCCATGCACTATTAATGAGATGACACAACTTTATGACATCCACGATTACACTAGATAGCATGTGGATCCTACAAAAACTAAAATTGCAAGAAGCAAATAACAAGAAAATACAAAATTAAAAACTGAAAACATTATAAGATAAACCTGTTCGAACTACCCCCCTAAGCTTGAATTCGACTATGGCCTCATAGTCAAAAACAAACTTAAAGATTGGAATAGTGATATCGGATCACTCCTGTGGCGGTGGAGGCGGGTACTGCGGAGCCGTCGGGTCCCAAGAAGGATACTCCCCCTGGAAGCTTGGATCAAACTGGGCCCTGGGTGGAGGTTGTGGATAGCCTCCAAAATAATTTTGGCTCCAATAGTGGTCATAGAAGGGCTCCTGCTGCATCTTCATCTGATACAACCAATCATGTATCTATTGTTGGTTGTCGAGGAGAAGACGTTCATTCTTGAACATCACCCTTTGGTTGTCAAGTATCCAGTTCGTAGTGTCTTGAATACCGGCATACAATCCCATATGCTGCTTCTGTGTCTGGTGGATATCCTGCAGGATAGTGTACATGCCTTGCATGGAATAGGCATCCTCGCTTGGCTGCGAGGGCTGTGGTGGTGGAGGTGGATGCGAAGAAGATGAAGATGCACCCGGATGCATCCTAGGGTGCTTCCGGGGTGCTACTCGTGCTTGAAGAGGTGTAAATGCCTCCTCTTCCTACTAAGCCTCGTCATCATTTCCGTCGTCGCCGTCTTCTTCATCAGAGTCTGTGATGGCTATGATTGGCCATCTGAAGTGTTGTGCGCCCTCGATGTTGAAGACATGATCGGGAAGAGAACATTCTTGATATGCTTGATTTACGTGGCAATGTGCAAATGCCACGCCATCTCGGAGAAGCAACAGATTGGACCTGTGTAAATGTTGCAAGTTTACTTTGCTCCTAGTAGATAGAGGAGTGAGGGTCTAGAAATTCAAGCCAAGGTATGAAGCCAGCTTGGTGATGAGCCCGCCGAAGTGAATCGACGCTTTCCTCGTACTCCTCTTCACGTCCAAAACGCGTTGTAGAAAGAATGCACCCCAATTGCATTCTTGTTTCTTCAGGAGTTTGTATAGAAAGAAAAGATCCGACCCCAGAAATTTGCTAAGGGCCAGATCACCCCGAGCAAAAACTGTGGAACTCAGCATCCGGTGCAAGACCCAGACAAAGGGGTGCTCAAAGTCGGCTACCGCTGCATTGTGGTAGCTCACCGACTTCCTCGGCGGCACCGTCACCAGCTCGGAGAATTTCGCATCATAATCAGTGTGGTGGTCCGGCCGCCGGTGGTCGTACTGCGAATGGTTCCAGTTGAAAATCATGTTGAACTGCTTCAACGTGAGGACGTAGTCATGGTTGTACAGCCAGAAAGACACCCGGCCCTGGATCCATTCGCGGTTAGTAGCATTGATGTCGTTGGGAACGACGCAGACGTCCAGTGACACCATGAATTCTGCTACCAGCTCTTTATACGTCGGCCAGTCACCAAAGAACGGCTGGCCATCTTGGTGAAATTCCAGTTCGCCAGGGCTTATTGGTGTGTGACGGGCCTGCCCGTTAAGAACATAGGCCAAGTTGGCCTCGAATCCAAGATCTCGGATCATCTCCCGGTCCACATAACAGGTAGGCTCGATCTTCCTCCGCATTATCTCTTCGTAGATCTTTCGAACCTCCGAGGAAGGATGGACGAGTCGGGGACGTGCGACCGATCCTGGTGGCGGTGGCACAAACTCGGGCGGAGTTGCGCGTGAGGAAGAAGCTCCGGCTATATGCACCATGTTGGCAACAAGAAAAGGGATTAGAGAAGGAGAGCTCGGTGAAGATTGGAGAATCGGATCTCCGCTCGGTGAAGATCTTCGCTCGGTGCTGCTCTTCGTCATCTTGGATGGCTCGGAGGATTGCTCGGCACAAAGGAAGAAGATTACTCTGAAGGTGTGATGTAAAATGACGTAATGAATCTCCTTATATAGATTTGGTCGACGCCACTGTTGGCCCGTTGATACCATCGACGTAGGTCGATGGTATCAACACTAGTCGATGCTATCCGCCCCCATTGCGAGTATCAACGGTCGTCGATGGCTGGATCTTGAAACTCAGATCGCTGACGTGTCGATACCATCGACATGGGTCAGTGGTATCGACGCTGCACCCGGATCGATGACGTGGAAGCCGCGATTGTCGTTGATTTGTTTGCGTGGATCGGTGATGTGGATGGTCGATACCATCGACGAGGGTCGATGGTATCGACTTGCCTTTGTTGCAACACCTCCACTTTGCATCTCAACCTGTAACCGTGTTGATACCATCGACGAGGCCGTCGATGGTATCGACTTTCCTGAGTAGATTTTGTCTGTAAATCTTCAGAGATCTCGATGGTATTGACTGGTGTCTCGATACCATCGACTTCACTTTTACGACCACCTGTAGGTAGGTCGATACCATTAACGAGGCCGTCGATGGTATCGACGCAGTGCGAAATCTACAGTCGTCATCATGCTCCATGGTCGATACCATCGACCAGTGTGTCAATGGTATCAACTCTGTCTCAACCTGCACATCAAACAAACCGATCACGGTATCTTTTTTTACATGAAAAACTAAGTAAAACAAATTAAATTATGAATGTAAATGAACTAAACTAATGTACCGATGGTTGGGTTGCCTCCCAACAAGCTCCCTTATTTAACATCTTAGGCTAGACGACTTTCGGGCACCTCATTCATCCGAAAGTGAAATGAGTTTGACCTCATTCACCTTCCTCTTGTAATTTTCACCAAAATAGAGCTTCAGTCTTTGTCCATTCACTAAAAACGTGGTATCCCCATCACGCACTAAGATAGCGCCGTGCGGTTTGACCTCTTCTACCACGAATGGCCCACTCCACCAGGATTTGAGCTTCCCAGGATGCAACTTGAGTCGTGAGTTGAACAACAAACAACTATCTCCTTTCTTGAACGTTCGCAACTGGATGTGGCGATCGTGGATCAGCTTTGTGCGCTCCTTGTATATCCGTGCGTTCTCATATGCCGTCATCCGTAACTCATCCAGCTCATTCAATTCAAGCATTCTTTTCCTCCCCGCTTCATCGTAACTCAAATTGAGCCTTCTAAGTGCCCAATGGGCCTTATGCTCCAACTCTACCGGTAGGTGACAAGCCCGGCCATACGCCAACCTAAAAGGCGTGGTGCCTATAGGTGTTTTGTAAGTCGTCATGTACGCCCACAATGCATCCGGTAGAAGGACACTCCAGTTCTTCCTCGTGGACGCCACCGTACGCTCCAAAATCATCTTAATTTCGCGATTGGAGACCTCCACCTGCCCTTGGGTCTGCGGGTGATATGGGGTACCTATGTTGTGCTTGACCCCATATTTCTTCAATAAAGTCGAGAACTTTTGATTCCTAAAATGTGTACCCCCATCACTGATTATCATCCGGGGTACTCCAAACCTGCAGAAAATATTTTCTTTCACGAATCTGCACACCACAGTGGAATCATTAGTCCTTGTGGGGATTGCTTCCACCCACTTCGACACATAATCAACTGCTAATAAAATATATAAATTGGAGTTTGAGGACACAAAGGGTCCCATGAAATCTATGCCCCACAAATCAAATACCTCCACTTCCTGAAACACATTCAGGGGCATCTCTTGTCACTTTGAGATATTACCTGCTCGTTGGAAAGAATCACATTGCCTCACAAACTCGTAGGCATCTCGAAACAAAGTTGGCCAATAGAGGCCGCTTTCCAAAACCTTAGCTGTCATGTGTGAGCTGGTGTGGTGTCCTCCCGTAGGTGATGTGTGGCAATGACGGAGAACGCTCTCGTACTCCACCTCAGGCACACACCTGCGCAAGATACCATCCCTGCATTTCTTAAGAAGAATTGGATCATCCCAAAAATAATATCTCAAAGAATGGAAAAATCGTTTCTTCTCCTGATATGACCAATCTTCCGGGATGATCCCGCAAGCCAAATAATTTACAATCTCTGCAAACCAAGGATCCTTAGAAGTAATTGTCAAAATCTGTTCATCCGGAAACGTCTCGGTTATGGGTATATGTAAATCTTTTTCATCCACCCTTTCTAACCTAGACAAATGATCAGCCACTACATTTTCAATCCCAGATTTATCCTTAATTTCAATATCAAATTCCTGTAAGAGCAAAATCCACCTAATGAGTCTAGGCTTTGCGTCGTTTTTCTCCATTAAGTATTTAATTGCGGCATGGTCAGTCCACACAACTACTTTAGATCCAACTAAATACTGTCGGAATTTTTCAAAAGCGAACACAACGGCGAGTAATTCTTTTTCAGTAGTTGTGTAATTTAGTTGGGCATCATTCAACGTCTTTGAAGCATAAAAAATCACGGCGGGTTTGTTGTCCACCCGCTGGCCCAACACAGCTCCAACCGCAAAGTCCGATGCGTCACACATTAGTTCGAACGGTTTTGTCTAGTCCGACATTTGAACAACCGGGGCTGAAATCAGTTTTTCTTTTAAAACGTCGAACGCATGCAGACATTTATCATTGAAATAAAAAACAACGTCTTTCTCTAATAGCTCGGATAGAGGTTTTGCAATCATAGAAAAATCTTTTATAAATCGACGATAGAACCCGACATGTCCCAAGAAACTTCTTACCCCTTTAATAGAATTTGGTTGGGGCAACTTGGAAATGACCTCAATTTTGACCGGATCCACCTCTAAACCTTTGCTAGACACCTTGTGTCCTAGCACTATCTCCTCAGTCACCATCATGTGACATTTCCCCCAGTTGAGAACCAAATGTGTGTCCTTACAACGCTGTAAAACTTTGTCCAGATTATAAAGCAATTCATCAAACGATGCACCATACACCGAAAAGTCATCCATAAAAACCTCGAGACAGCGCTCTACCATGTCAGAAAATATGGTGAGCATACAACGCTGAAACGTCGCCGGTGCATTGCATAAACCAAACGGCATTCGACGGTAAGCAAAAGTCCCATAGGGACAAGTGAACGTAGATTTCTCTTGATCCAAAGGATCAATCGAGATCTGGTTGTACCCCGAGTACCCGTCCAGAAAACAAAAGTGCGATCGACCGGCAAGACGCTCTAAGATTTGATCAATGAAAGGTAAAGGAAAGTTATCCTTAAGTGTGGCGGCATTCAAACGGCGTTAATCAATACAAACTCGCCACCCGGTTACCAATCGGGTGGTGACAGGTTCATTTAACATATTTTGGGTGACAGTAATTCCCCCCTTCTTAGGGACTACCTGTGTGGGACTCACCCATGTCCAGTCTGATATGGCGTAGATAATACCTGCAGCAAGAAGTTTAATGACATCCTTCTTCACAACCTCCATCATGCTTGGATTGAGGCGTCGTTGAGGTTGAATCACGGGCTTAACTCCCTCCTCAAGCCGAATCTTGTGCTGACATAGAGTAGGGGAAATCCCCTTAATATCTACAACGGACCACCCAAAAGCTCACTGGTGGTTCTTCAGCACTATCAACAATTGTTCCTCCTCATCCGCACTCAAATAAGTAGAGATGATCACTGGTAACTTATCTTCCTCAGCTAGAAAGACATATTTGAGATGCGGGGGCAGCGGCTTTAGTTCCAAATCCGGCGGGCTTATCAGAGATTATTGAAGCGGTTGGGGAAGTTCACCTAAATCTTCATAATGCCTCGCATAAAAGCATGGAAGCATCTGAAGCATTTTAGCGCACTCCTTGAGTGATTTGCTCCGCATCCAATCATATGTAATATTTAACAAGCAAGCCTCCAAAGGTAATTTCGGGTATGCATCAGAAACAGAAATAGCAATCACATCATCCTCCATAGAAAGCAGAATGTCCTCATTCTCATCATTTGGGAATCCCACAGCTTTGTAAAGAGAAACTACTTTGGTCTGTTCCATGATATCCACAGCCAAAGTTCCATTGTCCACCCTTCTAATCACATGAGCCATGTCCAGAAATGGCTTTCCAAGGCAGAGTGAAATATTACAATCCAGATGTTTCACCATATTACATTGTTCCTTTGCTTTAGATGACGCAGTACTAGAAGGCATGACCATCTCAAAGCGGTCATCGGCTATGCCCAAGGTCAAACGACCTCTCCCCATCTCTAAGATCATGTCGGCTGTAGCTTGGAAAGGACGTCCAAGTAACAGCTCGTTGCCATGTTCATCCTGCATCTCCATAACCACAAAATCAGTCGGAAAGAAAAACCTATCCACCTTTACTAACACATCTTCACATATTCCATAAGGCTTCACCACATAGTTATCTGCCAATTGAATCGTCATATTGCTTGGTCGTGACTCCTTCAATCCCAACTTTTTGAATGTCGAAAGGGGCATCAAGTTGATGCTTGCCCCTGAGTCACATAGCGCTTCACCGAATTTAACCTTCCCAATATGGCAAGAAATGTTAAAGCACCCTGGATCTTGTCTCTTTGGTGGCAAAGTGCCCATGATGAAGGCACTCACTTGCTCCTTTAGCACGACGACCTCTGTATATGGAATTTTTCTCTTCTTAGTAATGACATCCTTTAGAAACTTCCCGTATGAAGGAATTTGCTCAATGGCTTCCAGTAAAGGGATATTGACTGAAAGCTTCCTAAAACTGTCCAAGAACTTCTTGAACTGCGCATCTGCCATCCTTGCCTTAGCACTATTTGGGTACGGGACCGGAACAGCTTGTTCCCTTTGATGAGGTGGCACATAAGGTGTCTTTTTCTGAGGTTCCTCCTCTGCAACCTGTTCTTCAGTATCATCCACGACTGTGTCCGCAACCTGCTATGTGACTGGTGTGGGCTGCTCCTCATTGGTTTCAACTTCTACTTCAGCTTGTGGCGTGCTTGTTTCCTCAGCTCTTGGATTCAACACTTTCTTACCGCTTCTAAGCAGAATAGCCTTTGCCTGCTGGTTTCCCCCGGGAACATTAGTGTTCCCCAGAAAACCTGGATGTGCCGGTTTCTTCAAACTGGCGATCTCGACTGCCATCTGTGCCATGGATGTCTCAATGGTCCTCATTTGAGCCCCATGGCTCTGTAGTGTTTGCCCAAACTGATTCATGAACTCTCCTTGTTGCTTTATTTGCTGGCCAAAAGTAGCCATGAGTTCTTGGTTTTGTTTTATGACTTGATTGAGCAGCTCCGTGCTCTTGTCCTCTACAGCAGGTTGGGGTTTAGCATCTGAATCCTGCAAAAAGTTGTTAGGATCTTTCTAGGAAAACTTCTTGTCTTTCCTCCATGAATAGTCATTGTTCCTATAACCGGGCTGCTGCCTCATAAATTTTACTTGAGCATCATCCTCTGACTAATTGTCCTCCTTTGCAAGCAATTTCTTTGCGAGAAGATCCATCTTCTCATTCAGTTCTTTTATTGCCTTGGACTCTCGTACTGCTCAGACCTGCTCCACGGGACCTCTTTCACCCCATGACTGTTTCCTAGCCATGTTCTTTAATATTTCCCAACACCTAGTGTCCGTGTTATTCAAACAGAATCCTGACACGGCTGAATCAAGGTTGCTCCTATCGTGCTCGGAGAGAGCAAAATAGAAGATCTTTACCTGTGTTTCTTTATCCAGCCGGTGATGCGGGCACCATCTCAGCATGACTTGAAACCTCTCCCAAGTCTCCGAATATGTCTCACCTGCCTATTGGGTGAAGTTATGGATCTTCCTGATCATGTCGTTGGTCTTCTCCGGAGGAAAGAACCTCTCAAAGAAAACCTTCACCATATGGTCCCAGGACTCTACAAACTCATCATCTAAATTGTGTAGCCATTCTCGCGCGGCTCCCGCCAATGAACTTGGGAAAAGCTTCAGATAAAGTGCATCCTGTGGAAACCTGTCGATTTTTACCATATCATAGTTCTCAACGAACTGACTTATGTGCGCGACGGGGTCCTCATTCTTGAGCCCATGAAAAGCATTGGACTTAACCAGATTTATCAACGCTGGATCAATCTTATAGGTAGGTATGTTGAGTGCTTGCTTCTTTATAGGCCCTTTTGATGCGAATGCGGAAGAAGCCTTTATCTTCTCCCATATTGTCTGTGGCTCATCCTCCATTTCTTCTTGTTCCTTGGGTTCAGAATCTATATCTTCTAGATAATCTTGATTGTACCCGTCCTCGTCCTCAGGTCCTGTAAGTAGCGGGACCTCTGGTGCACGATTTGCATAGTCAGTACTCCGCGTTTGCACCATGCACAGTACCTGAAAATAGAAAGATTCAATTTAGTACGGTGCTTAACGATTGCAAATACTTAGAAAATAGACTAAGAATTTTTCTAAAATGATAAAAAAAAATAAAAAGGTGGCCTAGAGTGGCCGCTCACAACACTCGAAGTGCCAACAAATTGCCGTATCCCCGGCAACGGCGCCAAAAACTTGACACAATTTTACCGTGCGTATAAACGCAAGTGAACACGTCGACTAGTACATGCCTTTGTGAGGCCCAAGTCAAACTCAGGGATACGTGCAATCGTCAGGGACTCCTACTAACTACTCGCGATCAGCTAAGCCGAATAAAAAGTTGGGAGTTGTTGATAAAAATAAAAGAAAATAAAAATAAAATAAAACAAACGATCGATTAAATGTTAATTTAATCAATTTAAAAGGGTATCTTTAGGATTGCAGTTTCACCGCGGGTTTTCCTTGTATTAAATTTTATATAATGCCTCAATTTTATCTCTCTATCCGGGTAGTGGCCTGAAAACAGAATTGCCCACTGTCGTGGTGCAATTCACTACCTAGGTTTAGGTCGGTTCCACTATCGTAGTAATCTATACCCTAAACTAGGTGCATTATGAACGATCTCTCAGTTTCCACCATTAATTTTACACCACCTTAGTCAAGGGATTTATCGATTAATGTAGGTTTCGTCTCTTTTCAGCCGTTAATCCTTCTTTCAAAGTGATTAAGGGCATTAGGTTATTATTATGGTGATCAAGCATAACAATATATGGAGAAAACGAAACTATACCATGGATTTAAGAGATAAAATATGAATTACTATTATAAAACTATCATACAATGAATTCTCGGGCTACTCCCGGTCGTAAAGATGAAGGGGATTAGCCTCGCATATTCATCTCAACAAAGTACAAGGTAGAGATAGGGGGAAACATGTGAAAAACGTGGAATGAAAGGGAAAACCCCTGAACGGAGAAGAACTGGTTGATCCTTTGTGTATAACACGTGCTCTCCCGCCTTTCGGTGGTGAAATCCGTCTTCTACGGCATCCGAATCAACAAGTATGAGCTTCTAGCCTCTGTTCTCCTCTCTACCGCTCCTCGGTACTTGTGCAATGACTCATGCCATCCTCTCCTCTTCTCGGTGGTCGTCATTAGCTTTATTTCAGTCATTAGGTCGCTAATAAACCGTAGCCGTCCGATTGAGATCATTAGAAATCCAACTCATATCCTACGGCGTCGATACCATCGACGTGAGTCGATGGTATCAACCCGCTGTAGCTGCGGCCGGCTGCAAACCCTTCCTTTGTCGCGGCCAACAGTATCTCGATACCATCGACGTGGGTCGATGGTATCGACTTCATTTAGGCGTCGGTTTTTTGCAAACTTCCAGCATTGTAGCCTCCGAGTGTCGATGGTATCGACTTGGTGTCGATACTATCGACCGATTTCTTGCCAGCAAGCTGATGGTATCTCGATACCATCGACGTCAAAGTTGATAGTATCGACTTTTTCCTGCATCTTTCGGCTGGCAAACTGTGAAAAAGTCGATGGTATCGACTTCCGTCGATGGTATCGACGGAAGTAGATACTCATTTTTCCTGGAATTCAAACATGAAACCACATCAATTCACACAAATAATAATAATTTGACAATTAATGTTCAAAACAATAAACTAAAGGGGATTTGACATAAAATAGCAGCAAAGACCAAAGTGGATGAATTATGCGATATTAACCATAGAAATGACTAATTAAAGCATAAAACACATATGAAACAGGTCTATAAATGCGACTCAAAATCATCACATCATTGCTCTAATTAGACAGAGGATGAAGCGAGCACAGGACATGCAAAAATCGTATGCAGATGCTCACAGAAAGGAACGTCAGTTCAAGGAGGGCGATCATGTCTTTTTGAAGATCCAACCTATTCGAGCTTTGGCCAAGAACAAAGGAAAGCTCAGTCCTCGTTATGTTGGACCCTTTGAGATTCTAGAAAGGGTTTGTGAATGTGCCTACCGCCTTGCCTTGCCACCTCAGTATAGTTCCATGCATAATGTGTTTCATGTATCTAATCTGAAGCCCTATGTCAAAGATTCCAGTCATATCTTGAATCATGAGCCTCTCGAACTGAAGGATGATGTGTCATATGCTGAGTCCCCAGCCAGAATTCTCGACTTCAAGACAAAGGAGCTTCACAGTAATCGTCATATTGAAATGGTGAAGGTTCTCTGGAGCCACCATGATGAAACGGATGCCACCTGGGAGCTAAAGACTGAGGTCGAGAAGAAGTATCCATATCTTTTTCAGGCTGCTTGAATTTTGGGGACAAAATTCTAAAAAGGAGGGGAGAATGTGACAGAGTGAGTTTTTACATATATATTATTATTTAGTTCCTCTCTCTTACAATTTTCATTGTTCCAATTATGCCCTCAATCATCTCTCTCACTAAATTTGAATAAATGGATTATCAATTTCACATAAGATTATCCATTATAGTACATAAAGTCAATAATACAAGTATCATGACACTTAGTCAATTGACATAGTCAATAATAAAATTTTGACTCCAATATTGCACCATAGCTAAATCATAGCATTATAAAGCTATGCCTAAAATCTCATTAAAATTGGACGTACCAATCATGAGTTATTCACAATTGAATTTTAAGTCTTTTAAGTGATCTATTAATACCTAAGACCTAAGTTCCTTTTCTATTTGATTTTAAATTTTGTCACGCGACCCATTTCCTTGCCTTGACGCGGTCCCCTCACTGGGACTTGATCCTAGCCATCTGATCAGGTGGACTATGATCCGCCCAGGATCCAAGGGTCCAGGACCCCGTCTCTACCTCCCACTTCCTTCGGCTTCGACCCTAGCTGAACGCCAACCTCAACAGCCACCTCACACGCCTGAACCCCACCTCCTCCTCGCGAGATCTTTGGACGACTAACTCCTATCCTCAAACCGAACTCAACAATCCTCACCACGTCATCCCTCTCCCTCGGATCAGGGAGAACAATGCCTCGAGCTCTCGCGCCTCTCACTGGCGGCGACGCTTGGTTTAGGGCTTAGCCCTCTACTCCACCCCAGGTATATAAAAGACCCCCAAAAGCTTCCCTGACCTCCCTTTCATCTTTTCGCACCATCAATTCCACCGGGACGTGCCCCCTTTTCCCTGACCTCAAGCACCTCCAACTCACCCGACTTCGACCTTGCCCTCCCTCCAGCGGTCCTCTCCGCTCAATCAAATGCGATCGCACCATCTAGGGGTCTCGGCAAGGTGACCAACACCCCCGGTTGGAGCCGTGAAGGCCTAGAACCACGGGTCGACTAGCCGCCGGAGCTGAGCTCAAAGCTTCCATCGCCGGCGAGGTCCAGGGCACATCGAGCAGCTGGGAGTGGACCTAGAGCTTCACGAACCCAACACGGAGCTTCGTGACCCCTCAATCCATCCAGAGGGCAGGTAAATCCTTAGAACCCACTTTCCGATTATAGAGCCTCCTGCCATCGCAACCATGGTTGTAGTTAACCTCCGACGAGCTTCTTGGGCTCGTTGGACTCAGGAAGACCCCGCGAACGCAACCCGCTCATTCTCACACACTCCGCACCCACCTAGCTACCCCACTCCTTCACCATCCTTCGCCTCAACTAGTTGCTGCCATGGCGCGAGTCACAGAAGAATCGAACCAACGAAAACCCCAATCTGTCCAAGCGTGGTGACGCACGAAGAACTCAACCTCAGGGGCATTTACGTCTTTCACCCATCTTTGACCCGGTTGACTAAGGTTGGCTCGCGATTTAAAGGGAGTATCCGCATAGCCAGATCCCTCTTCTGATCTGCGAGACCAGCGACCCCTTTTTCTTTTTCTTTTATTTTATTTTTCTTCGTTATTTCCTTAGAAATTTCCTAATTGGTCAGAATTGTGGAAACCCTAGAAAATGATAGGAATATCGAAATATATCGAACCTATACATATTTTTCATCAGAAAAATGCAATATATTTAAATAAAATGATTCTAGGATCTAGATCTGATTCCTTCTCTGAAAATATGACCTACACACCTAATAACCCCTTTATATTTATATATTATGTAATAATGGTCATTACTGATTTTCCAATCTGCCCTGAGAACAGATTAAACCCTAATTAGTGTTCCAATCATCATTCTCTCGAAATCCTATCTAAGAAAGATAGTTGATTCAATAATTGAGAAGAACCCTAATTTCTAGTTTTTCTCACCTTATCATGAATATTATGTATAATTTATGAAAAACCCTAATAACTGAAATGTCCTTTAATAACCTAGATGACCCTCATCTCAGACCCCAACTCGGAATCCTATGTATCCTAAAGTGGCATCCCAAATGACCTAAACCCTAATAAGAAACCCTAATGTGGAATAATGAGAATCCATAGTAACTTAGGGTTTTGTTTATATTTCAGGGTGATCTACTGTCTTTCTCCTAACTTAGGATTTGTGGAATCCAGATCTGAGAATTAGAGGTACGTGGATATAATTATATGATTAGATTTTGCTGGATGCTAAGTATATGTAATTGTTTGCATGAAATTGACATACATTGATGGATGTGTATATTTATGAATAACTGATGATTTACCGCCTTGAAAATAAAAGAACATAATTGAATATAAGTGAAATGTAGTTACTAGTGGTGCTCAAATCCCATTAATATTAGGCCAAACCCCATTATAAGTGAACATAATTGGCACATAACCAAACTCCCAATAAATATAATTTTAGGCCAAACCCCATTAATTTTAAACCCAGGTATTGGGCACATAACCTCCATTCCAAAAATATATAAGGGAACATAGCCCCAAATCCAATGCAGTTATATTACTATAGGGCTACCGAGTCACAAAATGTGTTTAATAGAGAGGCAAGTAAAAAGTATAGTCTGAATAACAATATTTGTCACCAAATAAATGACAATCTAAGAAATCACCACAAAAGTGGACAAAAAGGTATCACATGTCACCACATCATAAGAAAAGCGTAAGAAAAGACCAAAGGAATGTCCAAAGATCAATAGCAAATAAAAGGTACTTTACAAGAAGCATATTTTCCAAAAGTACAAGACAAGGTGTAGGATAATGTCCATAGGACCAAGAGAAAGAAGAAAGTAGGTTAATTACTCAATAAGAATAATAGAGTATGCAAAGATACATAAAGAGAGGAAATATAAATTGCTCAATATAGAAATAACATGGGATGCAAAATCATACCTTACACAAGAATCTAAATAGTCCAAAATCAATCCTATATCCAAGCCTAGGTCTCCAAAGTACCTATTAGGAATATATGTAGAATTAGGGTTAGGTTTTCATTAATTATTCAAAACCCTAAAAATTGCCTTTTTAATATTAGTGAATTAGGTTACCAAACCATGCCATTTTTATATTATCTTTTTTTTAGTTCAAAACATATTTTATTATATTTTTTTGACTTTTAGATTATTAGTTATACATTTTGTAAGTTATTATCTACTTAGATTAATCCATTAAATTACTAATTATTAATATTGGATTTAGGAGGCAAAACGTACACCATAAGAAAGCATACATTTTTCTAATTTTATTGACTATTTATTTGTAATTTTTTGATAAGTAGATCATTAGTTATGAATTTTATAAATCCGACCAATAGGAAAATAGAAAAAGCCACATCAGTGTATATCTCATGAGAAACGAAGAGAGAGAGGGAGTGGGTTGTGTCATCCAAGTTGGCCCAATTAGGGCTTACCAACTCATGCACAACTCATCAAGTCGCTCAATCGTGAAAAAGAAATTCAGATGGGGTGAAAAGATCATTCTACCCCTAACGAGAGAAAGCAATGAAAGAAAAAAAATTAAGGGTAGAAGCGAGAAAGTGAATGGGGGTTTATTCCCCCTCAGACATGTCACCATGGCAGGCACCCCGCAAACAATAGCTTGCGATGGAATTGGGCAAAAACACAAACATCAACGATTTGAGAAAAACAAGAATGGAGGAAGAGAGGGGAAAGTGTTGTAGACCTGATGGTGCACATAATTTAAGCCGAGACGACGAGAAGAAGAGGAACGACCCGCCGTGAGGCCAAAACCAAACTAAGTCTCCAGACGAACACACATGTGAGCAACGTTCAAATTAAGTGAAGAGGAGAGTCAGGTAGGAGGGCACAAGACTTTTGGGGGTGATATTTATAGGTAGGATTGTAGTTTTGGGTTTAATGGCTAGGGATCTTTGAGAAGCTCGGAACTAAGATTGGGAATTTATCCAATTCACAATGAAAAGCCACAAACTAGGACTCAATTTGTGTAGAATCAAGATTGGAAACTAGCAAAGAAGTAATTTTGAGCAAGGAACAAGTATAGAGCGAGAAATCGTGAAATTACCAGGCACCACCCCAGCAAAATGTTTCCCTTTTAAGCATGAGCTTGAAGAAAAATGTGATCCGTCTGGTCTTCCATTGGATGGTCCTCGTTGCTCGCAAAAACAAATATGTCATGTGACATTATTTTTCACTTCTTGTATGAATATGAATAAAGTGTAAAGATCAAATATTTAATGTTTTCTCTCTTTTCATTTGAGGGTTCAAACAAATCCCAAATTGGATGAAATGTGACAACCAAACTATTTTTGATATGAGGAATCCAGATATGCAATTAGATTTTCCTTTTGAGAAAATTTTATGTGTTAAATAAATGAAATACTATTTTCTCTTTCCTCATGCATTAATCTCACTAGGATTATCCAAATTTGCTGATACTTCACCCAAAAGTCAAATTAAGTGTCTTGGATAAGAATTTGTCATCAATTTTACAAGTTGCAATTATTTGTCCATTTATTTAATATTCTGAAGGTTCTACACACTTTCTCTATCATGATTTCACCTTTTAATCAAATATTCCCCAATTTGAAAGAAAACTAATTCACCCAAAGGCATACTTTATTGTGTAGAATATGAATCTAAGATTATTTTCCTCTTTTGGAGTCATTAAGTATTTTATTTCATATTTCTAAGGAAAAACACCTTTTCTTTTCTAAATAAATTATATGTGATAATTATTATCCTAAATTTGTGAAACTTGGCCTCCAAGACAATGAATATCTAAAGAAAACAAATCTGAGGTTAATATTATCCAATTACTACATCTTTTATAAATTTTAACCCATTATCCATTATTTCTATTATTTCTCTTATTAGAAAATTCAATATCAAATTACCTCGCCTAAAGAGTTATTATTTATCTTTTTATCTCCTCATTCTAAAAAGCTAAGGAAAGATCTATAATGAATCTACTATATCATTATTTCACATAAGTTTATTTATTTTAAATTTAGTTGAATTATATATCCTTATTCTCAATTATGGAAACCATGTCCCTTTTATGCACATTATTACCTCATGTGACATATCATATGTACCCCTTCATTAATCTTATGATTAAATTGAAATTACTATGTCATCTTTGTTGATATGTCTACACGTTAGGATGATTTATTTATGCATTCACATATTAAGGTCTCAATTATCCACTAATGGATATATCTTTTATCCTTGTTTGGCTAATCCCAAGGACTAAGGCCTCTAACTTCTTAACCCTAGAATAGGATTAAGTTTTAGGTTTCAGTATGTTATAGCATACCACCCCTCAAAGGGATTTCATCTTAGAAATCTAAACGTCCATAACTAATAAAAAACTATCTACCACCCCTTAAATAGTTGCATCCTAATAAGTCAAGCAAATATATTGGTACAAAGGTAAATTCCTTACATACATTCAAAATGTACCATGCAAAAAGGAAACAAAACTTGAAAGTCTAACTATGGGACTAAGGGTTACCTTCAACATGATCATCATCATAGGCTTCTTGACCATCCAAAGCAAAAACTCTTCCATCTCACCTTTCCATAGGTATTCTATCAATATTATTACCGTTATTCTGATGAGAAACTTGAGGTTGTTGTTGAGCCAGTGCATGTCCATTATGAAGTTGAGGGTACCTAGGGCAAATATGTCTAGGTTCATTGTGATGATGACACACAACCTAAAAATTAGGTTGATACTTTGCTTGATTCTTATCTTGAGATCACTTCCCTAGAGGATGGTAACCACTGCATTTAGCACATTTGTCTCTTTTCTACTCATCTCCTGAGGGTTTCTTCTTCATGTCAAACTCCCTAGGTTGAAACCATGGGTAAGACTCCACAACCAAAGCTTTATCAACCATCTACTGAAAGGTCAAGGGTAGTTGTGGGATACGAGCACGACCCACATTGTAAATGAGTATTTGAAGGAATAGGTCAGCCCTACGTTCCTCATCCAAACCTACTCCATAACATTCCAACAACAGAAACTTTTGTACAAACGTAGAAATGGATAAAGAACCTTGCTTCAAGCTATAGAACTTTGCTTCCTTCTTCTACAAGGCTGCAGTGCAGATGTACTTCCCACAAAAAGGCATCAAAAACTTCTCCCAGGTCATGCTAAAGATATCATGTGTCCTTCCTATCCCATTCCACCAAACTCGAGCGGGTCCATCCAAAACATATGAAGCAAATATAATCTTCTGGTGGGGAGGACAAGTTGTACCATCAATGGTCCTCTCTATTGCTAACACCCAATCATCATCTTTGTCGACCATCTCTATCTCACCTTCTCCTTTGAAGGAGGGTGGTTGCATCTTCATGAGTTCCATTATGGAATACTCCTTAGGATTTTCAGGAACAAATAGGTCTTTCATCTTCCCTATAGTGGAAGTAGAAAAAAGTTGTCAAAACATGGCCAACTCTTGCTCTGAAGAGATGACTACGCCCGTACTAGTAGAAAATGGGGATTCTTGACCTACTGATAGTCCACTTCCAATCAGAGGAGTACCCTAAGTAACTATAGGGGTAAAGGGTGGATCCACCCTTAGCATCCTAAATGTAGGGTTCTAGGGTCTTGTAACTGTACTAGTTGTCAACTGTCGAGTTATCTCCCACCATAAGGGTTTTTTCCTGCATAAGGAAAGGATACTAGGTATAAGCAACCTATGGAAAGAGGTAAACATCCTAAGGGAGACAATATTGAAATAGTCAGATAACTGACAACCATTGCCTCTGATACCATGTTGTAAGGAGTGGGATCCTAGAGGGGAGCCACTCCCTACTAAAATAAAAAGGCAACATCCCAAACAACACACCAACAAAAACTTTTTCTCAAAAAGATGAAACCAATTTATTCAACATGATTGTATCATAACACAAAGTGGCAGTGGAATTAAAGATGTATCTAACCATTACAAAGCTTGTTATCATACTAATCTTTCACCATGCAGGGTGACATAAAGGAAAAACTAACTACATGTATGACTAGCTGAGGATCACCTAACAACTTCAAGCAAAGTCTTCCACGAGGTCAACCACACTTGTTGTGATCCAGGTCATCCTTGATTTCCTTCTCCTATCCCAACACATGGGGTTGAAAGCATACCCCACAAAGGAAAAGAAAAGAAAACATCAGCAAAGGGCTGGCATTTACATACTATAATAAATTTGAGCACTTTATGGAATAGAAAGGTCGTCAAGTAAAAAGTCTTCCCATAGAAAAGATAAGGACTACCCAAAAAGGGCATAAGAGGAAAGAATCACTATCATATGATAGAGGAAATACTTGCCATAAAAATAATTAAAGGGGTGCCATAAAAGCACACATAATCTTTTTGGGCTCAAAACCCATAACAACATGCATGTAGGTGAGATAAACATAGCACTAGAACAATATAAATAATAAAGGCGGCCAAGCCTCATAAACATGAAACCTGATAGAGATTGGCACATAACCAGACTCCCAATAAATATAATTGTGGGCCAAACCTCACAAATTTGAAACCCGGGTATGGGGCACATAACCTCCATCCCAAAAGTAAATAATGGCACATAACCCAAAAACCAATGCAGTTATATAATGTGATCCCAGATGGGGGTGCAACCCTAGTGTAAGTTGGCAGATAATCAATCTAAAGGTTCACAACAACATAATGGACCAATAACTCATGAATCTTTCTGAGCTAATCAATAATACTCAAGGAAGAATCCTGTCAGTGAGCAAGCATAATCCTGGAGGCAATCAAAGTGCAAAAATGGCCACACTTAGTTCAGGAAAAAATTTAGAAATACCAATAGTTGTGGCCATCACAATAGAGGTAGAACTAGATCTGAAGTAATTCCTGAAATGACTAAGTTAAAAGAAAAAGGTAAGCGAAAGAATCCCGCAAAAGAGAAGAAACTTGATGCTACCGATGAAGCAATTTCTAACAGGGATCCTTATTCACCAAGAATACCCTTATTGTACAAACTCATTTAAGCTCACCTCAATATAGGGTATGAGAAATTTATTGAGGCAATCAAGATGCTTCATCATGACATCTCATTCTTAGATTCCATCAAAGAAATGTCTACCTACACAAAGTTTTTTAGGGACTTGTTTATGAAGAGAATGGGACGGTGATGAAACTAAATTGTTGAAAATTGCAAAAATGATCGGTGCTTTGTGTGAGCCAATTGCCAACCAAATCAAAGGACATTGGGGCCTTCACTATCACATTTAATTTGTGAGACAATGAGGAAAGAATGGTAAGATATTAGAGCAATATGCATCCTGATGCAACTTACATAAACTCAAACGTTGGGTGTAACAAACATGGTAAATACTGGGACGTGTATACAACTAGAGAATCATACTTTCACTAAGATTTTCAGAGTCTTTGAGGATGTACCTATCTAAATAGGAAGATTCTTCATTCCTTGTTTTATAAATATTATTGATAGAGTTGAAGATCTAACTTGTCCTATATGATCTTTGGATGACCCTTCCTTGCTACAAAAAGATCCTTGATCAATGGAAACTTCCATAACCATAATGGTTGAAAATGACCATATTGACTTCAAGGTCCAAGACTATATGAGTGGACCATCTCTCTTTGAGTCAGTCAATTTCATTGATATGTATAACCAATTCCATGAAGCGATAGAAGAGCAACCAATTTCATTGCTATAGTGGATCCTATGATGAGAGCATTGACCAATCCTACTCCATGTGAGGGAGATCCTGAAGTAGTTAAACTACTTGATTATTTGAATGATGAATATAATGACAATGATGATGAAAACGATATTGTGGTGGAGGTAATGAAATATGCCTTCCTCGAGAGGAATCCTGATGAAAAAGAAGTAGCAAAGCCCATGCCCGAATTGAAATACCTCCCTAAAGGTCTAAAGTATGAATCCTTAGATATGGAAGAATAAAATCTGATGATTATCAACTCTGCTCTATATGACTAGCAATAAGAGAAAATTTTGAATTAGCTCAAGCTAATAAGAAAATCTATGAGTAAATATAAACTTATTATATTTCAGGTTAATCCTTATGAATGTATGCATAGGATCCATGTAGAATCACATGAAAAGCCTCTGGCTCAATGACAAAGTATGTTAAACAAAAAGGTGAGAGAAGTGGTGAAGAAAGAAGTGTTAAAACTCTAAAACACAATCACTGTATGCTCTACAAATAATAGAAAATGGGTGAGTCTCGTCCATTTCGTACCAAAAGAAAGAGGAGATGATAATAGGCAAGGGTGATAATGGAGATGCAATTGCAACTAGAATGGTGATGGGTTGGAGAATGTGCATAAATTATAAGAAACTTTATGTTGCTACCAAGAAAGACCACTTTCCCCTACCCTTCATTGAGCAAGTGCTTGAGCATCTATCTCATCACTGATAGTTCTGTTATCTCTATGGTGACTCTATATTTATTAAGTTCCAATGCATTTGATAATCAAGAGAAGACAAGATTTGCATACTTCTACATTACATATACCTTTTGACTATGCAATGCACCATCAAAATTTCAAAGGTGCATTATATCACTATTCTATAACTTCTTAGAAGAAATAATGGAAGTCTCTATGGACATTTTTTCAGACTATGGCACACCATTTGACAATTTTTTGAAAAATCAATCCTTGGTATTGAAACTTTATGAAGAAAAACACCTAGTGTGAATTGGGAAAAGTGCCACTTCATGGTGCAAGAAGGGATTATCTTATGACACAAGGTTGTTTGAGAAAGGTATAGAACTCAATCTGAGTAAGGTTGAATACAAATCCAAATTACCACCTCCAAAGGCAATGATAAGAATGAGGAGTTTCCTATAGAGGAATCTAGTTATTACAGATGTTTCATCAAAGATTTTTCTAAAATCTATAAGCTTGTGTCGAGCCTCTTGGTAAAGGATGTTATCTTTGATTTTGTTGATAATTTCTTGACGGAATTTAACACTCTAAACAGTACCCTCACCATGGAACCTATAATTCAAGATCTAGATTAGGATCTACCATTCGACCGTATGTGAGATGCAAGTGAGTACATTGTGGGAGTAGTTCCTTGGAAAAAGAAAAACAAAGAGCACTATGTTATCTACTATGTAAGTAAGAGTCTTGATGAAGCTTAAATCACCTACGCAACCATTGAGAAGGAAATGCTAGTGATTGTTTATAATTTTGACAAGTTCACTTCTAATCTGACTGGATCTATGGTCATAGTGTACATTGATCATGGTGCAATTACATACTTAATGACAAATAATCATATCAAATCAAGGTTTTTGAAATGGGCACCCTCTTGTAGAAGTTCAATCATGACATTATTGATATCACTTGTCTAGAATGAATTTTAGGAGGATAACTCCCTCCCTATCAATGATAACTACCAGGACGAAACCCTAATAATGGCCTACAATGTGTACCAGATTGTGCCATGGCACACTGATATCTACAATTATTTGCCCTTCCAACAGATGCCACCTGGAATAACATATAACAACAAGAAGAAGGTACTCAAATATATTAAGAATTGTTATTGCGATGATCCCCTACTATTGAAGAAGTGTACTTGAAATCTATGTAGGAGGTGTATACTAGAAGAGATCGAGCAAATTAGTCAAGCCTTGATTGATGCCAAAAAACCACTTCAGTTGATGAATGTTAGAACCTTTGGTTCCCCTCCTTCGACCAACACCACCAAAAGAGAAGCTCCTCACTGATGTTCCCTACTCTAAGATAATCAAATTGATATGATCTCACAGTCACCTCAGTTATGAGTGATTTCATCAAGCTAATGGTGGCAATACCAGTTATGTTCTCCAAAAAAGAGGACCCTTAAAGCAATGGGAAGGAGCTAGCAACAATAATGACCAACATAACGATGTCAAATCTCTACGACAGTAAGTTCCTCTTGATACCTTATTTCTCTTCTCCATCCACTCCTTTACCTGAGGATCATACTTAAATGCTTCTGAAGACAAAATTCACCTCATCCTTCCAACAAAAGATAAAACATCCATTTCCACTTTAGTTTAGCTCTTACCTTAAATGTTCCCTTGAATTCTCCACTTGCTTACATTTTTTACCAAAACTTATCATGTTTCCTTCGATTCATGCAACCTATCTACAAAACAATCAATTCATGGACCATCAATTTTAGGTCTTGATAGCATTGATTTCTGAGTTTGGGATTTTCGATTATTTTTCAAACCATCAGAAGGCAATCTCATCTTCTATCTTAGGCTCTAAAACCATCAGTTTTTTAAGCTATATTTCCCTATAAGTTTTTTTACTTTTTTTGGAGCCTTCAATTTCTAACCATATGGTTTTGAAATTATCATTTTCAACCAATTTGTAGGGACCTATCCTTATATTATATTCATGTCAATCAATTTTGGATATCGTTTATTCTTGTAACTACAAATTTTGTCATCGATTTGCATTGTATTTTGTACATCATTTTCTTAAACCAATTACTTGCCACTGTAGTTTATCTTCTCATTCCTAACATTTAGCTCTGGATATTATTATATCTACATTGAAAATTAGTTAAGATGGTAGGTAAAATAGGTAACTAAAGAAAGCACCTCTCACCACATTTGTCCAAGAGACTAAGCAAGTTTGAAGCAATCATAAAACAAATGAGGAAGGAAGAAATATAGAGAAGCTAAAGATGAGGCAAAACAATGTGTTGAAATTCATGGGGATCCTACCATGCACAGAGAGTACAAAATATATGTTAGATACAGATAGACTAAAGATCATATCCCTAAAGTGTCCTCTAACTTTGTAGAGTCTAGAGGAACTGAAATGTTTGAGTATACACCTTCAGTGAAGATTGACAACCCTAAAATGAGGAAGGTGTTGCACCCCTTCCCAAAAATAGGAAACGAAAATTAGTTAGAGTTGTAGTGTAGAACATGAAGACAAGTAAGTAGGAACCACAACAAGCATCATCCCATCAACCGTTTCTACAACTAATATCCCCTCATCACTTATTCCCAAACATCCTCCAACTTCTAATATCAATACAATGTCCCAGCCTAAGAACTACATCATCCCAAACATGATGGACATAAGGAGAGATGAGAGGACATGTTTAGAACAAACACCTTTAAGGCTATAAGATTTTCTTGTGAGGAGACATTTAGAAAAGTAGGGATATATGATAGGGCAAGGTTCCACTTGGACTATGTCGAGTTCTATAAAATATGTTTCAATAACAATATCTCCTATGAATAACATACTTTAGAATTTATGTCCTCTCAGTAAAGAAACATGCAGAGTTAGCAAAAAAATCAAAGGGTCATAGAGAAATCCAAGAGTTATCCTAGATAAAACACAAGAGGGATCACTAGGGTAGGTTGAACACATCTCTGAATTGTCTGAGGTGGTAAACATACATTTTGACCTAATGCAACTTATAGACAATATCTTCTCTGATTTACTCTTCTTCCAAATGGACTTAGGTAATATAACTAGAATGGATCTCCACATCCTATGGAGCATCCTAGAAAAAAAGTTGTTCAACATCAAAGGATCCAGATCAAGAAACTATCGACAACAATTGGCCCTCATGGTTCATGTGATTTCTACATGGGGGGTCTCATTACCTACACTTTTCAATGACTAGGACATCCTTGGGAGGTCAGACATTTTCAATGTCAAAAGGAGAGGGTTGGTAGATGTAAAGTATTTAACATCTACAAATTTTCCATCAAGGACGAAGGACAAGTACTTATATATGTTCATGAGATCAAATGATATGTTCCCACTTCTCAAGATTAGCCCTATGATCGAGATAGGTTCTTGTTCTCAAAAGATTATACACCTTTTACACAGATAACTGAACAAGCATATGTAAAGAAACTAATCAAGCACAAAAGACAAACCTATAGATCCATCAAATAGGAAGAATTTGATAGTACAAATATTGAGGAAAACCACCGCCTAACCAAAAGGGAAGAAAACTCATGGACCTCAATATGTAATAAATGAAGAGGTTGAGCAACATGTGCCTATCTCCATAGTCACCAACACTAAAAAATTGGCCATTATCTCTCTAGATTCATATCTAGAGATGGATGCCCCCGATAGGTACATATATCATCCCTCATGCCAACCTAGAAGTTGATAAGGTCCAAAATTTAGTGAAGACACCCCCAAGCCCCAAGATTGATAAACAAGAAGTGTCTACTTCTAAAAAGGAAGAATCCATAAGAAGAGAGGAGGTTGAGAATGAGCCTTAGATAAAAGAGAACATCACGTTAGCTAAAAGAGTGGAAAGTAATATGCACTAAGAAACCACAGAAAGGATACAGACTCACCTCCGTGGAAGGAACTTAGTCAAGATGTGAGCTCACAATTACCATATGTCGCACACAAACAATCCCCTGCCATTACTAAATTCATGGAGATCGGGAAAGATATAGATAAAATATGTGAGATAATATCTAAACCATCTTCTAATATTTATAACTTAACTTTAGATGTGCATTGACTACAATAACACAATTTCTGTTGATCCTACAATAGAAGACGCAAATCTCGATTGATAACCAACTAAAGATCTTGGAGGCCTTAGCCTACATGAATCAGGAAATGACTATGTTGAGATAGGAGCGAGATAGGCTAAAACATGATAATTAATTATTGCACACCTTGAAAAAAAATAAGAAATGCCAGGAGTTGACATCAGCATTGGCATCCCAAGAAGAATTAAACACAAGAAGACAAAAATTAATCCATGAAGTAAAGACTTTCCCACCTGATGTAGGGATGGAGATGGACATCCACCTTAATGCCAACATGGTCATAAAATCTGATGTGCTATCCCCAGATGAAGAATCAACTTCTAAATGCTCTGGTGAGTAGGAAGTAGAAGAATCAATAAGGAACATGGACATCATTCCCTAGCCTTGTCAGGGCATTCCACCGACTAGCCTGTGACAGTCAAAGTGGTTGAGCTGAGTGAGCCACCTCATGAGTTGGCCCCAATAAAAGACAATGAATAGGGATCATCTCTTGAAAACTTGGGGAAGTATTTTCCCTAATCATCTAAAAGTGATAGGGGAGAATAAAGTTGTGCATGAATCAACTACAACAAGGGAGGATGTGGGGGTTACAACTATAGATACTATTGATGGGTTGGTCTTACTATTTATTAGAAGATCCATCCACCACCCTCAAACTATGATGACATAGTCAAGGAGTTTTTTCTAAACAAGCATGTTGAGGGTGGACCTTAGCCCTTCAACCTTTCTAGTGAAACAACAAGAGATTCCACTTTAAAAAAGGAAAAATAAAACATGATCTTCATGTTCTGTAAAGCATCAGAGAAATTAGAAAACTCAGTGTTTTCTGAGGGAGAGGTAGTTGATAATGCCAACATGGCAGTGCTCCCACTGATGTCATGTAAATGAAGGACATGGATATGACCTCCACTATTGGGATTCTACTCAGAGACATCCTCTTCCTTGATGACATTATAGATGATGGTAAGCCAAGGGACGACATCATCTCTAATAAGGGACAACATGAGATCCACTGTTAGACCAAAAGGACCCATTAGTAGGAAGTTATTAAAAGCCCTATGTGATACAATCATCAAAGAATACATGCACTGAGTCAAGGAAGGAGAAACATTTAATGCTTCATCAAGATTATTAGCATGACTCTATGGAAATAATGACAAATACCCTTCTGTTGATGAATTTACATATCTTTTATACAATGCTTTGAACCACTGGCTATAGACAATGGTGGATCTTTCAACCTGATAGATCATAATGTACAAAAATAATCTTAAAGATGTGCCATGTGGAAGGATGGTATTTGCAAAAGAAGATGCTAGAGAAATTTAGACAATCTGAGTCTACTTGAAGCATCTAATTTAAAGGGTAGATAGATGGTATCTCCCCAATTGGACTGACCTCTAGATCAACAAAGATGTCTCCCAATGAAGCATAGAATCTGGGGACAACACATTCATTATAACTAGAATGGTAGAGGTAGTGGACAGAAGATTTACCCTAGAAGATATGGGAAGAAAAGATTTCCATGCCCTACAAGGTTAGTATGTCATGGAAATCATCCATGAAAGGTGATTATTCTATGAATGTAATATGGAAGATATCCCTAGGGGGGATGTACTTGATTTTCCTCCTTCCAGAGAATAAACCTTGGAGAGAACAACTAAAAGACCTATAGAATGATTCTAAAATCAATACTCAAGCAAGTTCTATAGAGGCTCCAAACTGTTTGGAACCTGAACAGAACAATGCCATCCCACTCCACCAATGCATGTAGAGGTAGAAGTTCCTACTAACCTAGAACTAGAAATTGAAAAAGCATCATAAATTTCCCTTGAAGAACCTAATATCCCTATGGGTCCCTGAACCAAAAGAAGAACAAGAAGGAAAACAAAGATGAAATTTCCCTTGAGGAGATAAAAGCACACAAACTTTCTCTCATATACCTAGTCGCCCCTACGTTAAAAAAAATTGAGTGGGACGCATGCTATGGGTTGTCAATGGAGTATTTGATCTTCATCATTACTATCTTCGAAAGAGACAACATCCAAATCTTGAAACCAAACCTCTACAAAATCCTAATACTTGATGGCTACATGACAATCAACATCATGAAGGCTTGTCATCTACTTTTAGTCGATGACCTCAATGACGTATACATGGTTGTTCATGAACTGGTGGGGAACTTCATAATGAAAATGGAAATAGGAGAAATAGAAAGGCTGATTGAGTAGCTCAAGTCAAGTGTCCCTAAGCTTATATTTATCCTTTTTCTTCACGATGAACACTGGACACTACTATATATTAACACCATGGCAAAGACTCCCATCTTCTACAACATCTCATATGCATTATTTTGTAATAAAAAAGTACTTATCATAGAACTTCTCACAATGTTATTGAATAGAAAGAAATTGCTATAACCTGAATTTTCACATGCAATTATATACTTGAAATGCAATTATTTGAATAACAAGGGCATATTGGTAATATATTGTGCTTTGTTATGAAAGTGTGGCTTTCTTTTGCAAAATTTTCCCTTGTTGTGAATCTTGTGGTTCCTACTATTTTGTTAATCCATTAATGTATATAAACGGAAAAGGGAGAGAAGAAAATACAATATTAAGAAAAGGCAAAAGAAAATGTTTAATAAGTAATGTACTTGTGAGAATCATGTTGAATTCTCTATGGATGTTTTAGGTATGGAATTATATGGGACACTCTAGAAATGAGAGTTTTTGGGCATAAATGGAGAATCCTGACCTTGTTAATTATTGAACAATTGAAATATTGAATAATATGTAAGTTTCCAAATGAAAATAAAATATGTGGTGTTTTTTATAATTAAAGAGTAATTATCTAGCCATTTTGGAAGCACATGTTTTGAAACTTCAATTGATAATATTTTTATCTAACCTTTGACATACTCCAAAATAATAATTGAAAAGAAGAGAATTCTAGAAATTGGGACATTGTATGAGATAATAGTACGGCTTTAATAGATGTTAGAAAAGAACAAGTTTTTAGATGTGAAAAGATGTCTCAATGAAAATCCCACAATGTGAATATAAGTGGGGAAAAATCTTAATGAATTTCTAAAATCGACTTTAAGGAATATTATAAAGTACCATGTATGACTTTTGGTGTGTCAACACAGTAATGAGAGTATCTGAGTTAGGAAATGCATTTATAAAAGATAGAGAGAGGTATAATGGCATAGAACACACAAGTTTTCCATAGTGCTTTCATGTAGCTCCAGGTAGACCGTTTCATAATGGCATTAGTCAAAGATGACTAGGAGTGTTGTTTCACTTTCACAAATACAATTTTATACTTCAAACCACACAAAGTGACATGTGTGGCTGTGGAAAAAGAGTGAAGTGAGCTAGTTTTGATGTTTCCTTTCTCAATGGGTATAAAAATATAAGAAAGGATTGAAGTAAGAGATTGGAGTGCTATAACACTCCTCTTTTCTTTATTTAGATGCTCTTAAACCGAAGCATCTTTTTTTTTCCTTTTCTTTTCTTTTTCTTTTGTTTGCCCTTGGTGTAGGTAGGTCATATGGTGGTGAGAGTGAAGCGGTGAGATATATATATATATGGCCACCCAAAACTTTTGGATGTGGATAAGGCTGAATATGTGCACTTTGGCATCTTTACATGAGACGAAGGGGTAAGAAGATGATGAATGACAAGTCAGGTCAAAGAGGGGTCACTAGTGTGGTTCTCCACATAAGATATCCTACATGAAAATTATTCCAACACTTCATCAAATAATATCACACCACTAATGAACAACATGAAATTCATACTTATATCATGTGATTCCTAGGCTCCAAGCATTCATAGCTTGCTAAAATCACAATTCAACCAAAACATTCACAAACATAAGGGAGGTGATACATATGTAAAAAGTCAAGCATTGATAATATTTAGTAATAAACCATGATAATTCACTTTCATTTGACAAAGGTCATCATTTTCAATCCAAAAAGTAGAGATCGTGTCAAAACACACTTTAAGGCAAGAAGTTCTAGATTTAGGAAAAATTGGCCAAAATGGTGCCAAATTTCTTTCAATCACAACTAAAACTACATTATAGAACATGAATCAAGAAACAAGCAAATACTAGCTACAAACATGCAAAAATTACAAAAAGATACATGCTATTCAATGCATGGTTAAAAGAGCAAAATTTTTGAAACTTACTCAAAAAAATGAATGAAATTAACATATATGATATGCATGTATATAAAGAAAGAACACAAAGTATGGATACACAAGTATGAGAGGTGGTCATACTATTTGATCATCTTGAGAAAAAAATTAGAACAAGGAGCATAGATGAAAGTTGGGTAAAGCAAGGGCTTACCACCCTACCACCCCAAACTCTTAAATCATGTTGTCCTTAACATGAAATGGAAGTTTAGGATGATAGGGTAGAGGACATGGAGTCTGGGTAGACAAATACCAAGAGACGGAGGGAGATCTCAAGGTGTCCCTTGCATGATAGAGCCACCACACCCATTCTGTACAAAGTGGCCATTATTGCATGCCAACAACACAATTGTGATGTGCAAAATGTCTATGTTGGTCTCCGTACTGTAGTTTTCCTACTATTTTGCAATCTTATCTTCAATTTTGATCTTCTCCTAGGTTGTCTCTTCCATGCATCATCTTTCCTCCATTCTACTTGTGCTAAAATGTTTCACAAACAATAAAACCATAAAGTATAGTGTGTGTGTGTGTGTCTTTTCTTGGAAAAGTGTAAAATAACCAAAAAAATATCAAAATGAAAGGCTAGGTGAAAAATTCCCCAAACCAAGATGGGTTGCCTTCCACTAGCGCTATGTTTCATGCCGTAAGGCGGACTTCTTGTAGTTCCCTCAATTATTCAACCATTTGGCATCATCAGGTATCCAGTATTACAATAGATGCATCTCTCATTTGCATTCAAAATGTGTTCCTTGTCCCTTTGATCACAAAATATGTCATTAATTCTCTCATCTGGATCTTTTTCTCTAAATGACTAGTCAAACTCTTGAAGTGACCATGTCCAATATGCTCATCTCGGGTTCGCCGAGTTGGGGTTTTGTACATGTTGATCTTTATCTATGTCCATGAAAGAGATTGTCATTGTGCCACTATGCACATGTATCTCAACGTTAGTTTTATATAAGAGAATTCTTCCCAAGATAATGAGAATCTTCCTATCCTCTGGTTCCATGTCAAGAACAATAAAATAAGTTGGGAATACTACACCCCTTACCTTATCTATCATCACTAAAACATCATCTCCTCTTCCGATAGGAACTTTGATTGAGTGATCCACCAATTGGAGAGTGCAATGATCTAGTTTCAACTTGCCTAACCCCATTTACACATATACACTATATGACATCAAATTCACACTAAATCGCAAATCAAGTAGGGAGTTGTCTATGCGATGTCCACTTATGTAGCTAGGTACGTATTAGTGGGGATCCTGAATCTTTCCACTTCATGGGAAATGAGTGATGGATGATGGAGATCACTTGTTCAACCAACTTGACTCTCTTTGGTATTCTCCCCATTGACATTCTCTTCACAATACATAGTGTAAGGCCCCTAAAATTACTTAATGAGTTGAATAATCTTAATTATCATAATTTAATTCTTAAAAATCTAATATAATCTTGTGATATTCTTTGAAATCATAATACAAGATTAAGTTTCAAATTTGGTCCAATTTGGACATTGTTTGAGCAAGTTATGCACATTTTGGACTTTTATGCAATTTACCCAACTGAGAGGATTTATTTGCAATTTATCACTTGCATTATGTTCCTTGGATATTATATCATCATTCCTGAGCTTTTTGAGACATGGGGTGCCTATTTAAACCTTGGTTTGAAGGTGTTTTCCTCAAGGGTATTTTAGGGTTTAGCCCTTCATGGATGAGCTACCTTTAGTAGCTATCAACTAATGAGTTATTTGTTTTTCTTGGAAATTCAAGAAATGAGGGATAATGATTGGTTGTTTACACTAACGAGTTTCAATCCAAGTAAAGGATAGTTTACTCAACTTAACCAAACTTTGCAAGTATATGGAGGTAGTATAGTCAAGGTCGAACACAAGGAGCTTAACTAACTTAATTGAGCGCAACAGTACTAAAGTTCAACAATCTAGACCGATATTAAAGAGTAGAGAAGATTTGTTCTAAAATCATAAAATTTAGATTTTAACTACAAGAATTTCATATTCTAATTAGCAAGAAAGAACCACAAAATAAGTTCGATTTTAGAAAGTTTAGGAATCTTGGACATTAGGATTTCATTCACATATCATAGCAATCAAGGGAAAAAAATAATTTAAACATACATAAGGTCATGTTTCAAGGGAATGTTGTGTTACATTTCACCTCCTGTTGCAAATGTAACGATCATAACTCAAATCAACACTCTCGTGTATGAATTCTATTTTTGATCACAAACAGTCCCTCAACTCATCCCTCTCTACTCTCGTAGAAGTGGAAGAGTTGCCAAGAAGAGTACCGCCATACATTCCTACTTGTCTTCTCAAATCAAGCAAGAAGGCAGAAAATATGCACATAAGGTGGCCAACAATACATGCAAGAAAAAGAATAAACTGGCACTTTCATGGTAATGAAACAAGAAACAAATGCATTTAGTACGAAATTACTTGTTCCATACATGCTATGACATGGGAGCTACTATCCCATTCCCAAGAAAAAGGAGTCTACTCATCCATAATAATGTACTGCAGATTTGCTACAGAATTTTCAGTTCTAGACATGGTTTAGAAAGGAAAAGACAAGGAGAATTGAAGATGTAACCACAAGAAGCAAGAATTCCAGCTTGAGGACGAAATTCCCCTTCTTTAGTTGCTCCAAGTCGAACTAGCTCCTCTCCCAAGAAGCTGCTCGGAGTTGGGGAAGCTTGGTTGCACCTTGAAGAAGACAATGGAGAAGTGGAGAAGAAGAAATGGTCTCTTTATGCAAGAAACCACCTTAGATTCCTCCAAATTTGCCTTCCTCTGCTCTCCTCTGGCTCTGGGATAACAGAAACTCTTTATATGACCGAACGTATTTGTCCCTTGGCTTCCCTCTTTGTTTTAAAATCGTATTCTGAATTTTTGAATTTCTAAAACTGTCAGGTGCACGCCGTGCATTTTGGGTGCACGCCGTGCACCTGCAGTGCAGTTTGCTTCGGGCTGATCTGTGCACGGTTGGCGCTGAGGTATGCACGCCGTGCGACTTTCCAGAACATTTCTTCAGCAATTTGCGTTCCAGGTGCACGCCGTGCATCGATGTGCACGCCGTGTGTTTGTCCTTCTGTGCGCTTCTAGAAAATCGCACTTCTGGAAACTCGCATGACGTGCATTTTCTCCGTGCATGCCGTGCATTCTTCTGGCTGAACGAACCAATTTATCTCTGGAAACTCACATGTCGTGCGTTTTCTCCGTGCACGCCGTGCATGTTGCTATTTCAGCAAATCAGTCTTTCTCTGGAATGGTGCACGTCGTGCATTTTTCTGTTTCAGTAGAAATATCATCCGAATTTAGTTCTTTTTGTGGCAAATCTACAATACAAGTTATGGGATAAGTAGAATAACAAAAAGATGGCAAAACTAGTATAAAAAGAGACTCAATTATATTAGAAAGAACCAAATTTGTGTGTGATAACATTCGAAAAGATGATATATAATTCACACAACAAATCCCCCTAAGCTTGAACCATTGCTTGTCCTTAAGCAAGAAGAGCATAGAAATATAAATGATGAATTGTCAAGATCATGAATAGATCAAATGAAATGAAAGATGTGTATAAAACCAAACCAACCATGATCAACATGTTTATGCTCATAGCCATCAATTCAACTCAAACACCCAAGAAAGAGATTTTTAGTTCAGCAGGGGTGGTCTCAATTTAACGAATCAATCAATTAAACAACACTAGGTAGAATTTGGATGACCAAGCCAAACAATTAGTGGATGTGCAACTCAAACTTTCAACTATTAAGGATACAAAAGATGAAATCTTAGTTAAAAATTGACAATTTTTGTTGTACTCTCCTTCTTTTCCCAAAAATGATATGACAATGGATTATGGTTTCCGACACTCAGCTACTAATGTAGGCTTATGCACACGTGGAATGTCGGTTGGGGTATTTTACCCTCTTCTAAGACATACCACCTAACCATCGTGGCCAGATCGGACTTACACTAGGCTAGCATGATATGTGGGCTGTTTAGCCATCTTTAATGGTGTATAAGAGTTATTTAAATTTTTCCAAAACATGGGAGAGTCAACTAAATTGCAACATTAGCTAGATTTCATTCATTTGTTTTGAAAAATTTTCATTGAAAGAGTGGTTGCAAATGCACTAAGAGCTTGGCAAGGTCATCCCGTATTCTAAATGATGTTGTAAAGTTGATTTACTCACAAAAATTGAAACCATTACATGTTTTAAGCAATCAAGGATGTGAAAGATGAATGTTCAGGCTAGAAGCATAAACCAGAGTTAAGCACATGTTGATGGCCAAAATGTTTCATTTGATTAATGCATGCCTTTAGCAATTTCTTCAAATGATATTTCTCATCAAAAGAGGACAAATAGTTAATCATAGGAGTTCTATCCACATATAAAAGATAAACCTCATATCATACTAGACTTTCCACAAGACAAAAGCAAATGACAAGAAGAAAATGACAAGAAGCAAATAACATGAAAAATAAAAGCTAAAAGAACTAGGATACCATCCATCCGATTGCTCCCCCCTAAGCCTGATAACAGTAGTGTCCTCACTTCTTTAATTGAACTTATGGAGTTCACAACCAGATACCTATCATGAAGAGATCAGAAAAATGATCCGCCGCCTCCCTTCTCAGGGAAGAACTGACTAATGATGTCAGGGATGTCCATCGGCGTGGAGTATGATTCTGGATGCGCTGCTGGTGGTCCTGCAGTTTCTGGTCCTGGGGGAACTCGTGCTGTGGAGCTTCTGGAACTATGGTCTCCTGGTGGGGGGGTGGGGGGGACTGCAAAGACTACGGTGCAGGGTAGTGGCCTTACGAGATGTTCCACACATCCATCATGTTGACCATGTCGTACATAGTCGAGTACTGTGCACTCAAATGGTCAAACTGGGTGTCGTAGTGCGCCCCCATCTGGTCTAGGTGGGTGTCCATGTGATCAAATCTCTGATGCACGTAGCCATAAAGGTGTTGAACGTCCAGCATTGTCCAGCTGTACTCTGTCTGAGTACTAGTGGACGGTGGCAGAGGAGTAGGGGCTCCTGGTGTAGGCCCTGGTGTAGAGTTGTTAGCACCCCGGGTGGGTGTCTCCCCGTAAGTCTCTGGTTGTAGCTCTACCTTCCAAGTAGCCTTGTTCTTGATGTCATTCCGACCTGCATCGGGGATGGTGATGAACTGCTTCTTTGTGATAAAAACCTTGAACTTTGATGTGATGTTGCCATGTCTGGAGATCAGACCACAAGATATGAGATAGTTGATATCAACAAGGTTCTTCCCCGGTGCAGGTTCTAGGGAACCCAAGTCTAAACCCAGCTGCATAGCAAGGATGCTTATTAGCCCGCCACACATAATATCACCTACCTCCCTTTTCTTTTGCTTTTTTGTGTCAAGAACCTTGTTGACAATGTAGTATCCGGAACTTATTTGCTCATTTTGCACCAAGCACCATAAGAAGAAAAGATCAGCATTTCCCACTACACCTTGAGTTTCATTCTTTGCAAAATGTCCTCTGCTAAGAAGACGATGAATAACTCGAAAAACTGGATTGTGGATGCTAGAAGCCCGAGCATTCCTTACTCTATGAATTGTATCACAAGTGATCTCAGACCAGAATAGATCGCTATTGAAAGCGGGAGGATAATCAGTGTAGCCGCCGAAGTTGCATTTAAGCAAAGCGCAAAACCGCTCAAGATTCATAAAAAATGGTTTGTCCAAAAGGCAAAAACTGATTTTCTTATAAGGAATGTTACGTTGATCTGGGTCATTCTCAGTCTTGAAAGTAGTGAGAAACTCGTAGACAAGGCGGGGATAGGTCTTAGCAACTCGGGTGCAGAGGTAGTGTAAACCCAAAAACGTTAAGTGATTGACTACCTCATTTTTGAAACCCAGTTTGGTAAGGGCTTCATCGCACATGTACCGGGAAGGCAAAACACACCTTGTGATGAGAAATTGGTAGTCGGTGTCTTCTTCGGGCTTGCGCCTGAATTGAGTTGATGGTATAAACATTGGAGGTGCTGGTGCGGAAGATCCTGCTTCAGTTGTAGGAGGTGCAACAGTTGAGTGATATGTTCCATGGCGTTGGTCGGACTTCTGCTTGATCGGTGCCATTCAGTTTGTAAAGGTGCACGGTGTGTTTTGATGATGCACGGCGTGCAGATGTACTATTCGTCTTCTTCAGACAGCCAAACACACGACGTGCACCTACAGATTTGGGGCAAAACAAAAATCTGCACAGACGGCTGCTAAGCAGACCAAGGTGGATGCTGGGCTTGGGATCTCGACGCTATGATTGTTGCTTTGGCTGTTGCTTGGTCGACGGAGAAAGCACGGTGGCTGCTAGGGAAACGTCGGTGGCTCACGACTGCTGCTATGGCGGCTGTGAGCTACTAGCTGCTTGTGGGAGTTGCTGCTTGCTGCGGCGGCGAGGTGGCTTGTGCTTGCTGTTGCTATGCTGAGAATGAGAAGAAAACGACGGCGGTTTGTAGTTGCTACTTCCGCTATTGGACGGTGATGGCGGTAGCTTGGTGGCTGGATGCTGTTGCGGAGCTACTGCTAGCTTGGAGAAGCACGGCAGAAGCTCGACGGGCAGAAAAGGACGGAGGTTGTTGTTGCTGCTATGTCGAGTTGGTAGAAGACGGCGTAGCTGGAGGCGAGGTAGTCGGCGGCTTGATGCTGGAGCATCGGGATGGAGAAGAAGACGGCGGCGGCAAGGTGCTAGCGGCTGAAGAAAACGGAGGGTGCACGGCTGCTTGCTGGAGAAGGAAACGGCGCACGGCTGTGAGGGTCGGGGTGCACAACTCTAGGGTTGGAGTGATTAGGTCGTGCACTCTGACCCTTTTTGTCTAAACTTTACTAGAAAAAGCACGGTGTGCGTTCAGAGTGCACGTCGTGCACTTCTCTAAAGTTTGTTTTTAAAGTTCACCCGCATGACCATGTGCACGGCGTGCGTTTTGGAAATGCGCGGCGTGCAAATTTCCCGAAAGTTCACCGAATTCCATCGCCCAGGTGAATGGCGTACAGATATTAGATGCATGCCGTGTCTGTTTCCAGAAGTTTTTACATAATCCTCGAAGGACAGGTACACGCTGTGCAGATATTAAATGCACGACGTGCACTTTTCCAGAGAGTTGTTGAACTTTTATTTCCCAGATGCACGCCGTGCGTGTTGGAAATGCACGGCGTGTTAGTTTCCAGAAAACTTATGTATCTTCAAATCTCTAGCTGCACGGCGTGCATTATGAGAACGCACGCCGTGTGAGTTTCCAGAAACTTTTCTACAGATCCCGCATACCAGGTGCACGGCATGTAAAGTGAAAATGCACGCCGTGTCATTTTCCAGAACTTCTTTCTGCTGTATTTTGTATTGAAGTGCACGCTGTGTCTTCAAAAGACACGTCGTGCACTTTGCGATTTCTGCAGAAAATTGCAGTCAGTCAGTAGTAAACTATGACGGATTGAGTAGAAATCAAGTCTAGATTATTACATTCATCCATGACAGGCTAATTAACAAAATTAAAGAGTGTTTTTTATTCAAAAAACTTAAAAGAAATCTATCCTAATGTGGGGTCAACTCCCACGAGGTCCTCCATTTAGAGTCTGGAGTAAGACTTCTTCTAAAACTTTAGGCATCTTGGAGGGAGCAAGAAGCTCCTTTCTCTACTTCTTCTTCGCTAGAGTAGCGTTTGCAAAGTTGTCCATTGACTTTGAAGGTTCCATTTTTGCCGTGGAGTTCTACAGCTCCATATGGAAAAATCTTTAGTACTAGGAAAGGGTCGGACCACTTGGATTTCAACTTTCCTGGAAAAAGCTTTAATCTAGAGTTGAATAACAATACTCTATCTCCTTCTTGGAAGTCTTTCCTATGGATTCTTTTATAATGCCAATCCTTTGTTCTTTCTTTGTACAATTTTGCATTTTCATAACCATCAAGATGGAGTTCTTCAAGCTCCTACAGCTGCAAAATATGTTTCTCTCCTGCTCTCTTCATGTTGAAATTTAGGAACTTAATTGCTCATAAAGAACGGTGCTCCAGTTCAAGCAGAAGGTTACATGATTTGCCATAGATCAGCTTGAATGGAGTAGTCCCAATGATGGTTTTGTAGGTTGTGCGATATGCCCATAATGCATCATCTATTTTTAGTGCCCAATCTTTCCTTGAACTAGAGACAGTCTTTTCAAGAATATTCTTCAGTTGCCTATTTGAAATCTCTACTTGCCTAGATGTTTGGGGATGATAGGGCGTAGAGATTTTATGAGTCACACCATTCTTAGAGAGAAGATTGTTGAATTGTTTTTCAGCAAAGTGTGTACCACCATCAGAAATAACGGCATGTGGAACTCCGAACCGAGGGAATATTATCTTTTGAAAAGGCTTAATTACAGATTTCACGTCCAGTGCTTGGATTGGAATGGCTTCAACCAACTTAGATACATATTCACAAGCAACAACAATGTATTCATATCCACAGGAAGATGGGAATGGTCCCATGTAGTCCACTCCTCATACATCGAACACCTCAACCTCTAAGATAGAGTTGAGTGGCATGTCGTCGCGGCGGGATATGCCTCCTGTTCTTTGGCACCTATCACAATATTTGACGAATAGATTGACATCTTTAAATAATGTGGGCCAATAGAAACTAGCTTGAAGTATTTTTGCAGTAGTCTTTTCTCCTCCAAAATGTCCTCCATAAGGAGAGGCATGGCAATCAACAATGATGTTTGGGACTTCCTCTTCAATAACACACCTCCGGATCAGCCCATCACTTCCATGCTTGAATAGCAATGAGTCATCCCAGTAATAGAATTTTACATCATGAAAGAATTTCTTCTTTTGTTGATATGTCAAATCTGGAGGTAACTGTCCAGTAGCAAGAAAATTAGCAATGTCTGCAAACCATGGTGCTTGAGTGGATGACAATGCATAGAGTTTTTCAATAGGCAAATGATCCTCAATTGGCAATAGATCTCCAGCCTCTGTGGTCAATCTAGAGAGGTGATCAACAACACTATTCTCAGTACCCTTTTTGTCTCGGATTTCAAGATCAAACTCTTGCAGGAGTAGTATCCAGCGAATAAGGTGTGGTTTGGCATCTTTTTTGTTCAGCAAATACTTAATGGCAGCATGATCAGTGTATACAATCACCTTTGATCCTACTAAGTACTGTCGGAACTTGTCGAATGCATATACAATTGCAAGCATTTCTTTCTCCGTGGTTGTATAGTTGATTTGTGCTTCATCGAGAGTTTTGCTGGCATAATAGATGGCATGGATTTTCTTGTCTCTCCGCTGTCCCAAAACATCTCCCACTGCATAATCGCTTGCATCGCACGTGAGTTCAAAGGGAGAATCTCAATCCGAAGGTTGGATAATTGGGGCTGAAATGAGAGCCTCTTTGAGTTTGGAAAAGGCTGCTTGGCAATCGTCATCAAATACAAATTTTGTATCCTTTACAAGTAGGGAACACAATGGCTTTGCAATTTTTGACAAATCTTTAATGAATCTTCTGTAAATACCTGCATGTCCTAAAAAGTTGTGAATGTCTTTTACTGAAGATGGAGTAGACATTTTCTCAATTGCTTCGACCTTTGCCCTGTCCACTTCAATACCCTTGTTAGATGCAACATGTCCTAGCACTACACCAGATTGTACCATAAAATGACACTTCTCCCAGTTTAGCACTAGGTTAACCTTTTTACAGCGGGCTAAGACTAGTGACAGGTTCAATAAACATTGATAAAAAGAGTCGTCGTACACGCTAAAGTCGTCCATACAAATCTCCATTATATTTTCAATAAAATCAGAGAATATGGCCATCATACACCGCTGAAAAGTAGCGGGAGCGTTACAAAGACCAAACGGCATACGGCGATAAGCATATGTTCCATAAGTACATGTGAAAGTGGTCTTCTCTTGGTCGGGAGGATAGATGGGAATTTGAAAAAATCTGGAATACCCATCTAAGTAACAAAAATAAGAGTGTTTGCCAAGACGTTCAAGCATCAAATCAATGAAAGGCAACGGAAAATGATCTTTGCGGGTTGCCTTATTCAAACGCTGATAATCAATGCACATACGCCAGCCGGTAACCATGCGTGTTTGTATTAACTCATCATTGTCTCCTTTAATGACAGTTGCACCCCCCTTTTTAGGTACCACATGAATGGCACTAACCCAGGGGCTATCACTTATGGGATAGATGATTCCAACATCAATTAATTTAAAATTTTCTTTCTTTACCACCTCAAGCATATTTTTATTTAGACGTCTAGGTGGTTCAACAGTTGGTTTAGCATCATCTTCCATATTTATTCTATGCATACAAATTGAAGGATGAATGGCTTTTAAATCTTCTATGGAATAACCAATGACATCTTTATACAAACGCAATTCGGCAAGCAATTTATTTTCTTGATCATTGGTTAATTCATTATTTATTAAAATAGGAGATGTAGAATTTGGGTCAAGAAATGCATACCTTAGCCCAGGTGGAAGGGCTTTTAGTTCTACCTTTTTTCCTATTGTACTTTCATCAATTTTATCTTCAACAAGTGGAGCATCTTCATTAATAGTTGTTGCTTTATAAATAGAAAGTGCTCCGGAAATATCAGAATTATTGAATTCAGTTGCATCATCATCATAAAGATTAACCATAAAATCACCATCATCTTCATTATCATTCTCAATAGGATCAATAATATCAAGCAAGCATATTTCTTCAACACGTGTGGGTGCTTTCATTGCTTCATAAATAGAGAATTCCATAGCTTCTTCCCCAACATGTAGAGTGAACTTTCCTTCTCGAACATCAACAAGACATCCGGTAGTCCTAAAAATGGCCTCCCAAAATGAACGGGGTTGGAAGGAACTTCCGCCATGTCAAGAACAATAAAATCACAAGGTATATAGAATTTGCCGATTTGTACAAGTACATCTTCCACCATACCTTTTGGATATTTAATAGAATGATCAGCTAATTCAATAGCCATCGTTTTGGGCTTCAAATCCCCAAGATCTAGTTCTTTCCATAAGGTAAATGGAATGAGACTAATATTGGCACCGAGATCTACTAAACCTTTATCAAAAGTGGTGTCATTAATCTTGCAAGGCAGTGTAAACGCTCCCAAATCATCAAGGTTTTGTGGAAGACGATTTTGAATAATAGAACTCACTCGTTCAGAAAGCATTACAGTTTCTACTTGATCAACTTTTCTTCTTTTAGTCAGAATGTCTTTTAAGAATTTTGCATAAGAAGGCATCTCAGCAATAACTTCAGCAAAAGGAAGGTTTACATGCAATTTTTTTATTATGTCCATAAATTTCCTGAATTTCTGGTCTTCCTTCTTATTGGCTAATCTTTGAGGAAAGGGTGCATTGGCTTTGAAAGAAGGTGGTATTTCAACTTTACCTTTCTCCTTGCTGCAATTTGGGATGTTGGCCTCCTCTTCAACAGTTTGCTTCATGTTCTTCTCCTCGGGTGGAGAAGGTCTTTCAATCTCAGCTCCACTTCTTAGGATAATTGCATGAGCTTGCTGCCTTGGGTTCACTTCCAGTTGGCTTGGAAGAGAACCGGATTGTGGAGTCCTTTGTTGATTTAGATCTTGTTGTGCTATTTGGTTTTCCAACATCTTGGTGTGAGTAGAAATACCATCCACCTTTCCAGAAAGTTGAGATATAGCATCTTTTAAAAGCTTGTCATTTCCCCGGAGTTCCTCATTCTGTTGCATTTGAGTTGATATGAATTTTTCCATCATAGCTTCTAGAGAAGAGCCTTGGGTTTGTTGTGGCTGTTGATAACCCCTATTGTTGAAACCCGGTGGATTTCCTTGACGGTTTGCATGTTGTTGTTGTTGTTGTCCTTGCTGGAAATTTTGAGTGTTGCTTGCATTCCGATAAGAGAAATTAGGATGATCTCTCCATCCCGGATTATATTGGTTGGAATAAGGATTGTATTGTTTATTTCCTTGCATCCCAACTGCATTAAACTATTCAAAGTTTCCTTCCATAGCATTAGGGGCAAAACATGAAGAAGAAGTATGTCCTGCATTACCACAAGCTTCAAATGTTGCTTCAACATATTGAATTGGCAAAGTGGTCATCTTCTCAAATTTCTGTGTAATCACATCCAACTTTGCAGTAATAAAGTAAACGGCATCAACAATATGTTTTCCTCCTTGCTTTCCGGTTGAAGAGCTTGTTGTAGAGGTTGATTTTGCTCCTCTATCTCCTCCCCATTGGCAATGATTGAGTGATATATCTTCAATGATATCGTAAGCCTATCTATAAGACTTGGTCATTAATGCACCACCAGCTGCGACATATAGAGTCAACCGGGTATTATAAAATAGTCCATTATAGAAAGTTTGAAGTAGAATCCAATTTGTCAAACCATGGTGCGGGCAAAGGTGTTGAAGATCCTTGAACCGTTCCCATGTGTCATATAGGGTTTCTCCTTCACTCTGAGAGAAATTGGTGAGCTGGTCCCTCAAAAGGGTTGTCTTGCTTGGCGGAAAGTACTTTGCAAGGAAAGCATTAAGGAGTTGGTCCCAACTTATAATAGACTTCTTGGGAAGAGACAAAAGCCACACCTTGGCTCTATCTCTTAAAGTGAAGGGAAATAACATAAGTCTAATTCCATCAGCAGACACTCCATTAATCTTAAAAGTATTCAGATATTCCAGAAATTCTGCAATATGAAGACTTGGGTCTTCATTGGCTGTACCCCCAAAATGATTTTTCTGTATCATTTGCATCATAGAGGGAGCAATCGAAAAGTTATTTTCTTCTACAGCAGGCAAGTCAATGGCTCCACATATGTTTGTGGCAACTGGTATCGCAGAGTCTTTTAAAGGACGATCGTCTTCCATGGATGAAATGCTTGGTGTAGGTACTACAGAAGATGAAGAAGACGGTGGTGGTGATGATGGAGGTGGTGACGGTGAAGTACCTCCCAATAGTGATTGTTCCACTCTTCTTGTTCTTCTCAAACATGAAAGAGTTCTCTCTATTTCAAGGTCTAACAAAGCGGATGTTTGGAGACCTCGTTGTGAACGACGCATACAACCTAAAAAATAACAAGAGAAATGAATAACACACTAAGAAGTATATGGAAATTTGAAAATTATGAGTGATGATCTAGTCTTGAATACTAAGTAGTACTTATTACTCCAATTAAATTACCGTAGCTCCCTAGCAACGGTGCCAAAAACTTATTGGTTGTTTACACTAACGAGTTTCAATCCAAGTAAAGGATAGTTTACTCAACTTAACCAAACTCCACAAGTATACGGAGGTAGTATAGTCAAGGTCGAACACAAGGATCTTAGCTAACTTAATTGAGCACAACAGTACTAAAGTTCAACAATCTAGACCAATATTAAAGAGTAGAGAAGATTTGCTCTAAAAGCATAAAATTTAGATTTTAACTACAGGAATTGCATATTCTAATTAGCAAGCAAGAACCAAAAAAGAAGTTTGATTTCAAAAAGTTTAGGAATATTGGACAATAGGATTTCATTCACATATCATAGCAATCAAGGGAACAAAATAATTCAAACATACATAAGGTCATGTTTCAAGGGAAAGTTGTGTTACATTTCACCTCCTGGTGCAAATTTAACGATCATAACTCAAATCAACACTCTCGTGTATGAATTCCATTTTTGATCACAAACAGTCCCTCAACTCATCCCTCTCTACTCTTGTAGAAGAGGAAGAGTTGCCAAGAAGAGTAACTCCATACATTCCTACTTGTCTTCTCAAATCAAGCAAGAAGGAAGAAAATATGCACATAAGGTGGCCAACAATACATGCAAGAAAAAGAATAAACCCGCACTTTCATGGTAATGAAACAAGAAACAAATGCATTTAGTACGAAATTACTTGTTCCATACATGCTATGACATGGGAGCTACTCTACCATTCCCAAGAAAAAGGAGTCTACTCATCCATAATAATGTACAACATATTTGCTACAGAATTTTCAGTTCTAGACATTGTTTAGAAAGGAAAAGACAAGGAGAATTGAAGATGTAACCACAAGAAGCAAGAATTCCGGCTTGAGGGTGAAATTCCCCTTCTTTAGCTGCTCCAAGTCGAACTAGCTCCTCTCCCACGAAGCTGCTCGGAGTTGGGGAAGCTTGGCTGCACCTTGAAGAAGATAATGGAGAAGTAGAGAAGAAGATATGGTCTCTTTATGCAAGAAACCACCTTAGATTCCTCCAAATTTGCCTTCCTCTGCTCTCCTCTGGCTCTGGGACAAGAGAAACTCTTCAAATGACCGAACGTAACTGTCCCATGGCTTCCCTCTTTGTTTTAAAATCGTATTCTGAATTTTCGAATTTCTGAAACTTCCAGGTGCACGCCGTGCATTTTGTGTGCATGTTGTGCACCTGTAGTGCAGTTTGATTTGGGTTGATCTGTGCATGGCGTGCGCTGAGGTATGCACACCGTGCGACTTTCCAGAACATTTCTTCAGCAGTTTGCGTTCCAGGTGCACACCGTGCGTTCGTCCTTTTGTGCTCTTCTGGAAACTCACACGCCATGCGTTTTCTCCGTGCACGTCGTGCATTCTTTTGGCTGAACGAACCAATTTTTCTCTAGAAACTCGCACGTCGTGCGTTTTCTCCGTGCATGCCATGCATGTTGCTGTTTCAGCGAATCAGTCTTTCTCTGGAATGGTGCACGTCGTGCGTCTGAGTTGCACGCCGTGCATTTTTCTGTTTCAGTAGAAATATCATCCGAATTCAGTTCTTTTTGTGGAAAATATGCAATACAAGTTATGGGATAAGTAGAATAACAAGAAGATGGCAAAACTAGTATGAAAAGAGATTGAATTATATTAGAAAGAACCAAATTTGTGTGTGATAACATGTGAAAAGATGATATATAATTCACACAACAATAATCATGTCTCTATGGATGGTGGGGGAGATTCTTGTGTGTGTGCTTGTATATTCTTAATGGTTTAAGGCCATGGACACTTGGAAAGATACTAGAACTTCAACTTTTTCTTTTTCTTTATCTTAAAGTTTCATATACTTATCCCTAAGCACCACAATGAGCCATTTTCTCTCCATTACGTCCCTCCTTCTTCAAACCTCATCCTCCCTCTGTGCTTCTGTGAATTTTCTGTCCAAGGAAGAAGAAAGAGGGGACCATCTTGGAAAAAGAATCTAGGGTTGCAATTGACTTCCTTTTAGGGTTTAAAAAGCTTCCTTCTAGTGATCTTGACCTAAAAGAGTAAGAATACCATTATTTCCTCCATTTATTTGTTTTTTATCCTTCCTCCTACCTTTCTCCAGGTCAGAACCTTGTTGTTCCATGGTAGAAATTGTTCTAAATCTCTAAAACCCTACCTTTCTTGCTCCTTATGCTTAGGGTTTGCTCATTTGATGAAGAAAGGTGCTAGATGGACGAGTTCATAGCTTATTCTTTGATTTTCTACCCTACCTACTCGAGTTTTCTTCTTTTGGGGGTTTCATCTTCTCATTAGAGGCAGGTTTTATAACTTGTTCCACGTTTATTTCTTACCATAAGTTTGCTTGCTCATGTTCTTGCTTGAAAATGATGATTCATGCACTAAAAAGTAATGATTGACTTGGATTTCGATTTTTAGAATGTTCCCTATTCTGATTTCAGTTATAGATGAACCTATGATCATGTGTATTTTATTCCTAAGGTATAATATGACTTGGATCTGGTTGTTTTGACAACCTATGGTGCTAGGCACCTATCAACCAAATGTCAATTTTAGGGTTTAAAGCTGATTTCTTTTATAAACCGATGACCCGATGATGGTACCATTGCAACAACCCTATGGCGTTGTCTTCATGACAATTGATGGTTGGGATCAAAGGTGTTAGATGATGGTGACAACCAATGGTCACCCCCTTAGGTCAGGTTTTGGATCAATTAGAAGTTTAATGATCAATCATTAAATACCCTATTGATGTTATCAATCAATGATGACATTAACTTAATATTTGATGTTGATTAATGAATATAGTGCTGATCTAACAACCTATGGTGACTTAATGGTCACTGATGATGGTGGATCAGGTCTCCTAAACCTATGGTTAGTTAATTTGTAGCATCAATTAAGCCTTAGACCAATGGCTTCTTGGGTCACTTGATCCAATGGTCGGACCTATACTCTAATTGATGGTTTTAACATATGAACTTGACCCAATGGTCAAAATCTAATGTTTATTCCTCGAATAAAGTGGAATGATGGCTAATGTAATATGTTGGTCCTAATAATGTGATTTATATGGTTTCCTTTATATGATCAACTTAAGGAGCTTACTCGTTGACAATGAATGGCTTGTTTTAAATGAACAGTCGATTGTGGGTTTTACCCTACTCTCAATGGAACTTTTAGTGTTGTTAATCACGGGATGTCTAGGGTTAAATGGTGACTCTTTCTAGAACACAAATCAAGGACTTCATAGGTGGTTTATCCAAGTTATTTACTTATGTAAACAACCAATGGTCTTACCTTTTAAACATCCAATGGTTCTGGGTGACATTGTGTTATGGTGATATGGGTTGAATGATGATGGAACAAATGGAAGGTTACCCTTAATAAGGTAGTCTAACCTATTCACTCATGAATAGAAGGGATGATAATAATATTGTGTTGATATGTAATCCTAATGAGGTATAGCTTGTTATACCTAGCTTTAATATAACTAAATGATGGCAATTAGGTATGAATAGTCCTTGAATGACTAATACAATCATGGAGTACTCTGTTAATGTTGTTGAAACCCTAGTATGCTATAACTTGATAGTTACACCTTGATTTATGTGTGGATTCATACTTGAGAATAGTATGGAATGTTATGGTGATGCTTCACCTTATGCATCCATGATCTAATGGGGATGTCATGAGTTAGGGTTTGGGTATAAGTGTTGGTTAGTAACATTGATATAATTTATCACGTTGAACCTAACTCTAATGCAAATAGATAAAGATGAGTATTCATGTTTAACATTCTTATATGATGGAATGAGGGTGGAATAACCTCCTTAATATGATCATAACCTTAATATGTTAATTGGTGGTTATCATAGCCACATGGTTGATACTTTCTTATGCTAAACATGTGCATTATGAATATGATGAGGGTTAATCAAATATAGATTCCTTGCATGTTGATGTAATAAAGGAATGTTATTAATGTTAATATAACCCTGCTATGATTATTTATGAATATATCCTAGCTCATTAATGCAATAATGTGTTGATCTGGTGTATTATATGTAAGTGATGTTGTTGAGCCTTGTTATAAGGCATGCAAAGATAATGATGATGTTGTAGGGAATAGTATGATGATCTTAATGACCTTTGGGCATGGTTGAGCCCCGAATGAGGTGTAATCCTCTTGTGTTGATAAGGGTTGATACCCTATGATATTGTGAAAAGGATTTATATCATGTGATAGTGTGATGGTCTTAATGACCTTTGGGCATGGTTGAGCCCTGAATGAGGTGTAATCCTCTTGTGTTGATAAGGGTTGATACCCTTTGATATTGTTAAAAGGATTTATATCTTGTGATAGTATGATGACTAGTATAGCCTCATGAATGGCAAGTGAATAGTACCATCTGATGATGAGATGAGAAATTATGTTTTACACATTTTATATCTTTTGATGTTGTGATATTTATATTCATGTTATGAGTGAATTAGGGTTTGTATGTCCACTTTTTTGATGCAACCTTAATTCACCCAATTGGCATAACTAATCAAGTGAAACTCTAATCATGTAGTGACATGTGCCATAGATCCATCTGAGTGTTAAAACTCTCCATATGGTGAAATGAGTATTCCCAAGGGAAACTCAGAGCGCATACTGATGAGTATGTGTGGTGCTTGTCATCCTAAATTCAAGTGTTTAAGGAGGATGAATGCGGTCATACCTAGCCCTCAGTTTGAGATTGGATGCGGTCATGTCTCGGTGATTATATATGTGATGAGATTTGAGGACAACTTTGGTTGTACCTCAGATGGTAGGGTATGCGTACCCGCCTCGTTTCAGAAGTGTCATGACCTATATCAAGGACAGACTAGGCTATTAGCATCCTGACATTATGTGTCACTTGGCGGACTCGTTCTGACTTGGGAAGGATAATATCTTAGGAGTCTGGCTCTTCCTAGATCTTATATGGCACTTATTTTGACTTACCAGTGGTCAGTTGGATTTTGAGTTGTATCCTCAAATTCCTCAGGACATAATAATAAAAGATGTAAGACAGCCATGTAGCATATATGTTTAGGGTTATACACAATGCTTCATATTGGATGATAACCCTTGTTTGCTTTCTTTTCACTATGATCATGTATAGTACAATAAGAGATAGTAGATATACTTATGTTGTAGTTATGTTCATGTTGTAAACATGCTTATCTTGTCAAATATACTGACACTGATGATTAAGATGATGATGCTAGCTATGTTTAATATTCCTAGCCATGCCTATGTAATTATGAATTCTTAAATTGCTAATCATGCCTTGGAGTTAATTGTGCTATGATGTTAGTTCTTATTATGATATAGATATGTTCACTTTATTTCAGATTCCAATATTGATAGCCATGTTATGTTACTAAACATATTCATGATGTTAAGAATGCTTATGCTACTAGATTTATTGTAATGTTAGAAAAGAATATGATGATAGTCAGATTAATGATAATGATTGTTATTAGATGCAATTTGATGATATTTGAGTAGATATCTATCCAAAGAAATGCATTTATTTGTTATCTATATATGCATTGATGATCATACGTGTTGCTAAGATTAATTGCTTAATCTATTTAGCATACATGATATATTCAATCCGTTCAATTGATTATTAAATAATACAACTACTTAGTTATCTACTATTTAAAATATTGTAGTCAATAAGTGTTGTTGGAGGTTATATCTCTTGCAGGGACATGGGGTCCACCCTTGTGGTTCGCCACATTTTTTTAGTAATTGGAAATGATGAAAACAAACATGTGGCATCAAAGAGGAGCCATAGTAATGAATCTTTGAGAAAGTTGATTAGATGTCTAGTGTGTCCTAGAGTCATCCCTATACTCTTAGGTCTGGGTAGGAAAAGTTTGTATATGGTGTTTCAAATGAATCTTACTTTTGTTAGCATATTAATGATTGTTTCTGTGACATAAACACATAGTGTTCTCATGTGTATATATGTTGTGGCTATGGAGATAGAACAATTTGTATAAAATTCTTGGCATAGTATGGATAAAAGAAAGATGTTGGGCTCTTATGCAAATGTTTCTGAGTGGGTGTTGATCTTGAAATCGATTTTAATTTACCCATGTTTTTGGGTATGTGGTTAATTGGTGATTGATTGTGTTTTATGTTTTGAGTAATCTTATTTAGTGTAATGGGTTTTCAGAAGTTGGTATCAGAGCTTTAGGTTCACTGAGTCTATAGGGATACTAGGACTTAGGACTAGGATGATGTCAGAATTAGGAATATGACATAAAAATATGGTGCATACTTCCTAATATCAGTATTTGGGTGCCCTGGTCAGGTATTCAATTATTGAAGAAATAGTAAGTATGGAACTCTTAGATTGTTATCTTTTTTATTACTCTGGTCAAGTAGTCATTTTGAGACAAACTAAAGAACATAATGAATAAGAAATCATGGTGTGAATATCTCAATCCTACCTTAAAGAAGATGAGAATTGCATCATTATCTATCAAAACTTGAATGTTTGGTAACTATAAGAGAAAGATACAACACCATGAAATCTAAATCTGAATACTAATAAGGAAAAGAGGAGTTTTTGAAGATGTGATTCAAGAAGATAATAAAGTAAAAGACAAATAAATGTATTCTTATAAAGTGATTCAAGGTATGAAATACACATAAGATGGAGAGAACTCCAATGATAAGTATAAAATGAGAACATAAATGAGAATAATGACAAAGGAATAAGGTGGAACCTGAGTTAATCTCAGACCAACCTATGTGTGTAATAAAGTGTTAATGTAAAATAAGCATGGCATTTGAAAAAAAATAAGATAGGTGATCCATGTTTAACAAAGAAAATGTGGAATATGATGATTACCTGTTGATAAGTGGTTGAAAAATATAATAAAATAAGAGAACATACCCAAGTGTGATAAATAGTCTTCAAGGAAGGAGTAATGAGATATGTTAATCATGATGATTCCTATACTAATGGCAAGGAACCCAAAATGAAAAGGGTAAAATGATACATAAGAATATGTAACTTGCATAATGAAAATAGAATTGGTTACCTTTTTACTAGTGACCCTTGAACAATGTTGTGATGATGTGGGAAGTGTGTTTCCCTTTGTGTCTTTCCTTTCTAGGACACAACTTTCAAGTGGATCATTTCCACTTTGTATGTGTGGATTCGTTGTAAACATGAGGATGGATAGCTTATTATAGCATAAGGTTGTTTGGACTATGGTTCCAAGATCATAAATTTTTTGATGAGTTTTCTTTTGAGCCTTCCAATAATTAGGAAGACTCCTCCTATATGTCTTGAGATTTGATTATGTTGGTAAAAGTGGATGAGATAAGGATGTGTGTTCCTTATATCACATGAGGTGGATACGAAGGTAATGAATCCTAGTATCCAAGATGTATGAATAGTATGAGAAGTATGTGAAGGTTGGAGATGTTTATTAAGTGAACTTCCTAGTGTTCCTCTCCCTTAGAGAGAGAGAGAGAGAGTTGACGATGACCCTGTAAATGTTGTTTGGACGGAAAAACAAAAGTGATTCTATAATATTGTGTATGGTTCAGTGATAGTTGGGTAAGACCACTATCAAGGATAGATAGTTTGTTGATCAGTTGACATGTGCTATCGTGTTTCTTTAAGATAAAATATCCTTTAGACATAAGAGTTAGAATGGATGACATAAGTGACATTACCATGATGAGTTTTGAGTTATGTCCTTTAGACTAACCAATGCACAAATAGAATTTATGAATAGGAGGAATAAATTTTTCCAGTCATGTCATACAAGTTATATCAAGTTTTGAATGTCGACATGTCAAAGTATTTCAAATATGGTCAAAAATATGATCAATATTTCTTCAAAAACCTTAGGATTGCCGAAGCAAAAATAACTATGAGATAAGTTGAACAAGATAGAGATGGGGTTCATTAAATGTCTTTATGGGATCATGATATGTATTCTAAGTAGGTTGTGTAAATCCTAGTAAGGTGATGATAGTGTTGTTGTTTCACCCCTAACAAGGTTGACTAGGAATGATGTTTCCTTATATGCAATGATAGGTGCCAGCGTCAACATTACTTTTGATGCTGAAAAAGAATTGACAAGTGTTCCAGTGTCAGTGTATCTAAAAAAAAGGATGGATACATCACCTTTTTTATGCTTCAAGGAATGGTATGGGGCACATACCACGATTGGTAAAAAGCTAGCAAGTATGACTTTTGAGTAATGTGTTGATACAGTAGATATAATTTTTGGATGATAGCTAGAATTTAAAGTTGAACATTACTACTAGAGTTGTATAGATGACACAACAAGTTTCTGTGTTCCATATTTGCAAATGTCTTCTAATGTGGGGGTTTTTGTGCTGGCCCAAGATGAGATATGTATGCATGATGTGACATCACTATGATATGCAAGTAACCATGTGAAGGTAATATGATGAGGTGCAAAGGAAGTACCCGTCTTTGTTTACCTTGGATTTCGGGGGCAAAATCCATGTTAGGGGTTTATAGTTGTAAGGCCCCTAAATTTTCTTAATGAGTTGAATAAGCTTAATTATCATAATTAAATTCTTAAAACCCTAATCTAACCTTGTGATATTCTTTCAAATCATAATACAAGCTTAAGTTTTAAAATTTGGTCCAATTTGGACACTGTTTGAGCAAGTTATGCAATTTTATGCACATTTTGGACTTTTCAGCAATTTACCCAAATGAGAGGATTTCATTGCAATTTATCACTTGCATTATGTTCCATTCCTTGGATATTCTCTCATCATTCTTTATCTTGTTGATCCATGGGGCTCCTATTTAAACCTTGGTTTGAAGGTGTTTTCCTCAAGGGTATTTTAGGGTTTACCCCTTCATGGATGAGCTACCTTTAGTAGCTATCAACTAATGAGTTGTTTTCTTTGCTTGGAAATTCAAGAAACGAGGGAAAAGCATGTCGCAATGGATGGTGGGGGATCTTCCTATGTGTGTTCTTGTATATTCTTAATGTTTAAGGCCTTGGACACTAGGAAAGATACTAGAACTTCAACTTTTTCTTTTTCTTTATCTTAAAGTTTCATATACTTATTCCTAAGCACAAAAACGAGACATTTTCTCTCCACCACTTCCCTCCTTCTACAAACCTCATCCTCCCTCTATGTTTCTGCAAATTTCATGTCCAAGGAAGTAGAAATAGAGGACCTTCTTGGAAAAAGAATCTAGGGTTGCAGTTGACTTCCTTTTAGGGTTTAAATTGCTTCCTTCTAGTAATGTTTACCTAAATGAGTAAGAATCCCCTTCTTTCCTCTGTTTATTTCTTTGTTATCCTTCCTCATACCTTTCTCCAAGTTGTAACCTTGTTGTTCCACGGTAGAAATTGCTCTAAAGGTCTAAAACCCTACCTTTCTTGCTCCTTATGCTTATGGTTTGCTCATTTGATGAAGAAAGGTGCTAGATGGATGAGTTCATAGATTATTCTTAGATTTCCTACTCTTCCAGCTCGAGTTTTCTTCTGTGTGGGGTTTCATCTTCTCATTAGAGGCAAGTTTTATAACTTTCTCCACGTTTATTTCTTACCATAAGCCTGCCAGCTCATGTTCTTGCTTAAAAATCATAATTCATGCACTAAAAAGTTATGCTTGACTTGGATTTCAATTTTTATAATGTTCCCTATTCTGATTTTAGTTATAGATGAACCTGTGATCATGTGCATGTTATTCCTAAGGTATAATATTACTTGGATCAGGTTGTTTTGACAACCTATGGTGCTAATCGCCTATCAACCAATGATCAATTTTAGGGTTTAAAGTTGATTTCTTTTATAAAACCCATGACCCGATGATGGTACCATTGCAAAAACCCTATGGTGTTGTCTTCATGACAATTGATGGTCGGGATAAAAGTTGTTAGATGATGGTGACAACCTATGGTCACCCCCTTAGATTAGGTTTTGGTTCAATTAGAAGTTTAATGATCAACCATTAAGTACCCTACTGATGTTATCAATCAATGATGATATTAGCTTCATATTTGATGTCAATTAATGGATATAGTGCTGATCCAACAACCTATGGTGACTTAATCGTCACTAATGATGGTGGATCAGGTCTCCGAAACCTATGGTAAGTTATTCATATAGTTGTAGCATCAATTAAGCATTAGACCAATGGCTTCATGGGTCACTTGATGCAATGGTCGGACCTATACTGTAATTGATGGTTTTAAAATATGAACTTGACCCAATGGTCAAGATATAATGTTTCTTCCTCCAATAAAGTTTAATGATGGCTAATGTAATATTTTGGTCCTAATAATGTCATTTAGATGGTTTCCTTTATATGATCAACTTAAGGAGCTTACATGTTGACAATGAATGGCTTATTTTAAATGAACAGTCGATCGTGGGTTTTACCATATCTCAATGGAACTTTTTGTGTTGTTAATCAAGGGATGTCTAGGGTTAAATGGTGACTCTATCTATAGCAAAAATCAACGACTTCATAGGTGGTTTATCCAAGTTGTTTACTTATGTAAACAACCAATGGTCTTACCTTTTAAACATCTAATGGTTCTAGGTGACATTGCGGTATGGTGATATGAATTGAATGATGATGGAACAAATGGAGGGTTACCCTTAATAAGGCAATCTTACCTATTCACTCAAATGAATAGAAGGGATGATAATCATATTGTGTTGATATGTAACCCTAATGAGGTATATCTTGTTATGCCTAGCTTTAATATAACTAAATGATGGAAATTGGGTAGAATAGTTCTTTAATGATTATTACAATCACGGAGTACTCTGTTACTATTGTTGAAACCCTAGTATGTTGTAACCCGATGGTTACACCTTGATTTATGTGTGGGTTCATACTTGAGAATAGTATGGAATGTGATGGTGATGCTTCACCTTATTCATCCATGATCTAATGGGAATGTCGTGAGTTAGGGTTTGGGTATAAGTGTTGATTAGTAACATTGATATAATTTATCTTGTTGAACCTAACTCTAATGCAAATAGATAAAGATGAGTATTCATATTGAACATTCTTATATGATGGAATGAGGGTGGAATAACCTCCTTAATATGATCATAACCTTAATATGTTAATTGGTGGTTATCATAGACACATGGTTGATACTTTCTTATGCTAAACATGTGCGTTATGAATATTATGAGGGTTAATCATATCTAGATTCCTTCATGTTGATGTAATAAAGGAATGTTCTTAATGCTAATATAACCCTGCTATGATTGTTTATGAATATCTCCTAGCTCATTAATGCAATGTTATGTTGATCTGGTGTATTATATGTAAGTGATGTTATTGAGCCTTGTTATAAGGCATGCAAAGATAATGATGATCTTGTAGGGAATAGTATGATGGTCTTAATGACCTTTGGGCATGATTGAGCGCTGAATGAGGTGTAATCCTCTTGTGTTGGTAAGGGTTGATACCCTATGATATTGTGAAAAGGATTTATATCCTGTGATAGTATGATGGTCTTAATGACCTTTGGGCATGGTTGAGCCCTGAATGAGGTGTAAACCTCTTGTGTTGATAAGGGTTGATACCCTTTGATATTTTGAAAAGGATTTATATCTTGTGATAGTATGATGACTAGTGTAGCCTCATGAATGGCATGTGAATAATACCATGTGATGTTGAGATGAGATGTTTCACGCGTTTTATATCTTTTGAAGTTGTGATATTTATATGCTTGTTAGAAGTGAATTAGGGTTTGTATGTCCACTTGTTTGATGCAGCCTTAATTCACCCAATTGGCATAACTAATCAAGTGAAACTCTAATCATGTAGTGCCCTGTGCCATAGATCCATCTAAGTGTTAGAACTTGCCAAATGGTGAAATGAGTATTCCTTAGGGAAACTCAGAGTGCATATTGATGAGTATACGGGGTGCTTGTCATCCTAAATTCAAGTGTTTAGGGAGATGAATGTGGTCATACCTAGCCATCAGTTTGAGAATGGCTGCGGTCGTGTCTCGGTGATTATATATGGGATGAGATTGGAGGACAACTGTTGTCATACCTCAGATGGTAGGGTATGCGTACCCAACTCCTTTCACTAGTGTTGTGACCTATTCCAAGGATGGACTAGGCTATTAGCAGCTTGACCTTATGTTTTGTTGTGGCGGACCCATACTGATCGAGGGAGGAGAAGATCTTAGGAGTCCAGCTCTTCCTAGATCTTGTATGGCACTGATTTTGACTTAGCAGTGGTCAATTAGATTTTGAGTGGTATCCTCAAATTCCTCAGGTAATAATAATAAAAACTGTAAGACAGCCGTGTAGCATATCTATTTAGGGTTATACACAACGCTTCATATTGGATGACAACCCTTGTTTGCTTTCTTTTCACTAAGATCATGTATAGTACAATAAGAGATAGTAGATATACTTATGTTGTAGTTATGATCATGTTGTAAACATGCTTATGTTGTCAAATATACTGACATTGATGATTAAGATGATGTTGCTAGCTATGTTTAATATTGCTAGCCATGCCTATGTAATTATAAATGCTTAAACTACTAATCATGCCTTGCAGTTAATTGTGCTATGATGTTAGTTCTACTTATGGTATAGATATGTTCACTTTATTTGAGATGCCAATATTGATATCCATGTTAGACATATTCATGATGTTAAGAATGCTTATGCTACTAGATTGCTTATACTGTTAGAAAGGAATATGATGATAGTCAGATTAATGATAATGATTGTTATTAGATGCAATTTTATGATATTTGAGTAGATATCTATCCAAAGAAATGGATTTATTTGCTATATATATGCATTGATGATCATACTTGTTGCTAAGATTAATTGCTTAATCTATTTAGAATACTTGATCTGTTCAATTGATTATTAAATACTCCAACTACTTAGTTATCTACTATTTAAAATGTTGTAGTAAATAAGCATTGTTGTAGGTTATATCTCTTGCTGGGACATGGGTCTCACCCTTGTGGTTTGGCACATTTTTTTTAACAATCGAAAATGTTGAAAACAAACATGTGGTAGCAAAGAGGAGCTATAGTAATGAATCTTTGAGAAAGTTGATTAGATGTCTAGTGTGTCCTAGATTCATCCCTATACTCTAAGGTCTGGGTAGGAAAAGTTTGTATATGGTGTTTCAAATGAATCAGACTTTTGTTAGCATATTAATGCTTGTTTGTGTGTCATATACACATATTGTTCTCATGTTCATATATGTCGTGTCTAACGAGATAGAACATTTTGTATCAAATTCTTGGCATAGTATGGATAAAAGAAAGATGTTGGGCTCTTATGCAAATGTTTCTGAGCGGGTGTTGATGTTGAAATCAGTTTTAATTTACCCATATTTTTGGGTATGTGGTTAATTGATAATTGATTGTGTTTTATGTTTTGAGTAATCTCGTTTAGTGTGATGGGTTCTCACACATAGGTCCTTGAGAAACTTAGCATATGATGGAGTCTGCTTGATAACATCTAACAATGGAATGTTCGCCTTCACTTGATGAAACACATATAGAATGTCAGCATTGTGCTTCTTCCTACTTTTTACTTCCAGGGACTCATCATTTTCATTAGATAATGGTGGTTCACTTGCTTTTTTTCACTTGAATTGACATGATTTCCTTGTGGAATTCTAGGAGGTGGAACTCTAGGGATGGTGGGACTAGCAAATGGAGTGTGAGGTGGAGCACATGGTGTCACAAACTCAGCATGCGGTTTCATAGAATCATCTTCACCAATATCAATCATAGTGTCACCACTTTGATGCCTTTGCTTTGCTTTACCAACCTTTCATTGACTTGGAGGTTGCTCAATAGTTTTCCCACTCCATAGAACTATCACAACGCTACCTTGCTCATGATAGATAGAGGGAGCATGTTGTGGTTGTGGAGGTGGTAGAGGGGGTACATGGTATTGAATTTGAGGTGGAGGGGGGAATTGATGTTGGAAGGTGAATTGTTGAGAAAGTTGTGGAGATGGAGGGGGAGGAGGTGTATAAGGCTTTTGATGGACTTGGAAGTGGTATATGGTGAAACAAACCAAAACTTTGCCTCTTGACCCTGATCATATGTCTTGGAGGATAGTCAACTTGGTGCTTTGGGTTTAGCCAAACAAGGATTAAGATATGCACATTAGTAGCTTAATTGGAATCCTAAATGTTAATGCATGAATAAAACACTCTAATGTAACCTAATGTTCTCACATTACACTTAAGTCATTAATGGACACATAAAATATGTTACATGATATAAATGGAGATTTCAAAATAATTCATTCAAAATAATCTTACATAATTCCTTTAGTGATAATATGAAAATATGGGGCACAATTGGAAGAATGATAATAATTATAATGAAATAATATATTGACTAATATAATAATGGACCACAAATGTCAATGATGTAAAACTCATAAAAGGAAGACAAATTGGTTAAAAATAACATCAGACTCATTTTCTTTGGATATGTTTTGTCTAGGAGTCCATGTTTCACAAAATTAGGATAATAATAACCACACCTATTTTATTAGAAAAGAAAAAGTGATTTTCCTTCAAAATATGAAATAAAATACTTAATGAATCTAAAATTGGATAAAAATTCTTAGATTCATTATCTACACATTAAAAATATATCTTAGGATGAATTTTCACTCAATTTGGAGACAATTTGGTTAAAAGGTGAAATCGGGAGAGAGAAAGTGTGTAGAATCTTCAAAATATTAAATAAATGTACAAACAATTTCAACTTATAAAATTGATGGTAAATTCGTATCCAAGGCACTTAATGTAACTTGTGGGTGAAGTTTCATCAAATTTGGAGAAACTTATAACCATTGATGATGGAGGAAAGAGAAAATAAGATTTGATTTATTTAACACATCAAAAGTTCTCAATAGGAAAATTTAATTGCATCATCTGAATTTACATGCCTTAATTGGGCTTTGTGCAAAACTTCATTGATTTTGGAGTTTGTTTGCACCCTCAAATAAATTTGGAAAGAAATATACATTTAAAGAGCTAATTTGATAAATATTTTGTTTATTAAATCTGATTCTATATGGTTCCCTGTTTAATGTGTCATGCGATTTAAATATCTATTACTCCTAAGGTTTCTCAATGATATACTTGTCACGAATGTTTTCCTATTTCTGATTTGATTTGACGGTTCTTAATTGATCTTGGGTTTTAATCTGTCGATCCAACGACCGCTAGGTCTTCTCCTACCTTGGCCCAAAAAGGAAACAAGACACATAGTTTTCCTGATGTGTTCCTCTTGATTCCTTGCTCTCTGATTCACAATTCCCTAAAGTGGTTTCCACATTAGATTCCTCGTAGGATTTGACATCTAGACATCCAAGCTTTGCTAGGGTTTTATCTCCTATAATTCCCCAACCATTGTGGTCATACATTTTACTTTGTTCCTCCGTAGACGTTCTTCTCTTTTCCATCTTCTCACATCACCAATCCATTTGACCCCTATTTTATCATGCATATACCTCTACGACACCTGGGGAAAGAAATCCCCCTTCTTTTCCTTCTCCAGCACACAGTGCAACCCATCTCCCTAGTTCCAACCACCTTCTGCACCATCAGACATGGTTCATCAACACTTCAGTAGTCATCGTGCTGGGATGGGGTGAGCAAAATTGTATCTTGGATGTCAATGAAGCTTTATAGATTATCAATTTGTTCCCCAAGGCAAGCCCTTCCCTTTTCCTCTTTTTAACCTTCGACTGTGCATTTTTCTGGGATCCAAGTTGTCGTTAATTTTGAGACTTCATGTTTTGGGATTTTGCTTGCATAACCTCTGCTTGAACTCATAGGAGTCCCAGATGCTCTATGTTCTACTCAAACTGGTCTCCTCTTCAATTCTAGTTTTCCGCCTTGCTGGCCATGGTAGGAAGTAGCCCAGATGCGTCCATCTATCTTTGAAGGTGAGTAATGGGTTATTGAGACTGAAAGACCCTGATGGAGTGGATTATGTTGATCACAACACTTTCTGTGCATTAGATTCATGAATTGGAATTATGATTTTGAAGTTCTCTTCACCTCACATGAATGAGCAAATGAAGAAGATGGCATGTGCTTATTTTTATGGTTTGCGCTCATTTGTGTTTTTGTTTGTTTTCTTTCCCAGGGGCAATTTCATCTTTTCACCCCAATTTTGTTTCTTAATTTTGTGCCTATGACTTGTTGACCTATTTGAATGGCCGACTGAGATGTCCAACCCTTATTGGGTAAACGCATAGAACAATGCCCTCTCTCTCTTCCTCTCTCGATGCATAATGTTGATGTGGAATTAGCTGATTGGTCTATTTTCAAAAATTCATAACTTATTATTTATAGCTCAAAAAAATATATATATATTCTAAAATTAAAAAATAGGATCTTTCTAATGGTACTAGTTTTATCACCAAAATCTAATATTGTAAATATGTGATTTTAATGAATTTTACTAAATAAGTAATAACTTAAAAAATTTATAACTAATAATCTACAAGTCAAAAAATATAATACAATATTTAATGGGCTCAGAAAACGATAATCTAAAATGTAGCATGTTTTTGATAACCTAATTCTCTAATGTCAAAAAGGCAATTTTTAGGGTTTTGAATAATTAATGTAAACCTAACCTAAATTCTACATATATGCATCATAGGTGTTTTGGAGGCCTAGGCTTGGATCTAGGACTGACTTTAGAGTGTTTTGATTCTTGTAAGGTATGATTGCATCCCACATTATTTCTATATTTAGCAATTTATAATTCTTCTCTCTAAATGTATGTTTGCATCTCCTATTATTCCTTGTGAGCAATTCACCTAAATTATCTTTCTCTTGGTCCTATGGACATTAGCCTACACATTTCTTGTTATTTTGGAAAATATGCTTCATGTGAAGTATCTTACATTGTTATTGATCTTGTCATCATATTTGGATATTCCCTTGGTCTCTTTCATATGCTTTGTTCATGTTGGAACACTATTTGATGATATGTGGTATCTTTTGCCACTTGTATGGTGCATGGTTATGTTGAACATGAGTATGATGGAAACTTTTGTATAATTTGACTACACTTTCTACTTGCCTCTACATTAAACATGCTATGTGACTCAGTAGCACTAGAGTAGTGTAACTATGTTAGTTTTCGGGCAGTATGCCCCTGTTAATATTGGGATGGAGGTGGTGGTGCTCCATACCAGGTTTCAAGTGTATGAGGCTTGGCCCAACTTTTAAATATATTCAGAGGTGGCAGTATGCCATCTCTATCAGGTTTCAAATTTGTGAGGCTTGGCCACCTTTGTTTTTATATTTTTCTAGTGTTATGTTTATCTCACATGCATGCAGGTTGATGATTATGGGGTGTGTGCCCTAATTATTTATATGTGCTAGTATGGCACCCTTGTTATTTGTTTTGTTTATGGCAAGTACCTCTTTTATCATGTAAGGTTGAATCATTTGTTTTATGCCCTCTTTGGGTTGTTCTTCTATTTTTCATGGAAAGCCTTTATATTTGTTGTCCTTCATTACATATATATTGCTCAATTTCCTATTTAGTATGCACATACCAGCCTTTGCTGATGTCATCTATTTTTCTCTTCTTGATGGGGTATGCTTCCAATCCTAGGTGAAGGACATGGAGGACATGCCATGAAGATATGGACTTATCTTAAGGAGTTTAAAGCTAGGAGACAAACTTGTTATGGTTTATATTTCCCTCTACTTGGATCCATATGTTGTATCATACATGTAAACCCTTTGTGGGAGATTATGATGTTCTTTTGTAACCTTGTGAGAAATTGAATATAGTCAATATTTGTCTTCTGATGCTAAACTTTGTTTGTTTTCATTACCATTAATAAGATTTGAAAATTTTACACCCACTCCTACATATCTTTTGGGTGTGTCTGGACTAGAGGTCCTATTCTTCAAATTTTTAGTAGGGAGTGGATCCCCTCTGGGTCCCACTCCTTACATATGGGTTTCGCTTGTAGTGGACTATAGAGAACTTGAGGGGAATGCATGGGTCCACTTACTTCATTAAAACTCATTACGGGCTTAGAAGACAATTTTTCCACTTGGAGAGCAAGTATAGAAGATTGTTGCTCTATCCTTTCCTCAAGCCTTGTAACATTCTTTTAGACATCATCATATCTCTTAAACCTATAGAGAACCTCTTCCTCAAACCTTGAGCTATATAATGGGCTTTGTTGTTCTGGGTAGCTATAGGAGTGAGGTTCCTTCTTTTCTTCATCAAAGGAACCAACATCATTTACATTATGGCAAGGAAAATTTGTCACTTGGTTCTTCATGAAACTCACCATGTCACCAATAATATTCATCACTAGTGGGCTTGAATCACTATGAACTGGAGATGTAACACCAAAGGGGTGGTCACCGTCATTCATCATGCTAGAAGTTCGGATTCTTGAACTTTCTGCTAGCTGCTCAAACAATTTCAATCTCTCCTCAGGTGACCTAGTCATAAAAGCTCCTCGACAAGAAGAATCTACTAGCTTGACCCGTTAGAGATAGACTAGAATAAAAGGACCAAACTAGCTTCCACAAAGGGATATCATGGTGTGGGCACTCTTTCAACATCTTTCAAAATCTCTCTAAAGCATCGTGAAACTGATCATTGCCCATTTGACCAAATCTCACAATGGCAGGCCGCATTTGTGTCAACCTTGAAATAGGGTAGAATTACATAAGAAAGCATTCCTCATCTCTTCCCAACTCATGAAGTCCCTCCTTGAATCATACCAATCTTTGTCTCTACCCTTGATGGAGAATGAGAATAAGGTCAAGCTAATTGTGTCATCACTGGTTGTTGGTATCCTGAAGGTGGAGCATACTTCAAGAAAGGAGTCCCAGTGTTTGTAAGGGTTCTCACTCTCTGAGGCATAGAAGATGGGAAGGAGCCCAAGAAGACCTAGAGGGATTGAGAATTGGTCCCATGAAATCTTATCAACTTTACTAGCAATTGGTGATTTGTATTTGCGAGGCATGAAGTAATCTTGAAGCGGCTTGTGAGGTGCATTTTAACCTTCCATCTTGTCTTCTGTACGTGGCTTGTCACATGCACAAGGTAAAATCAAACAAAAGAGGACAAGTTCGCAAACTAATACTCGCAAAGAATTCAAAGAATAAAGAATAGCAATGATGAGGGCAATAGGAAAATATCAAAGCAAAACTAACTAGCTAAGTGGAGTGCCTTTCTCCCTGGAAATGACACCAGAATGCTTGGGGCGTCCCTAAAGAGGTGCACACACTAACCAATTAGATTTTATTAGATGCACCCCACATGCTCAAAACACACTTGGGATCTTTCGAATTTATAAAACCCAATTAGGTTGCTCACATAAAATAACACACTTACCCACAAGAACACAAGGTCATGGTGTAGTATAGGAGGGCAACAAGTTAGGGGTTGAACCCAAGAGAGAAAAGGGGGCACTAGACCTGAGTTAGTTTGGCTAGGTTCCTAGCGGAGTCTAGGGTTTAAGGGTGTGATGGTTGATTTGTTGATTACACTAAAGGTGAACAAGAAAGTAAAAGAGATCAAAGAATAATCAAAACCTAAGTTACACTAGACAGTTAATTCTATTGAAAAAGGAAAAGATAAAGAAAGCAAGAAAAGGACAAGCTATGTTACGGAAATCAAGAAGATGTATACACTACAATAAGCTAGGAAACTAGGCAAAAGAGCAATTAAAGACATAAATTGGAAAGTGAAAAGAAAGAACAAGGCAAGAAGCTAACTAAGAAAGTACAGAGCTAACTATGCTAACACTAGCCAAGATAGAAGGCGATTAAGGTTTTAATGCAATAAAGGGAAATATGGGATATTTGAGGGATGAACTTATCAATTTGGTTGAGGGTCATGACATGTGAACATTATGCTTTCATTTAGATCACCAAACCAAACAACAAGTGTGATGCTAATGAATTTCCCTAAACTACTAACTTGCCATTGATAGGATAAGTTGTGTATAGGGGAACTAGTCCCTAACACCTCCTACTACCCTTGTGAGGCTGAATTGGGTTAGGGTCTATGTGTAATTCAATTAGAGTCTAAACAAGCCTAGGTTTCTAGGTTAGAGGATCTTAGGGTGATTAGGGGATGGGGGTAGTAATGGGAGTTGAGTGAGGTTTTAGGCCTCACATCACCCACATTCTTGCCTTGAGAAAGCTCCATGCTAAGAACACTAAATTCATCTAAAGTAGCTACTTAGATCTCTCAACTAGGATTAGGGTAATGGATTAACATGGAGGAAGATGTGTAGATAACTAGGGATCCATGAATTAGACCTAGGAGCAAATCCCAAAATTCACACATATAAGCAATTCCCCTAAATTCCTTGGAGATTTCAAGCACAAACCAACAAGCAATTCATGGAGAATTAGACAAACATAGAAAATAGTCATTAGCAAATGAAATAATATTGTTTACATATCATTTCCCCCAACATGTTATCAAAGTAATATTTTTGGCCCCAAACAACCCACCAAAGGGGCCCAACTACTCACAGAAATGGAAAAGACAAAAAGAGAAAAGAAAGAGGGGGAAGTAGCCATGAAGCTTGGTGTAGATGGAGTGATCCTCCTCTCCAACTGTTGCAAGGTCATCCTCCTCCTTCCTCTAAGGTTCAAGGGTATGGAATGATGGTGGAATATGGTCAAAACACTACAAAACTAGGGTTTTGGTGGTGGAAATGGATAAATAGAGTGCAAATGAGGTGGGGAAATGAAGGAATGGATGGAACATAATAATAGGGAGCTAGGAGGAGGTAGAAGGTAGCTAACCTTGTGCCTTTAGCTACCACCTACCTATACATAGGAGGTGGGGAAGCACTAGGTTGAGTGGGAGGTAAAGTGGGTCATGTAGTGGATAAAGTATCTAGGTTTTTTGAGTAGCACAATCGTGCTGGGCGGAGCGGCCGTGGTGGATTGGGGTCAGCATGGGTGTGGTGGAGTGGAACAACCATGGTGAGAAAATGGCTTAAGTTACAGGGAGTTTGATGTTTTTGAAATGAAGGTGGCAAGGTCGTGGTTGTCACCACGACCGTGGTGAGGTAGGGGTAGCACGACCGTGGTGGTCACACAGTCGTGGTGGCTCAGAGAAGTGATGGTTGTTCTTAGTGCTAAGGTCATTCTAACTGAGCGACAACACAGTCGTGCAAGGTAGCATGTCGGTTCTGGGTCAATATGGCATGACCAGTCTTATCTTTGCAATCCGTTAAGCTTGACTCTATTGATTTTGAGTGAGCTAGAACGGTTGCTCTTTGTGGTACCACTGTCGTGCTTCTCTCTCCAGCAGCACTTTGAGCCTGTACTTGGTTCTCCTTGGACATCTTTGCTGCAATTGATCTTTGGCCACTAGGGTTAGGTGGAGGGAGTCTTGGACTTCACTTCGGGCTTCTCTAGGGGTAAGAAACCCTATGATCATTCTTTCTCTCTCTATCTTCCATTCAAGCATGGTCAAAATACCTGAAAAACATGCAAATAATGTCCATAAGTGCATTTTACACAAATATGCATATTAGGGGAAATAATATGTAGTCTAACAGGTAGTAGATGTGATTAAAGTACAATAAGACACAAGATGAAGCCCTAAAATAGGGCTACATCACATGTTTACACCAAAACTCAATTTTAGACATTTTGAGACAGAATGTATGATTAGTTTTGTAGGAGTGAATATGCAGGTTAGGTACGCCTTCTAGCCTGACGTCTATACCTTTACATATATACATAATATTTCTTTTTGTTTTACCTTATTTCCAAATATTTTAAATTTGAAATTTTAAAATATTGCTAGTTGAACATATCTTAGCTAGAAAGATCGTAACGTAGAACAAAATTTTTTATAGATAGATTTTGGATACAATTGTCCTAAATGTTGTCCACCCTCCCAACATGGACCTTCTTGTCATCAAGCTACTTCTTGGTGTAATGATTTCTAGAATGACTATTTTGGTCAATAAATTCATCTAATAAATAGTTGTTTGATTATGTCTTTACGCCATCTTTATCTAAAGACTCTACATGCCACAAAAGAATTCTTACTATCCCTAAAGAATTCTTTGGAATAAAGAGGACCTAATATGGTACAACTCTGATCGATCAATTTAGCCCAATAGTACAATTTGGAAAGTGCATACATCTCATGTAGAGGAGACAACCTATTATGTGCTTATCCTCACTAGGGTTAAAAAGAGGCTTGATAGACCACACATCCTAAAAATCCTATCATCCTAAGGCTTGGGAGCAAGAATAAAAGTTGAGAATTAATTAAAGCATGAGAGTTATTCTTAGTAAGTTTTATACCATGTCGGTGTATAGATGCACTCAAGAATGCATATTTGTCATACCCAATAGTTGAATGTGGAAGTCAAAATTGTTACCCCCATTTCTTCCAAGGGTGATCCCGTAAAACCATGTAAAACTACATCAGGATTTACAGTTATGTAAAACTATTATCATGCTAGTACTCACGATAGAGTGACCCCAAGGAAGGCATGCTTCACTGCTTCTTTATCCTTCCCCCACACATCTAGTTAGACTACCCAAAAAATAGTAAAAGTTGGGTCTGAAAGCTCCCTCTAGAGAAAGCCTTGGACAATAATTGCACGGAAACAAGTCTTTGCGTGAATTGTAAAAGAGAACTCTTTCTTAATGAAAGTTGTAATGGATTAAGGGATCACACAACTCTAGATCAATGAAATGAAACTGGGGAATGCAGTAAGAAGACCAAGAATTCACACAAATATCTTGTTATAAAGATGGCATAAAGACACGACCAACATAGAAAAACACAAAACTAATATATCCCTTAACCGTCCCTTGATAAAATAAATTCTATTTATTAGCTCGAGGACAAGCTATAATATATGTTTTGGAGGGAGGGTTGATAACATCCAATTTTTTGGATTTTTTAGGCTTACTTTTTTCCTTAATTTTCATCAATGGCATAGATTTACATAAACTTTCTTGCAATACATGCATGCTTTCTTTCTTTACCTTAAAGAGGCATTAACTTTTCATCTCCATGTAGGAGAAACATCAATTGATGGTTGTATAGATTACAATCGTATACCGATGTATGATTTGAATGGAATTTTCCTTTTACAGAGTCATGCTAATAAAATGTCACCCCATTTAATCTGACCGGGGTGCCACTAATTTTGATATCCATCCAATTTGAACCAAATAGATACTTTTTTTGTTTCTTATTTGTTTGTTTTGTATTCAATGTAAATAAGGGAAAAGGAAATTCCATTCTAGAGTCGTAAGCATAATAAATGCTTGTATGGTTGTTCAATTCTATCTTTTCTTTCTTTTCTTCTTATGTTATGAGATAGAAGAACCTTTCATGATGTTATATTATCAGGGTTATGATTCATCAACCTGCTAGCTCTTTTTATGAGGCACAAGAAGGGGGGTTTACCTGGAAGTGAAAGAACTACTAAAATTTCGTGAATCCCTCACAAAGGTATACATACAAAGAAAAGGAAACCCCTTATGGGTTATATCCAAAGACATGGAAAGGGATGTTTTTTTATGTCAGCAACAAAATCCTAAGCTTATGGTATTATTGATCTTGTAGCAGACAAAAATATTAGGGATCTGGTATAAACACATCAATTTCAAAACATAAGTACCATTTTTGTGAATTTGATATTTAACACTTTTGCAACCTGGACTTCCAAGATATGACTCCCACTAAAAAGTGAAAACATACCCAAAGGTAGACTTCATGTGATTAATATCACCTACCATGCCAGCATCAATGAAGTCCTTTAGAACTAGTTCTAAATCACAAAACATCAAACATGTGCTACTAGTGCCTTGTAAGTATTTGAAGATCCACTTGACCACCTCCTAGTGGTCTGTCCCAAGGTTTCAGAGAAACCTACATGCTTACAACTCCAGCTGCATGAGCAATATCAGGCTAGGCACATACCATTGTGTACATCAAACTCCCCATAATAGAATAATTGGGAATCTTGGCCATCTCCTCCTTCTACTCATTAGTAGATGGACATGACTTCTTGCTTAACTTGAAATGACCTGATACTGGAGTACTCACGACTTTTGACTTGCTCATGTTGAACTGCTCCATAATTGGTTCAACATAGCTCTCTTATGACAACCACAACCTATCTTGTTCCATTTCATGTGTTATCTGCATCCCCAGAATCTACTGTGTTGGTCCCAAATACTTCATCTCAAAGGCTATGGAAAGCTCTGTCTTCAATTTTTTTTATGGAACTGACGTCATGTCCCCCTATCAACATGTCATCCACATAAAGTAAAAGAATAATTAAATTATCATTGGGAAACCTCCTGATGCAATCATATGGATTCACACTTGTCTTTTGGTACCCATGAATCTGATTGAATGAATCAAACTTATTGTACCACTTTCTGGGAGCTTGTTTCAAACCATACAAACTCTTCTTCAATTTGTAGACTAAGTGCTCTTTTCCCATTACCAGAAAACCTTCTGGTTGCTCCATGTAGATCTCCTCAACTTGGTCATTGTATAGAAACACTTTCACATCCATCACTCATGCTCCAGATCTAGGCTAGAAACCAATCTAATAGAATTCCTTTTCACAATAGGAGAAAATGTCTCATCAAAATCCACCCCTGGTCTTTGACCAAAGCCCTTGACAGTTAGTTTGTCTTTTTATTTGATATCCTTGGTAGTATCTTCTCTCTTCATCATGTAGACCCACTTGTTCTTCAATGCTCTTCAACCCTTGGGAAGTGCCACAAGTTCATATGTATCATTCTTCTATAAAGAAGATATCTCCTCCTGCATTTCCTGATGCCATTGTGCTCTATCTTTATAATTTTGTGCCTCCTAGAATGTCTATGGCTCCCCCTGATCAGTAAGGAGAATATACTGAGATGAAGTATATCTAGATGAAGGATGGCATACTCTGTCAGACCTCCTCAAATGTTGTTGTGAGTACTTTGCCTGGTGATGGTCTTGCTCCCTGACGTGTATTTTACTACGCGCTTAAACGCAAGTATACGCGTCGAGTAATATAGGCCTTGTGAGGCCCGAGTCGAACTCAGGGATACGTGAATTATTGGAGACTTCTACTAACTAATCGCAATCAGCTAGGCCGATTAACAAAGTAGGGTTTTGTTGTTGAACTTAAAAGAAAATAAAAATCAAACAAAGAAAACAATCGATTAAAGGTTAATTTAATCAATTCAAAGGGATATCTTTAGGATGGCGGTTTCACCGCGGGTCAACATTGTATTCGGTTTTATATAATTCCTCACTCTTCTCTCTCTATCCAGGTAGTGGCCTGAAAACAGAATTACCCACTATCGTGGTGTAATTCACTACTTAGGTTTAGGTTGATTCCACCATCGTAGTGATCATTCCCCTAAACTAAGCGCATTATAAACGATCTCTCAGTTCCCACCATTAATTTTACAACTCCTTTGTCAAGGGTTTTATTGATTAATGTAGATTTCGTCTCTTTTCAACCATTAATCCTTCTGTCGAAGTGATTAAGGGCATTAAGTTATTATTATGGTGATCAAGCATAACAATATATATGGAGAAAACGAATCTATACCATGGATTTAAGAGAGAAAATATGAATTATCAATATAAAATTGTCATACAATGCATTCCCCGGGCTACTCCCGGTCCTAAAGACAAAGGGGATTAGCCCCGCATGGTCATCTCAATGAAAGACAGAGGAGTAGAGAAGAAAAACATGGGAAATATGGAGCAAACTCGTGTAACCCCTGATACAAAGGTGTTCCTGGAGATCCTCCTCGAGAAACGTGCGTTTTGCAGTCTTCCGACAGCAAAATCGCCCGTCGAAGGTGCCCGGATCGCTCGGTTGACGGCCTTCATCTCTCGTCTCCTATCTCTCTCTCTCCTTCTTGGATGTTGTGCAACACACTCTCCTCTCCCCCTCGGGCCGTCCGTGCTCTTCTTAGGTCATAGGACCACTTTACGGCTCCGAAAAAGCTCAACCGTCGGATTAAAACGCTCCGTTTTAGTACTGAAAATCACCAGATCCCGACGCTGTCGATGGTATCGACCCCAAGGTCGATGGTATCGACCATGGGACAGGTTATTCCTTCAAAGATCGCATTTTGGGGTTGCTTTTTGATGAAATGTCGATACTATCGACCTAGGGGTCGATAGTATCGACTCCGGACAATGCAAAAGTGCCTGAAAAAGTGCCGAAACATGTGTATAAGTCCGGGGATTATATAAAATCATATAAATATGATAAAAGAAGTATAATTTGATGCAAAAAAGAGTTTAAGGGCCAACTATAGTGAATTATGCAAATATAATCAAGAAAATGACAAATACATGCATAAAACAGATATAAAATAAGCCTATAAAAGTGACTCAAAACCCATGCATCAAACTCCCCTAAGCTTAAACCTTGCTCATCCCCGAGCAACAAAACTTTGGATCTGGTTGAGATAAGTCAGCAACAGGACATAAATACATGAAATGAATCTACATCATCCCCACTTTCTTTCCACAAACCGGCCCTCATTGACCACTGAACACTAACTGCCATCCAGGCGACCAAAGACCTATGTAAAAGATGTCTATCCCCCAATCAGTGAAACACTATCAATTAAAGCAATTAATATGATAAACTCATCATGTTCATACTTGATGCATCTTGTGATCTCCTATCTACGTTGCTCATTTCCTAACTACCATCTAAATGGAAGCAGATCTCCTGATATTAATGAATGAGGAGAATATCATGGGTGGCCTACCGATTAGAGCAACGGGTGGATGGGATAGGTGGTTGTGGAAGAGATGGAAGCACATAATAGTCAATCATGCAATACAAAAATTAATGACCTATCATGATGGAAAATGCAAGTGAAAATGTCCTAATGTTACATTTTTGGTGGAATGATGCATGCACTATCATTCCATTTCAAGGTGAGATGGAATATCTAAGAAAACTACACCATGTGCTTATTCTTCTTAGTATGTAAGTGAGAACATGTTCCTTTCTCCCTCTCATTCCTACTTACTTCTCAATTCTTTTTTTTTTCTTTTTTTTCTTCTCTTTTTTTTCAATTTTTTTTTTCAATTTTTTTTTCAAGCCCTTATTTTCATAGATGACAATGAATTATATGTCGGGCTCACTTCTTATTACATACTTGTGTATCTGAAGAATTCTATTTGGAGGGTATGGAACAAGTTCATCACCTTTAATGTTTTCAGAGTAACATAAGATACATGGTGTAAAATATGCTCAAAAGATGTAAATGCAACTACATAATGACAGTTATGCAACTACTATGACATGCACCTAAGGATAATGTGCATGTATAACTACTCTATCTTTTTTTTTCATTCTCATGCAAAAAATGTGAAAATAGTTGTAATGCAAGACCTATATACATGGTATGCAATCAAAGAGTGAAAGACAGTAATGTGCTCCCATTTCTTATGGTGGAGTGTGAATGAAATTGCGGTGGATCAGATCACAAGACTAATTGACAGAACCTTTCGAAAATATCATATGTCCCTCTCTAAAGACCTGTGTACAGGGTAACTGAAGGATTTCTCTCTTAAACTTTAGTCTAAGGTCATGTTAGTGTTTGGTCGGTTTGGGCTCAAACATCCTTGTCAATCACTTTTCCTTAGACAATAAAGATGGTCATTCATGTCCCCGTGTCCTGAAGCTGACTCACCCAAGCACTTCCTCAGTTATGTCACTCAATTACTCACAAGAATAAGCTCAAAAAGTTTTCAAAAATGCTCATTTTTTTATGTTCACACAACCCAAGAGTAATATTCCCAATTGAAACCATGCATTTATTACTCCACATATTACACTAGATAGATGTGGATCCTACAAAAGTGGTAAACCTAGAAATAAAAACAACTAATAATTCAAAAGTAAAATCAACATGAATAAGTAAGTAAAAACTAAGATAGAGGGTTGCTCCAACACCCCCCCTAAGCTTGAATATGACTATGGCCTCATAGTCAACATTCTCACTTAAGAGGTGGAACAACGGTACCATTCGCTTTGAAGTGTGGTGAAAAAGGATGGTTAGATGCTCAAGTAGACCAAGTGATGCTTGCTATATCCCTCCTTTTTGTGGCCCATTTTTGTGTCTTAGTGGTTCTAAGACGTGACTTGCTTCATCCATCTTTCCTCTGCAAAAAACGGTTCGAAAAAATCTCGTTTCGATACCTTTTACGGCCTGTTTTATGTAGCTGTCCTGCATGTGTCGATACTATCGACCAAGGTCGATGGTATCGACCCAGACTCAGCGATTTTGTTGAATCGACGCATCTAAAAGCCTGGGAACTCAAAAGTGTCAATACTATCGACCCTAGGGTCGATGGTATCGACTTTACTGGCACCAATTTTTCTGTAAATCTTCAGGAATCTCGATACTATCGACCCTAGGGTCGATGGTATCGACTTTTCTTCAGCGTTTACTTCTCCAAACTCGATACTATCGACATGGGTGTCGATAGTATCGACCTTAACATTCTGCACACTTCAAAACACGAGTTAGGGTACCATTTTTACAAAAATTATCAAAACCTAAGCAAAAACTAAGTACATAAACATAAAAGAACATAACCAAACATAAAATTGAACCTAAAGTTGGGTTGCCTCCCAACAAGCGCCCTTGTTTAATGTCCTAGGCTTGACATAAAGATACCTTTAACCTGGGTTGTCAAGAGATGTCTCCAATGAGTCATGTGGCAATTTGAATTGAACTCGATCATGTTCAATCCCCAAGGTCAATGTACCTCTCCCAATGGCAACGATGACATCAGCCGTAGCTTGGAACGGCCTTCCTAGAAGAATTTCACAGCTTTGGAGCGGTGGCATATCCATGACAACAAAATCCACCGGGAAGATGAACCTGTCTACCTTGACGAGTACATCCTCGCACACTCCATATGGCCTTACAATGGACCCATCTGCCAACTCAATCGTTGCCGCCGATTTCTTTATCTCCTTCAACCCAAGCTTTTGAAATGTGGACAGAGGCATAAGATTAATGTTGGCGCCCGAATCACACTGTGCTTGTGGAAAATGTTGGTCACCTATTGAACATGGGATATTAAAACTCCCCGAGTCTTTCTTCTTCTCTGGTAAGCTCCCGAGAATGATTGAGCTCACCATTTCATTCATCCTGCATACATCAGTATCTTTGATCCGCCTCTTTTTGTTGATTATATCTTTAATGAACCTCCCATAGGCGGGAACCTTCTCAATCATTTCCACCAGCGGAATGTTGATATGCAGCTTGCGGAATATTTCCAAGAATTTCCTATAGTGTCGGTGCTCCTTCTTCGGCTTCAGATTGTCCCGACTTGACACATCTGCCGCATTGACACGCTTGTGAGGAGGCACATATGAGCTTTTCGGGGTCAACTCCCCTAAGCTTGCTTCAATCACTCCCTCTGACATGGGCTTTGGCGAGACATCATCAACAATAATAGCTTGTTGTGGTTCCTCTCTCGCATTCAATGTTTCCACACGTGCACAAACAACCTTCAATTGTTCTTTTTCTCTAGATGGAGATACAATATTCATAAATCGCTGTGATTTTCTAAAGAAAGGGTTTCCGCCCGGCAATCTATAGTAAGTGCGTGGATACGGTATCGCCGGTGTTGCATTCACATTGAAAGTCATTTTTCTTTCTTCTACAGCTTCTTGCACCTGAGATTCCTCATTTCTTACCACCGACATGTACTTAACCTGATGATGTGCTTGGGCCACATTTGCACTCTCAGCTGGTTTCTGTTGATTGGCGTGCTTGATGGCCGCCACTTCACTTGAAATCTGAGCCACGGTGGTCTCTAACGCCCGCATTTGCGCTCCATGGCTTTGCAGCGTCTGCCCAAATTTGGTTAGAATGTCACCTTGAGATTGCAATTGTTTTCCAAACATGGCCATCATCTCTTGGTTTTGCTGGACCATTTGAGTTAGTAATTCAGTGTTCTTGTCCTCGGCTTTCTGTTGTGGCTTGGCATCTGGATCCTTCAGAAAGTTATTTGGATCCTTCCATGAGAATTTTTTATCCTTCCTCCATGCGTAGTCATTGTTTCTATAGCCCTGTTGTTGCATGAATTTCACTTGGGCTTCCTCATCCTCAGATGCATCTTCTTTAGTTAGCAGCTTCTTGGCTAGGAGATCTAACTTATCATTTAGCTCCCTAACTATTCTGGATTCACCAGCAGCCTTGACCTGTTCCACTGCACCTCTGTCACCCCATGACTGTTTCCTAGCCATGTTCTTGAGTATTTCCCAGCATCTATTGTCAGTGTTATTTAGGAAAAATCCGGAACCAGCCGAGTCCAAGTTGCTTCTATCATGCTCGGAGAGAGAAAAGTAGAAGATCTTCACCTGTGTCTCCTTGTCCAGTCCATGATGTGGACATCTCCTCAACATGACTTGGAATCTCTCCCAAGTCTCAGAATAAGTTTCACCCGCCTGTTGGGTGAAATTGTGGATCTTCCGGATCATATCATTGGTCTTCTCAGGAGGGAAGAACCTCTCGAAGAAAACCTCCACCATGTGATCCCATGATTCAACAAACTCCTCGTCGAGGTTATGAAGCCACTCTCTTGCTATTCCAGCCAAGGAACTCGGGAATAACTTGAGGTACAGCACATCCTGTGGAAATCGATCTATCTTCACCATATCGCAATTTTCAACAAACTGACTAATGTGTGCCACTGGATCTTCATTTTTCAGTCTGTGAAATGCGTTGGATTTAACCAGGTTAATCAGTGCTGGATCGATCTTGTAGGTTGGAATGTTTAGCCCATGTTTCTTTATAGGCCCCTTTGATGCCGAGGAAGAAGACGCCTTGATCTTCTCCCATATTGTCTGTGCTTCAGCCATTACTTCTTCTTGTTCTTGCTCAGATTCTGAATTTATATCACTGTGGTGTTCCTCCTCGTAGTAGTCCTCATCCTCTGGTCCCGCAGATGGAACCTCAGGTGTGCGATTCACGTAGTCTCGGCTACGTGTGTGCACCATACAAAGTACCTGAAATTTGGAAGTAGTGGTTCAGTGCAATGCCTTGAACGAGTCAACACTATTATAGAGAAATAAAGGAATTTTTGAAATTGTTCTAAAAATAAATAAAAAAATGTGGCCTAGAATGGCCGCTCTTAGCACTCAAAGTGCCAATAATTCGCCGTATCCCCGGCAACGGCGCCAAAAACTTTACGTGTATTTTACTACGCGCTTAAACGCAAGTATACGCGTCGAGTAATATAGGCCTTGTGAGGCCCGAGTCGAACTCAGAGATACGTGAATTATTGGAGACTTCTACTAACTAATCGCAATCAGCTAGGCTGATTAACAAAGTAGGGTTTTGTTGTTGAACTTAAAAGAAAATAAAAATCAAACAAAGAAAACAATCGATTAAAGGTTAATTTAATCAATTCAAAGGGATATCTTTAGGATGGCGGTTTCACCGCGGGTCAACATTGTATTCGGTTTTATATAATTCCTCACTCTTCTCTCTCTATCCAGGTAGTGGCCTGAAAACAGAATTACCCACTGTCGTGGTGTAATTCACTACTTAGGTTTAGGTTGATTCCACCATCGTAGTGATCATTCCCCTAAACTAAGCGCATTATAAACGATCTCTCAGTTCCCACCATTAATTTTACAACTCCTTTGTCAAGGGTTTTATTGATTAATGTAGATTTCGTCTCTTTTCAACCGTTAATCCTTCTGTCGAAGTGATTAAGGGCATTAAGTTATTATTATGGTGATCAAGCATAATAATATATATGGAGAAAACGAATCTATACCACGGATTTAAGAGAGAAAATATGAATTATCAATATAAAATTGTCATACAATGCATTCCCCGGGCTACTCCCGGTCCTAAAGACAAAGGGGATTAGCCCCGCATGGTCATCTCAATGAAAGACAGAGGAGTAGAGAAGAAAAACATGGGAAACATGGAGCAAACTCGTGTAACCCCTGATACAAAGGTGTTCCTGGAGATCCTCCTCGAGAAACGTGCGTTTTGCAGTCTTCCGACAGCAAAATCGCCCGTCGAAGGTGCCCGGATCGCTCGGTTGACGGCCTTCGTCTCTCATATCCTATCTCTCTCTCTCCTTCTTGGATGTTGTGCAACACACTCTCCTCTCCCCCTCGGGCCGTCCGTGCTCTTCTTAGGTCATAGGACCACTTTACGGCTCCGAAAAAGCTCAACCGTCGGATTAAAACGCTCCGTTTTAGTACTGAAAATCACCAGATCCCGACGCTGTCGATGGTATCGACCCCAAGGTCGATGGTATCGACCATGGGACAGGTTATTCCTTCAAAGATCGCGTTTTGGGGTTGCTTTTTGATGAAATGTCGATACTATCGACCTGGGGGTCGATAGTATCGACTCCGGACAATGCAAAAGTGCCTGAAAAAGTGCCGAAACATGTGTATAAGTCCGGTGATTATATAAAATCATATAAATATGATAAAAGAAGTATAATTTGATGTAAAAAGAGTTTAAGGGCCAACTATAGTGAATTATGCAAATATAATCAAGAAAATGACAAATACATGCATAAAACAGATATAAAATAAGCCTATAAAAGTGACTCAAAACCCATGCATCACTCCCCTTCCCTAGATGTCTCTGACTGTGAGTCTACATCACTAAATTGTGCATCTAAAACTGGAACACTTAATGTGCTATCACTTTGCTACTCATAGTGATCATTTTTCTCTTCTTCATCATCTGGAGACTATAGATGTAAAGACATCGAATCATCCTCATACTCATAATTAGAAGAACTATCACCTGATCTTAGAGCCTCTACATCATCACTCTCATGCTCTTTCATTGTCAGACTCTAACAGAAAGTCACATCTCTATGTCTACTCATGACCTTATCACATGATCTCATAATCTGTAGCCAAACTTTTGAACTCCATAGACAAGAAAGATACATGACACCAATTTATCATCTAGCTTTTACCTCTTATCCCTTAGAACACGTGCATAAGATTTAAACCCAAATACTCATAGATGACCATAAGAAGCATCCTTTCCTATCCATACACTCTCAAGTATATCAAACCCTAAAGAAATTGATGGAGATTGATGAATTAGATAGGGGTAGTACTCACTGCCTTGCCCCAAAATATCTTTTTCAACTTTGTTATCTTCAACCAACATCTGACTTTCTCCACTATAGTATGGTTCATCCTCTCAGTTGTATCATTATGTTGTGGTGTGTCAAGCTCTGTCCTATCATGTTGTATATCGTGTTGTGTGTAATAATGATGGAACTCCCTGGAGGTGTATCCTCCATTGTCTGTGCGGAGACACTTCAACTTTTTCTCTATCTCGCGCTCCTCCATGACATGAAATTTCTAGAAACACTAATAGATATGATCCTTAGTCTTCAACAAGTAGACCCACACCTTCCTAGATCATCATCAATGAACGTAAAAAATACATATTGCCACCAAGTGAACCAACTTCAAACCGACCACATACATCCGAATGAACTACTATAGAGCATCTAGCTTCATCTTTGATCTTCTTTTGAAAGAAACTCATTGATTCTTTCCCGTCTGATATGAATCACATGAGCTGAGACAGCCTATTACCAAAATAATCAACCCCTTCTTTGATAGAAAATGCAAGACTTTCTCACTCATATGCCCTTACCATATGTGCCAGAAATTTGATTGGTGATCCTCAACTGCATTGATATTGCCACCTTTGAGCATCTTAAGTTGGGTCTTGTACAACATGCGACACAATTTGTCCCATATAATAACCAAATCCCCCTTAGTGATCTTGCATTTGCTGCCACTAAAATCTAGATGACAATGTTCTCCATCAAAGGAAGAACCATATATCAAACTGAGCCACAAATTTGGAGCATGACAAGCATCCTTGAGTGCAAGCATGCAATTGACACATTCTAAACACAAATATCTCCAATCCAAATAATTATAGAGAAGTTGGAGTTTCCCATATCGACCCTCTCGAAGTCTACCTTCCTGGATGAAGTGAAGAACTCCTTACTAGGTGAAGCATGGTAAGAAGTTGCAATATCCACCACCCACTCAGAATCACCATCCTCGGCAAGCAAATATTGCTCCTAGATTGTCAAGACCACATTGTCATCATCCTCCCTTTCATCTGAAATTGTTGTAGCAGTACTCTTGTCGTCATCCTCCTGCTCCCTCCTACTCTTTGGCATCATGCCCATGTTTCTTTTTCCAAACCTTGAAATCCTTTTTGAAATGACATGACTGGCCACAATGGAAGCACCATCTACTCTTAGACTTGGATCTACCATGAGACTTCCTGTGGTCCTGTAACTCACAACAAATCTAAGATTATCCATGGTCTCTATTTCTATCAATGTTCCTGCCCTCTGTGACGTGCACCTCTGACCTACTGTTGCCTGAGACTTATCTTCGAGTATCTTCGTTCAGTAGACTACTTTCACCTGGTTAGGTGTCAACTTGTCTTTCTGTGTAGAATTACTGACTGTCACAATGATCATTTCCCAACTGTCAGGGTAATGATCCCAGAAGAAGTGTACTTGGAGTTCATCATCAAGAACCATGTTCACGGTCCCCAGTTGATTTACAAGGTTTTAGAATTCATTCATGTGCTCAACACTTATCCCATACCGATACTTTAGTTCACCAACTTCCTAATAAAAAAATCTTTATTTGTGACAGTCTTCTGCTCATATAATTTCTTAAGCTTTTCCACATATCTTTGGCATTTGTCTCCTCTGAGATGTGATGTAAAATGGAAATATCAATCCACTTTCACTCCATTCCAACTTCCTTCCTATTTAGTTCTTTTTAGTCAATATCACATAAATTCCCTAACTTTTTTCCCTCTATTCGATCATACAAGTCCTTATAATATAGAATATCCTCAATCATGTGTATCCTAATCTACTAATTTGTGCGCATTAACTTTACCATCATTGAATCATCATCCTTCCCCATCTAGATCAAGATCTACCCAGATAGGTTTGTTTGATGGAGAATATGTGCATGTATGCTATGCAACCACGATACAATGAAAAAGAAATATATGTGGAAGTGTTACCAACAAGCGTGTAAACCCAATAATAGAACTGCTAGAATACAGAAGAGAAAAAACCAATTTTTTACGTAAAAAACCCTAACGATGTGTGAGGAAATAACCATGGGACCCACCAAAATCCACTGTAAGAAGCAAGGACAAAAAAAATTCTTCTCAGACTTTGACCGAAATCCGAGATAATATATCAAGAATAGAAATAAAAAGATGCCGCACAATAGAGAGAGATCCCAACAATTCTACTATCCCAGAACTTTTCAAAAAAATGTATTCTTTCACAAGTACATTGTAGTACATAGATGGCCCGAGAAATAATACTCGGATGCATTAACAATCATACCTGCTTGCTTTCTTCTTCCTTTTCTTTTTCTTCCTTATTCCTACTTTGCCTTCTTTTCCCGTCTCCTAGGCAGCGAATGACAGCAAAAACTAGGCCTTTTACCTTGTGTTGACGGCTGTTTATTGCCCTAGCGGCTACATGCTAATTGCTCTTGGCGGCACCCCTCTAATCAACGTGAACATGGTTTTTATAACCCATCGTTGCGGCAGTCACCAAGCCCTAATGGGCGCTCGCTACTTGGGCTGGAGATTCTACCAGGCCCAACAAATCATACACACTTGAAGTGACAAAGCAATTGATTATTTATAGTTATAATAAGTTACGTGGATAGCACCACTTTACTCTTTTATTTGAATGGCTTTTTAAAAACAATGAAAATAGGGACGTATGCTTTAATTGAAAAATAAATAATTGACACTTTTTCAAGTTTGATTCTAAATAAATGTTTTTCAATTTGACTAAAAATTAGTGGACCCAAATTTAAAAAAAGGTCTGTAGATGGTAAAGTTTTAGCTATTACAAAACGAACAATTAGTGTTCTTTTTCGTTCAATATAAAAGATTTACTTACAAACATTAACAAAATATTATTGTGGCTTTCACTTGACTAATACGGAGTCAGTAAAAGTAGCTAAAGTTAAAGGATGTTTGCTAAAATAAAGGAAAATTGATATCGCTATCGATAACTTTGTATTGACAAGATTGATAAAAATTGCATTGTTTCAGAGTTAAACATGGGTGCAATTACTATAAACAAGTGACAGCTGCCACTCTGGCCACACTTCTACCTAGTTTTTTTATTCATCGTGTACGCCATTTATAACTCTTCGACAAAACTAATGAAGAAGTTGGCTTCTACATAAATCGAAGACAGGCGCAAGGAACGCAAACCCCTGAAACCTACCACTTCAGCAAAGCTTCTGTGAATTTACTTATTGGTCGCTCTTGCTAGTTATTGTATTACAGAAACAAAAAAATATAAATGGATTTGTATTTTATTTTTGAATTTTGTGGAGGGACCATGGCCCCTGCCACTGCATCTAACCAAATAATAAAAATGAAAAATAGGAATCTGAATGTAACGAACTTCAACTAGGCTCAATCGAACGTGTCCTTATCAATTGTTTTATTGGTCCTTTATAACATTGTGTAGCACTACCACATCTTTTAATTTTGGTATTTAGGAGTGTCGTTTTCTTTTTCCTGTTGCAGTCTATCAATTTATGGTGAAGACTGGTTGCATAGAGATGATCCGAAAGCTAATGACGCGGGTATATGGCCGACATCTAGCTGAATTGAGCTTGTGCTCTATTGTACTCGAATACAATTTGCTTTTGCATACAGAACAAGTCATTAGGATGTTGATGGTCTCTCTACGATAAGCGTAGTTGCTATAGTCACATATGACCGCAATTTCAAAACATGGAATGGACGCTGCAACAAAAGATGCAGAGGTTTGTTAACATGAGTAGGTGGCCGAAACTCGCTGAGTGTGGGCTATTATCAGCAGTAGTCACATATGTGTTTACTTCTGTAGCTTGTACAAGTTGCTCCAGTCTTTTGTAGTTTTACGAGAGTGACTCGCGACGTATAGCTGTATTTGCTGGGTCAGGGAAGCAACCTTGATATACGACTTGCACGAGTGGATGAGATTCCACCTATGTGGAAGGATAGGATAACACTTTCGAACCAGTGGCCACTCCTCATACCGTCATACGTCGACCTGAAGTACCTGGCAGCTATGGTTTTAACTTGAGCTTATCCCCTTTACCTCCTTCAGTTTTGCTAAAGTCCATGACAACCCCTACGTTTTGCCTAATTCTAACCACTCCCTCTGATCCACCTTCCCTTAGCTGTCGTGAAGGTGATTCACGGGTTGCTTCTTCTTTTCTCATTTCTATACTTCTTATTTATAACAACTTGACATTTCTACTTAGTTTATACATTAGATTATATTCAACTACATGATACTGAAAAATAGAAGTTCCATCACAGGGCTGTCAATTTTTTGATCCGGTTGATTCCAAGTCAGAAAAGACTAATCAGATTTTTTGGTAGCCACACCCAATATCGACATGTCTCTAAATTCTGTTCGCTTTATCCAAATTTAATATAATTCGGACTAATGTGTCTCATACTCTGTCCTAAATTTAAAATTTATTTAAGATTAATAAATTTAGAACCCATAATCAGCGACATTTATTTTTAGATCAAAATAATGTAGGACTCAAATTTTGATGAACCTATATTCTAGTTGTATGGTCTCTGCGCTAGATGTGTAAACTTGTAGACCTACATAACCAATGTTTTTTATTAATCTACCCCAAAATAGAACTGGGTCTGTACAAACCTGGAACCAACCTAATATAAAATTAGAACTTGACTCGAACTTTCTTTTGTTCGCATGAATGCGAAATTGACTCGAAATGTCAACACTAGAGTATATGGATGCAGTCTTTTTCCAATCAGAGGTGATATGTTCAGACGTAAATTAGAACTTTGTTCGGTTCATTTGGTTTTTAGATAGGTGTCTATTAAAAAATTCAGATCCAAATTTCAATCTATTTGTCTAAATCTGAAACTGACTCAGTCTAAATTTATGAATAAATACTCAACCAATACAAATTTGTATATTCATATATATATATATATATATATATATATATATATATATATATATATATATATATATATATATATATATATATATATATATATATATATATCCAATAAATCAGATTATCGCTTATGCATTTAAAACTATGAAGTTGATCACGTCTGACACAAATTCTAAATTTGACATATAAATAGAAATTGGTTCAAATTTTGAACATATATAGAGTTGCCAATGATATGTACCAACTCACGAACCTGAACTGCATCATGTCCGAGGCAAAAGAAATTGGTTCTAGATTCTTATTTTGAATATATGATCGAATTGGGTTTCAGATAAACATACTAAAGTTTAGTTCCGAGCCCCTTCCAGATACTAATATTTACGATCTAGGTCAATTACACGTTTAGATTGATCAAAATCAGCTCCAATTTTGGATCTAATAGTAAAAAACTTAGGTTACACAAGTCTAAAGTTTTACAAATCTAGCATAGGCTGCCAACCTAGCATATAGGCTAGTCGAAATCTAAATCCGAGTTTGTTCCGAGTCTAAATTAAACAAATGAGGTCAAATGTTTGGTTCTAAATTCAAAAATCAATGTGATCATCGGATTTGGACAAAGTTACTTAAATATGTGTCTTGGTCGTTTTCTTGTTTATATAGAGTGAACACAATTTGGATTTAAATCTATGTCAAATTTGACTGTCAAATTTTTCGATCAAGCTTCTTTAAAGCGGATGTAAAATTTTTTAATACAATATACTAAAAAAATCCTAATATAATACAATATTATCAAAGAACATTAGTAAAAGTAATAACATACACGTTGATATAGAATCCACGTATCAAAACTAAAAAGAAAGCAGGGCATTCGTATCCATAACAACAACTGATGGAAAGTCGATTTGACAGGGGTGGATGGAATTTGATAAAATAGAAGGGATTTTTCTGGGATTTCAGGAAAAGCGAGGGGACAAATGAGAATAAACTCTTGTAATTTCTCCACGGTAAATGTTTGTCCACCCGTTGCTTTTTGATGATTTTGTTAGCCGCATGCATGTAGGCATTTCTTTCGTTTTTCCTAATCGAGTGGCACACACTACAAAAATCATTATCATTTCCATCCTAACCCCCTTCCCGCAAATCCCCAATGTCTTATTGTGTTTTCTCTCCCCCTATGTCATTACCAGCCGCGCTATTTTCACACATATATGTGTTTGATTTCATTAGTAAGTTAATATGCATCATCGTTGAGTCAAAACGATTCAAGGGTAGATTAAATGTAATACATGGAAGATGCTTTTTAAAAAACAAACGTGTTATCTATTCATTATAATTTTCAAACTACAAATGTCTACCTCAAGAAAGAGTTATGACGGTTTAAAAGTAAAGTTCACACCATGACTTCATGCAAAACATATTTAGGAATAGCATCAACAACTACATTGATGTTTGTAGGGATAAAGAAATTGAAGAAGAATTAAAGAGAGTTCTTGTGACTTGGACATTGCTGGTAAGGTTTGAATCTTGGAGGAGCTTCAGCCACATTGGTACACAGCTCAATGGCCTACTTGGAGTTGGAGATAACTGGGAAATTAGTGAATTGTAGATCTGAACACACTTCAACCGCTTGAAGGAGTGCTGTGAGCTCAGCATCAAGAGCACTGAGCGCATGGCCAAAATTTCCAATGCCTCTAATTACTATGTGGAGATATTTATGATGTAAATACCATAAGCGGAAGAACTCAAGTTATGTATGAAAGATGCATCAACAAAGATAAATTAGTCTTCATTATTAAAATGGATATGATGTGCGGCCATCTTAGTCTAGCACTCATTGCTCTGCAAAGGCATCTCTTTGATCATCGTTTTCCTTTCTGTGATAAAATTGATAAGAATACAAGTATGAATCCTTCTGTGAGTGTGTATTACTTCATTTCTTGCCTTCCATAGGTGCCAGCATGCTACAACAAGTATTGGTTTTTTAGGAGCAGTTTTAAAGGTGAAGGAATTGCAAGAGTCATGATCATATTGGAAGAGCCAAGTAGCCATGCCTAGATCTCTGAAAACCTCCTTACCACGTGGGCAGTGTCAAAGATAGTGACGAATAGTCTTGGTTGAATGGTTACATTGAGGGAATTAGGTTGTCATTTCAATGTGCTGCGTATCTTTCTATGTATTCCTTAGTAAACCTTTGTGTAATATGAGCCACCTAAAGGGCTTTGTTTTTTCCGATATCTTGAGTTTTCAAAATGATTTTTAGTCTTCAGTACAGAGAGCCTCCTAAACCTTTCGCAACCACATGTGGGCAGTAAAATTGCCATTAGTCTCCATGTTCCATTGCCATTCTGTAGCAATTAAGAGAGGCACAATCAGTGGAATACAAATAATGCAATTACAAAAATTTATAGAAAGGTGATTGTCAAGGACTCTCAGTCCCAATCAGTTGTTTTAGTATTCATTGATGCTAAATTGATTTATTTAGTTTTCATGAACCTTTCATAACTATTTCATGATCTATAATCATATGACTAAGTGTTTAGTGATCATATATTCCTTTACTTTACACTTAGTCACCAAATACTCTATTCTAACTAGTTTACTTTAAAAAGTAGAAATTGAACTCAAAACCATGAAGCTCGACAACCTAGAAATAGACCTCCAAGATTGATCAATATTCATAAAAAAGATATCAACCACAAAAAAGAAATCACATCTCATCAACCTCCCAAGTCGATCAAGGAACCTGACTCAAGAGGTCGATAGGTCATCCATCAAGCTACTACACCAAGACAACCATCAACACTTAGGTCGATGGATCCCTAGATTGACATAAAGACATCAATCTTAGAGCTCGATAAGGATCCATCAAGATAAACACATGTACAATGCCATCCATCTCTAATTGAACAACCCTCAAGTCAACTCATACAATTGTTGCTTGCCAAACCACTATTGCCTCAAGGTTGACAACTCTTGAATGCAACTTGTCAAACTTTAAGGAATCAAATCATTAAGGTCAACAACTAATAAATCAAACTAAAGATCCATCGACCGATGGAAGAAAGTCGAATTGTTAGCACTACATGGACCAATCATATATAGATAAGGGGTTAGTCAAGCCATATAAATAGATCGCAAAAGTGTAAGTTCAAGGAATCTTGTTTTTTAAGAACAAACCAAAGGTATGTTGCAAAGTCTAACACCAAGTCTAGAACATTTTGCGTAGCTAATGCTATTGACCTAGCCTTATCCATCAACCTCCATATTGACACCAACCATTTCCATCATTAGGTCTACAGACAACCTTGATCAAATCTAGCAGTCAAATAAGTCGAGACGACCAACCACCTCAAGGTCAATTGGGATATCTCTTGACCTCTCGCAGGAAATCAACCTCCTTTGCAGATTCAGTTGAAAGGTGGATCGATCGACCTTTAGACTCTATCTATCCTTATATCAACTTCTTCCCCTATTCTTATTGTTTCATAATTTTGTTTGAGAACTATCACTTTTTCAAGTTGTAATCTACCTCATTCTTGCACCATGAGTGGCTAAACTCGATAACTTGGGTTGGGAGTAGCCGTTAGACCCTCCCAACCATGTAATTTTTCCTTCTTCTACTTAATACATTTTTCTTGTAGTTTTGTTTCTTAATCCTATTTGAATGCATCACTTGTTTGACTAGATACTTTCTTACAATGTTTAACCTGGATTAATTTGAGAGATTGAGTTCAATAAGATCTATAATATGGATTATTAATGAGACATGAAAGTGAGGAGTTACTATACCAAAAGTTATACATTCATCCTTGATCTATTGGTTATCTTCTTGGGAGAGATATACCTTTAAATATAACTCTGTCTGTATCTCAAGAGGATGAAGGTGTAGATATCTTTTATGATTGCTTGTAAAATATGTGAAAAATATATAGAAATTAGAATAGAAGGTATTACACGATTGAGGTGGTCCTACAAGTGAAACACAATCCAAGTTTGATTTTTTTTATATTAACAATTATCTTTATCTTTTTTGATCTTTCATAATTCATATTTATTCTTTTAAGTAGATTAATTAAATCCTTAATCGAAATACCAATTTCAAACCTTTTCGACTCGACTAAGATAAGAAAATCCTTTCTTTTCTTATTCTATTGTTTCTCCTTATCCATGTTTCTACAATAGACTCTTTATTGAGTTGTGAATGTCTCTTGAAGTCAAGTATAAATTTAGTTTATGATATCTTTGAATATGCAATTGTGTTGCCCTTTTGACCCATGTTTAAGAGTGATCATACATTGAGATCCTCCAAGCCTTCATTAATAACAATACTATGGTATAACATTATCACACTTGAATCAGAAAACAATGCACACTCCACATGTATGCATCATGCCCATCATAATGCACTGACTATGTTCTTTTATAAGAGGAACAAACCTTATTATAAATCTCAAATGTGGATAAATAATGACATTACTTGAAGCTAGAGTTTTCCGGGCAATTGAGAAAAGTTCATGCATTCTTAAGCATCAAGGAAGCATTTTGTTCCTTGACATCTCAGACCCAAGGACTCCAATGTCTTTTCTAGATGATATTTTCCTCCAACAAACTAGGAATATTTTCTTCTAATCCTTCAAACCATCCCATATGAGTATCCTTACTTATTTGTTGATGTCATCACAAACTAAAGAATATAGACATATTTATTGCATTCTATATGAAGGGAAGGCATGGAGAGTGGCTTTGTCTAGAATTATCCTCCCATCCAAGGAGAGGTGAAGGGAAGTCCATCGATTCATCCTTGTCTTGATGGTTGCAACCAAGATCGTTAGTGAAAGTGATTCTAGGTGACTGTTGATCTATCTTAGTTCCACAATTTTTGTGTTACTAGAGAATAAGTATATCAAGTGATAAAATCTAGCATGAGTTAGAGCCAAACTGCTTGAGGAGTTGCTTTACGAATACAACTTGGATATAGGATGCTTTTGGAAACAGAATGATATCATCCGCAAAGAACATGAGTAAGAGGGGGCATGTCTTAGACAAAAACATAGGCTTCTAGCTACCTTCCACAACATCCTATGTAATTTCCTAACTTAGTTGTTTCATACATAACACAAATGCGTAAGGGCTAAAAGTGTTATCTTGCCTTACTCCTTTATTATATTTAAATGAAGAGAGTGGAGTACCATCCCATAGACTAGAAATCAATCAATTAGTAATAATTTATATCATAAGATTAATGGTAGTTGTATGCAGACCCACTTTTGTGACTGTGTCATTTACAAAGTCCATCTCATTATTTCAAAGGCCTTCAATGGATCAAGTTTCACTACAATCCATTTCATCTTTCCTTTCTTGAATCTCATCGAGTGAACAACCTGTTGAGCTGAGGGGATGTTTTCTGTAATATTATGGCCTAAAATGAAGTTACATTGGGTAGGATATATCCGAGTATTCATATAGGGTTTGATTATATCCATGAGGAGCTTGGAAATCCATTGAAGTAGGTCTTGTTAAGAGAGTTAGGGAAAAGGTCATTATAGATCTAGACTGCTCCCACTATAGGAATGAGGAATATGTAAGGTCTAACCATCTCAGTGTTAATAGAGGTAGAGGTGAAGGATGCGGTAACCATATAACTACTGGGTTGCTACTCGAACCCAATTATCTTGTAGAAATTCATTTTATGCCCCATCTGGCCCAGGGGCTTGGATTCATTTTATAGAGGGTATTCATGGTTTCCTTCATAGAATGTATGGATAAAAACATGAATTTTTCATCACTATTGTGGACTGGGAAGTGCCTTGCATAGGTTGTAAGATAACATGTTGGTGAAAACAAGATTAGTAGTTGTTGGAAGTGGCTCCACACAAGCTATTTCAAAGGCCCATATTCAGAAATCCATACACTATCAATATTCTTCAATCTATATGTTTGATTGCGTCTTCAGACGCTAACATAGGAGTGGAAGAACTTCATGTTCTTATCTTCCTACTTATGCTAATCAATATGGGCATGTAGTGTAATATGTCTACAAGTATGGAAGTGGAAACCAAATTTTCTTTCCATATTCCCCTTGATCTGTGGATCTCGTCAACAAATATTGATTGGGAAGGAAGGTTGAAATCCATATACCTGGTCTTGGAGGAAGTCTAGTGACTACCCTTTCAGCGGCATGCTTCTTTCACAAGAAGCACCCAGACAGTTGTCAGCGACAGCCTCTTAGTGTAGCACTACAGATGGTAGTTGACAACATCCTCCTAGTGGGTGGCAACAACCTACAAGCTTGTTTGTAGTCCATGTGTAGCACCACAGATGGAGGTTGATGACATCCTCCTAGCGGGTGGCAACGACCTCCATGCTTGTATGTAGTCCATGTGGACCATCGTGATCTCTTTTTGTTCGTTTAGAACTTATACAAAAGTGTTGTTCCATGAATGTCAAGTGCTAGTGCTAATTTGTTCTCCCTTTGTAGTCTCACCCTTTTATGGGTAAGACTTGCTTTGAGATCTCTTGTTACCACAAGGATGAGAGGACAACGTTTGTTAATGTTAGTTGTGTCTTCTAAAATCCTTTATTACCCCTCTATTTATAGGAGGTCCAGGGTCATGGTTTCTAGATCAACTGGGATTTGAAGAGGTTGGTTTTCACAAATTTCTAGGTGATGCAAATCATGAATTGGTCAAATCACTTCTAAATCTTTCAATTCATATGTGAATAGGTTGCTTCAATTCTTGAATTGATCAGTTCACTTTCTTTCCTTTTTGCAAACATGTTGGCTTTCTAAGTGACAATTAATGCACAACACGATATCAGCATCAATCCTTGATCAAATCTTATTGATCATTCTACCAGGCGATTCACAATCTAAACCTATCGATTCACAATCTGAACTGCTGAATTCATATTTTGAACTGGTCGATTCATTTCCCAGTTCATCCAATGTTCAACCAATGGTTTTTAAATTGACTCAATGATTGAATCAGTCAATTCAACATTTGAGTCAGTTTACTGACATTCTTGATTACTCAATTTCTTGCTAATGTTGTTTAAATTGAATATGTAAACACTTTAGTAAACAAGTTAAACCTTATTCATGACTAAGAACCTATTCTAGGTGTATGCTATGTGTGTGACCCTATACATCCCAAGTCATGTTAGCAGTGAATGTCCTCAACTATTTTATGACATCATAAGAAATAAATGGTATCTAGAAATACATCATTGCTACCCAAGTAATTGAAAAGTTTGAGAATAAATTCAACCTACAATTCATGATCAATATTATAGTGATCGCATAGTTCCTTTGTATGTGATATCTAGATTGAACTCGAGGCATGAAATCATCATCCTATTAACACTCAATCCATGTTCCTTGAAATAGAGTAGACTGTCTGAGATGCAGGTGAGCTCACATATCACATATTGATTCACATGAGTATGTCCATACCTTTGTTAGTCTCACTTATCATGTAGCCAGGACATCAACTCTAGTATGTGGGAAAAATTCCATCCACATCACTCCCAGTCATTCCCCATGTCTCACAACATATTAGAGCATCACCTTTATGGTAACCCTTATTCATGGTCACATTGGATACTGTCAAAATACATTAAACAACAAGTTATGAGTGTAGTGACTTTAGGTTTAAGAAAAACAATCACTACTATCACTATGAGAGTTGTTTCTGACTACCATTCAATGATTTCCATGTATCACTATTATAGCATGGATTTTTACATGTATTTATAAATATATTGTATAACTAAGGACATATTGAGGGCTCGATATTTTCTATATCTTATTTGCAAGTTTGGTTTGAGAATACTAGTTCCCAAATGAAATGGATTTTATGTAATTTACTATTTTCAATAATCCATTGCTAAATATTGGCAAAAGAAGAGTGGAAAATACAATAATAAAGGTGTTAGACGTGTAATGGACAATTGATAATTAAATAAGAATTGTGTGAAAAAATTCTAGAAAAGATACGATGAAGGAAACAAATAAGTTTGTTTTGTCCTGATGTTGTGCTTAAAAAGAAAACATATCCAAAAAAGATACCTTGCCAAGTTTCTATGGGAAAAGAAGTTAATTTATGCCTTCAATAAATTGAATAAAGAAATTTCTTAAGAGGCAAGAGAATTACTTTTAACATTCATATATTGACACCAAACCTTGTCCAAAACAATTTTTAGTTATCAAAAGGTTTCATTTAAACTTTGGGGCCAATTGGAGAAAAGATGAAATAGAAGTATGATTTACTTCAATTTTCTATAATCAAGGTTTACAAATGGGACCCTGTAATAAAAAATAGGAAAAATGGACATTTTGTGCACATAAGAATTACCCAATATAATTTTAGATGAGATATAATCAAAAGCAAATATTATGGAAGAAAAATCAGAACATTCCATTATGTCTTGAGATCTAAGTAATTATGTAATTATCTAAAATTTGCGAAAAAGGAAAGTTTGGAGTGATTAATCAATTAGTTTGGGTATAGTATTTTCCCAAGAAAATGATAATTAAAAATAGAAGGTTTTCCTAAAATTCTATAAGAATAAGAGTTGCCAAAAGAGAGATATAATTATTTTACTATTTTGGGGTTTAATCAAAAGATACACTTTATTTCTTTGAGACTCCTTTCCTTTACCTCGGTCACATCCTGGAACCCTAATCTACCACTTTGTTTGTGAGGGAGTGTAGAGTCATACGCATCGCACCCAACCTATAAAAAGGCATTGGTTATTTTCGTCCAGCAAAGCCCAACGTCCTAGGATTCTCTGTGAAGTCCACACTACAGTTAGACCCCAACCCCCTTGCCTCCTTCTTCAACCACAACCATGGTGAGAGAAGCTCCTGGTGGTTTACTCGCTCGACCCATGGATGTGGAATATGCCCTGAAGGAATCTAGAACATACCACCTCTGTAAGATCAACACTGGATGTGTGAAGGTAAGGGCATCGACCTTTTTCTTCTGTCACGATATCTACTACAACACCACCTAGATCCCCCAACTCTGACCACCTCCAGCCATGGGAAGTGTCTAGACAAGGCCAATGAGGACCATCAGAGGTGCCAAGATCAACTCTGGGTTGACGGAGCCCAAGGAACGAGGATCCAACCCTATGGTTGAGTCGCCTAGGGCGAGAGTCATACCCCTCAACAAGGAAGGGGATGCGGTATGGTAAAGTTACTAGAACAAACCTAACCGCATGCTTATTCCACCTCTACTCATGAGGCAAGCCAAGAATAATAAAAAGGTATTAAGAAGCTAAAGTGGCGTCTTACAATTGGCTCAAAATCAATTAACTTGTAGTTAATGTACCAATTAATTGGTAACTCAGATTAACAGAAGTAATAAATGAAAATTAATCATATAAATGTGTCGAATAAAGATAAAATATGGTTGAGATCTTATTCTAGTTGTTAGTTAAAAGTGTGACCGACTACATGTCTAAGTGATTATCAAACCTTTGAATTGTAAATAACATGTATAGTTCATAATTTGACGGTGATAAATACAAGGACACTCTAACGTAATGATAATGATGATGATATATAATCAGGGTTATAAAATGAATGATCAACAACATGTGTAATTTGAGTTATGAAATCAATAACATAACTTGATATAATCCTAATGCTCATAATCAGATCTAGATATTCACAAAGAGCGAATATATTCAAGCTAATGAGAATTAAGTTCTTGATACTTTTTAGTTAATTATGATCATCATCAAAAAATATGAGTCATAAACATGATAATTAGGGTTTAGAACCTAATCTACCTTGTCAAGATGATCTTGAGTTTTTGAATCAAGGGTAATTACCAAACCAAATTCATAATAAAAACTGGTTGATTTAGAATCTAAACCAGTCGATTCATATTTTGAACTAGTCAATGAATTTCCAATTCAGCCAATGTTCAATTTGGGTTATTTAAAATGACTCAATGATTGTATCATTCAATTCAAAACTTGATTCGATTGACTCAAAATCCTAATTAGTCAATTTCTAGCCAATGTTGTTTAAATTGAATACCTAAACACTTTAGTAATCAAGTTAAACCATATGCATGAGTAAGTCCCTATTATTGGTGTATCCTATGCATGTGACTTATACATCCCAAGTTACATTAGCAATGAATTCCATAACTAATTATGACATCACAAGAAATGAGCGGTATCTAGCAATACATCATTGCTACCTAAGTAATTGAAATGTTGGAGAATAAATTCAACTTGCATTCCATGACCAGTGTTATAGTGATCACTGTTCAGAAAATCGGTCTACACAGTCACATATACTCCCGCTTATGCCTATTCAATCACCCTACTACACCGCATATTGCTAATCGGTCCATTAATCAGTCATGTGCCGTGTATACTCCCGGTTGGCCGATTAAGCGACCGATTAAACTCCGCTTTTTGAAAATCCCACAACTTATGTCCACACATTTCAAACATACATGCACACATATATACTTACGTTTCATTACATATTAGAATTTAAATATATAGTCATTTATTTATATGTATACATTGTAATACATACAACAATATCCTCAAACATTTGTACATTTATAAGAATACATTTTGACATTTTCATATGTATACATACATATATGTTATACCTAGATATACAAACACATATTTGGACATGTATGCATACATTTTGATTTATTCAAATTTACAGACATATATGTTATATGTAGATATATAAACACATATTTGGAAATGTATGTATACATTCTAATTTATCCATATTTATAGGCATTCTACATTTATATACATACATTTTAATATTTGTACATATATTACAAACACATTCCCTATATGGACATATATACATATATAAGCATATCATGCATGCATATTTGTATATTTATATGTAAATACATATTAGTAACTAATGTATATATTTATACTTTTATTTATGATCTCAATATATTATTTTATATACAATTAGTCTATTGAAAGAAAAAATTCAAAACCACATATAATCCTGCATACCGCATATACTCTATGCAGTATCCCCTCCGGCCGTACATCGTATACCACTTTCTTGAACAATGATATTAATTGTATAGTTCCTTTGTCTATGATATCTAGATTGAACTCAAGTCTTGTAATAGTCATCCTCTCAATGTTCAATCCATGTTCCTTGAACTAGAGAAGACTGTTCGAGATGCCTCTGAGCGCACATATCACATATTGATTCACATGAGTATGGTCATATTTTTTGTAGTCTATACATTCTTGGTACTAATGATCATCAGTGAAGGATTTGATTCATAAAGACGATAATTAGGGTTTAGCATCTAATCTTCCTTGTTAATATAATCTTGAGTTGTAGAATCAAGGGTAATTGCTCTAAATGGTCTAACATGAATAACTTGATAATTAGGGTTTCACCTAGGTCTAATATTGATTAATAACTTTAATAAAGTAAGGTGCGATGGAACTAGAGTTGTACCATTATTCCTTATCCAAAATACAAGGCCATCATAAAATCTAGATTAGGACCTAAGTAGGGTTTAACCGGAATAATGTGATGGTGACACTTTAGAATTTTCATACATGCAGATTTAATGTTGAATCGCTTGGGTTCCTCGTTGCTTGCTTGATTGGATGTTATGCTTAAAGTATGACTGCATGATATCTGCATGGTTCTACAAGAGGTATGTGGTTACTCCTATGAATACTCACCTTAAATGAATTACATAGTTTTCTAAAAGTTTCCTGAGTCATTTGCCATTAAACTGCTTCATTGTTTATTTACTTCATGCAATCTATAATGCCACTATGAGTATCATCTAATATAAATATACCTGGATCAAACCCTAAATAAATACCCCTGGTGAGTTAAAGAGCATGGAGGAAGTCATTGTGAGAATGACTAGTGATCAAGCCCAAAAAGGAAGATCACTAAAGACCAAGCCTGGAAAGAATGGCCTATGTATAAAACCAAGCCCGATTGAGGGAAGGTTATGAAAGTTCATCGCATGAACCAAACTCTAAAGAGAGGGTTCCCCATTAAATGGCTCACCTAAAGATATCTCACACCATATAGATTGAAAAAGGATCATCGTTTTGAAGTTAGAAAAGAAAAATGCATGTTCGATTATATAATAATAATTGTTGTTATGGTTTTTTATGTTGTTACATCTACATGCACATATTTTTGTTTGCACCCCACGTAAACAATATAACAATATACTGATCCATAAATTATTTCATGCTGTTTTAGGTAGTGCAATATATGAAGATATCGAGACATGATGAATCTGATAACATTCACCAAATAAATTAACGCTATGTAAAGGAAGATTAGTTTGATATTTCTTCACAATATGTAATAGTTCCATGTTGGAAATTCATGTAACTCTTTGGAGGAGTATCATTTTGTATCATGTAAACAACATCTATGAAATAATGGAAATTATTTCCTATTATTGGTTATTTGGTTAAATTTGTATCTTGGGAATTTTAGGTAATGGCTCTCAACTTTGAGGTCCTTCCTTAATTGGGGTAGGTTGAAAAGTGAGGTCGTTGCGATTGGTATCAGAGACCTAGATTTTTCAAATAATATTTAATAGTTTATAATATCAAGTACTGTGTAGAAATATAAGGGAAGTTATTAGGGCATAAATGAAGGTAATGGTGTCTAGGAAGGGTCACGACTTTGGGGATTGGCAATATTTTCCTCCACTCCATGAAGTGGTATACAAGGACTCCCTTAGCCATAGAGATACCGACTTGGCCAAAATATAGGGTTAACCAGAAGTAATGTTTCCTCTAAGTCTTGTCATCTCTAATTTCACCCACTCCTCAAACTCTTGATTAATAAATCATAAAATATACTTTCCTCCTCATCTCAAGGTAGGGTTTATGAGAAGAAGTAGTATTACGACAACATCCGCCAACTAATGTACATGTAATGTGGAAATAAATATAAAGTAAATACAAATATTTTCATGGGATTTTCCTTACAAGCGTAAACCTAATATGAAGCAAGGGTTGGTTTAGAAAGACCCATAAGTGGTTCAAGGGACATCAAAAACCCTAAGGTGTTGGGGTATGGTTCCTAACCCTAAGCTTAAATCCTAATCTTGAGGAGTAGGAGTAGTGTGGGTAAAATAATAACCCTACCCACATAAAACCCTAAGCAGTAGAAAGAGGAAATACAATGAGTTCATCCAAACATGCAAGTACATGGAGTGAGGCATGCATGATACATGTGAAACATAGGAAATAAATGGTTACATAACAAGGAAGATATGAAAATCCATAATGCAACTTTTAGGGTTGGTGTCCTAACCTGAGGGTGAGTCAACCTAAGAGTGGGGAAAGATCTATGAGGGAGACAAAACCCTACCTCATAAGTTTAGGTTGTGACTAGAAAGTCTAAACTCATTCTGGTAGGCACTATAACTAGAAATGTGTTCCCACACAAGTAGAGTAGGGATAGTAGTGCACCAAGTGGAAGTGAGGGGTATCAGGGTAGAAGAGAAATTAGTTTTGGATTAGATTCCTAAAGCCTTATTGAAATACATAATAGATGGAATATATGAAAAGTGTTTTGCTTTACATAATGAGATAGTATGGTTCATTATGACCTCAGTCGAATTTGTTAATTTGACTTAATTTTGAGGTTTTGACATAAGAGTTGATAATACAAGTGTGTGCGCTTCTCTAAGGTAAGACGATCTAAGTGAATATAAGATGTGAATATGTAGGAGCCTCAATTTCTTCTACAATGAGGGACCTATAGTGTTAGGACCATATATAGGGTTTATTCCATAGAGAGTGTGACCTAGGGGGAGAAGGTTAGAAATGTAGAATCCAAGATATTAGGAATTATAAGCAATACTCATTGTGACATGTCATAAACTAGATTACCCTTGAGTGAATGAGTAGAGTTGATATATGCATGATTCCTAGAGGCTTTTGGTACCCTATATGTCCATGGAGGACCAAACACTAGAGTTATATATATATATATATATATATATATATATATATATATATATATATATAGTCTCGTCGGTTATTTTTGGCATATCTTGTTGGTTATAAATCGGTAACTAGTTGGCGGTGCTAAAACTCAAGACGTACGTCGTCAATTACTTTAGAAAAACATAATGATGACATAGATATATATCATCCGTTCCACATTACCACCAAAGAAACAAAATTACAAACAACATATGATGAAAATGTGGTTTCCCTTGGTAGTTCATCATCAGCCATTCCAAGTAGAACCAACGAGATTTAAGTGAATAAATAGAGAAAGTAAGGGATTTGTTATCTATTTCCTATGAACCGATGAGGTAATGCTCAATTATGCATTCAATTTCTTATGAAATAACTGACGAATTTTCAGTGAATAAACAATGAAAGTAAGGGACTTTTCATTGGTTTCTTTCACAAAAATGACGAAGAGGTATATGTAGTCAACTTATTATGAAATAATCAATGACATATGTTTGTATTTTTATATATACAAGGTCTATAGACCTACTGTCCAGCTGTGAGCCTTTCTGGAGCATGGAGTTCATTAGAAACTGGTTACTATCCAATGTTAGTTTAATTTTGTCATAGGATAGGAACTCTCTAGAAGGGAGAATTCACAAATCAGTTTACAAATTTAGGTAACCTTAAATGTCACTTAAAGTTTGAGAGATTAAGTTCATGAAGCATGAAAGTGCATACATTGAGTATGATTCTTAGGATCCATGTATGCCATCTCTAAGGGATATGAGGAAAAGTCACTATGGAAGTGATCGTTATTGTGGGACCATACCCAGACATGAATGGTCTCCATGATCCTAATGAAAGGACATATAATAAACTATGTGTGCCCTAAGAGATGAAGTAAATTCAAGTTAAAAAATATAAAGGATATAATGTGCTTGGATATTATTCAAGAAAACACAAGAAAAATGTGTAATGAAATAAAATAAAGTTATTTCAAGGAAGGGTAAGCCCGTAGTCAACCGTAAGATGAAGTATCAAGATTAAAGGTACCTAAGACTGATGAGGTTGGGAGATGGTCATGTATTAAGTGCATACGGCCCTTGGGGACAAGAGGAGATCACTCCAAAGGTATCTATGCCCCTAGAGATCTTAAGTCCATGACAGAGGCTAACGAGAAATGAGATGTAGATGAAAAAAATATAGAAAGTCATGTGATATTTGATTTAGAATTGTCACAGATCCGTTCTTACCCTAATCCCAATCCCACTATCCAAAAGGGCAGTGTTAATGGGATTAGAGCGCCCGTCCCTGAATGGCCCAAAAATCACACATTGATAATATGCAAAAATGAAATAACATTCTTCTTTATTAAAATGAACCAAAAGGTTTAGTACATAAGGCCCGTAGGCAACATGGAAAGAGAAAAAGATAAGAAGCTAGCCAACAACTACATCCCTTATACAATTAGCTCCCATGTAGAGTCCATAGTTGATGTAGTAGTCTTTATTGTAGTGGATAATTGAGTAGATGAATGTAAATATCTAGTTCCTTGCATTACCTAAAATCAAGAAAATCAAGACACAATGTCAATGCAATTGCACGATACACTATATAAAAACAAGTAAAGCAATTTATAAGAAAACTAGTATGCTTGGCAGGACTTATGTTTCAAAAGCATATCAAACGATCTTCCAAAAACCAAAATGTTATTCAACAAGGATTTTATTACGAATTTCCCATTATGTTGTAATCAAGAAGCATGCTTATATTCGTTTATGTGACTCTATTACCCCAACGCGATGGGGAGGTCACCAAGCTCCTTATCACCAAGGAGATGGGAGGTCAATGTACACAAACCCCACCCTTCAATCAAGGGGGGTTTTGCTTATATTCAATATCAACATCATCAACCTTTCCAACACCATTATCAACATCAATATACGGGCAGTCATAATGGGTATTGCAATTTAGGGTTTCATGTTTCTCAAAATATAGTATAAAAGAAAAACGGAAGACTACTCATAGGGAAAAATAGTTCATCCAAATAAATAGCCAAGCATAAGTCAAGAGATACCTAGACATATCATCATTACAATCAAGGAGGAGTTGTATAATAGCGTACCTTTATAAATGAATATTTGTAGTATAGATCCCAAGAATGAGTAGATCAACCCCTTGAGTCAGATACTAGATCAAAATATTGGATCCAGGGTCAAGATCATAGATTTAAAAAGATCATGCTTTGCTATTCGAGATTAGGGTTACATTTTCCTATTTCTACCTTAGGTTTAGGTCATCAAAAATATTTCCCAAAAGTGCAACAAATATTCAAGTATCAAACATGTTTCATGAATGGATGACCTACCTAGGTATATTTAGGAATACATGTGATGCGATGATTTTGAGTCGCATTTGTAGACTTGTGTTACTTGTATTTTATGTGTTTATTGCTCACTTTGGTGGTTAATATTGCATAATTCACTTACTTTAGTCTATGATCCTTCTCAGTGTCAAATCTCTCTTATTTTATCATTTTGAGCATAAATGATTATAATTATAGGTTTTATCTATGCTGATTTGGTTTTGTTGTGCAATTTCAGGAAAAACACATATCTACAGCTGTCGATACCATCGACATCAATCAATACTATCGACACAACCACAGGCAGACAGCCGTAAGGAGAGCGCAGAGTCGATACCATCGACTGGGAAGTCGATGGTAGCGAGTTACCATCAGGTTGCTGGCAACCAGACAGTCGATACAATCGACACCAAAGTCGATACTATCGACACTTATAGCTTCAGCAACGGAAAAGGGATAAAACTGATGCCTAAGGGTGTCGATACCATCACCCGCGTCGATGGTATCGACACCGTCAGATCAGAGTTTGCTTCATATCGACCCAAATCCAACGGTTGTGATATTTTAGCGACCTAACTCGGTGTTAATACCTAATGACGGCGGCCAGGAGTCATGGATCACGTCATTAGCCGTTGTACACATCACGAGGAGAGGAGAAGAAGAGAACGGAGCCCAGAAGCACACCCCGACTATTCTGGAAGCCGAAGAAGACGTTTTCCACCGCCGAAAGGCTATAGATCGCGCACTCTACGCCGAGGAATGATTGGATCTTCTCTGTTCAGGAGTTTCATCACTTTATCCACATTTTTCTCTATGTTTGCCCTTTCTTCAACCATGTCTTGCTCTGAGATGAACATGCAGGGCTAATCCCCTTTATCTTTAGGACCGGGAGTAGCCCGGGGAAGCATTGCATGATGTTTTTATCATAGTAATTCATATTTTGTCTATTAAATCCGTGGTATGATTTCATTTTCTCCATTATATCATTATTCTTGATCACCCTAATGATAATCTAATGCCTTTAATTGCTTTGAAAGAAGAATTAACGGTTGAAAAGAGACGAAACTCACATTAACTCATAAATTCCTTGAACAAGGTGATGTACGGTTAATGGTGGAAACCCAGAGGTTGATTCTAATGCATCTAGTTTAGGGTATATGTTACTACGATGGTGGAACCGACCTAGACTTAGGTAGTAAATTGTATCATGACAGTGAACAATTTTGATTACAGGCCACTACCCGGATTGAGAGATAAATTTATTTAACTATGTGGAAATTCATACAATGAAAACCTGCGGTGAAACTGCAATCCTAATGATCCTCATTTAAATTTGTTAAACTAAACATTTAATCGATTGCTTTGTTTCATTTTATTTCTTTCTTTTATTTTTCAAATAACTCTCAAAACCTTTTAATCGGTCTAGCTGATCGCAAATAGTTAGTAGTAGTCTACCGATAGTTCAGTGTCCCTGAGTTCGACTCGGGCCTCACAAGGCCTATACTACTTTGACGCGTGCACTTGCGTTATACGCACGGTAAAACCGTGTCCAGTTTTTGGCGCCGTTTTTGGGGATACGGCAATTGTCGACACTACTATTGCTGCAAGCGGCCATTCTAGGCCACTTTTTATTTTATTATTTGTTTTTATCATTTTTGAAATTTATAGTTTATATTTCATATTTAGTAATCATCTAGCACGGTATTGAACCTAAATTAATATTTTGCAGGTACTAGTGCATGGTGAGGACGCGTAGCATAGACTACGTGCCTCTATCACTAGAGGTTCCACCGTTGGGACCAGACGATGAGGAGAACTACATTCAAGACCAACCAGAAGAAATAGAATCAGACTCCAAACCAGAAACCATGGCAGAAGAACAGACAATATGGGAGAAGATAAAGGCTTCTTCCTCATCCTCATCGAAGGGGCCAATCATGAAGCTGGCAGTTAACATTCTGACATATAAGATTGATTCAACATTAATAAATTTGCTCAAATCGAATGCATTCCACGGGCTGAAGAATGAGGACCCGGTCACACACATCAACACATTTGTGGAGAACTGCGATATGATCAAGATTGATATGTTTCCACAGGAGACACTTTACCTAAATTTGTTCCCCAGCTCTCTGGCAGGTAATACGCGTGAATGGTTGCATAATCTGGATGATGAGACCGTGGAAACATGGGACCAGATGATCGAGGTTTTCTTCGAGAGGTTCTTTCCGCCCGAGAAGACCAACGATCTAGTACGGAAGATCCATTACTTCATCCAGAAGGCTGGGGAGACGTATTCTGAGACCTGGGAATGTTTCCAGATAATGCTGAGGAGGTGCCCACATCATGGTCTTGACAAGGAGAAACAAGTCAAAATTTTCTATTTTGCTCTTTCTGAGCATGATAGAAGTAACCTGGATTCAACAGGTTCATGGTTCTTCTTAAACAACACAGGCACAAGGTGTTGGGAAATTTTGAAGAACATGGCCAAAAAGCAATCTTGGGGCGACAGAGATGCAGTGGAGCAGGTTCGAGCTGCAGGTGAGTCAAAGGCCATCAAGGAGCTGAATGAGAAGATGGGCCTTCTAGCCAAGAAACTACTTGCAAAAGAAGACGCAAAATATGAGGATGAAGCTCAAGTGAAATTTATGCGCCAGTAGTAGGGGTACATAAACAACGACTATTCTTGGAGGAAAGACAAGAAATTTTCATGGAAGGACCCAAATAATTTCTTGCAGGACCCTGACGCAAAACCCCAACCATCGCCAGAGGATAAGAGCAATGAGTTGCTTAACCAAGTAATCAAGCAGAATCAAGAACTAATGAGCATGTTTGACCAACAGATTAAGCAACAAGGAGAATTTATAAATCAATTTGGGCAGACCTTAAAAAGCCATGGGGCTCAGATGAGGACTATAGAGACATCTTTGGCGTAGATGGCAGCTGAGATAGCAAATCTGAAAAAGCCAGCGCAACAAGGTTTTTCGGGAAATACAAACATTCCAGGAGGAAACCAACAAGCTAAGCCAATCTTACTACGGAGTGGTAAGAAGATTTTAAACCCCAGGGCCGATGAACTGAGCAAACCCTAGCCAGAAACTACATGTGAGGCCATAGAGGAGGTTCTGATTCCAATCAAAGAGCCGGTAGAGGATGTGGTAGAGGATGTCACATCAGAACCCGTTGCTCAGGAGGAGACGCAGAAGAGGACACCATATGTGCCGCCACATCAAAGGGCACAGACTGTCCCGGTCCCATATTCAAATAGAGTGAAAGCCAAGAAAGTGGACGCTCAGTTCAAGAAGTTCCTAGATAGCTTTAGGAAGCTTTCTGTCAACATTCCACTTTTAGAAGCGATAGAGCAGATACCCTCTTACGGAAAGTTTCTGAAAGACATAATCACAAAGAAGAGGAAGATTCCTGATACCGAGGTCGTGGTTCTGAAGGAGCACATGAGTGCTTTCATCTTGGGTACATTGCCACCTAAAAGGCAGGATCTGGGTTGCTACAATATTTCATGTTACATCGGTAAAGTGAAATTCGGCGAAGCACTGTGTGATTCAGGAGAAAGTATAAATTTGATGCCTCTCTCCACATTCAAGAAGTTGGGACTGAAAGAATCAAGACATAGTAATATGACGATTCAGTTGGCGGACAATTCTATGGTGAAGCTGTACGGTATTTGTGAGGATGTGTTGGTTAAAGTTGACCGGTTTGTATTTCCAGCAGACTTTGTGGTAATGGAAATGCAAGACGAACAATGAAATGAGCTACTCCTTGGAAGACCCTTCCAAGCTACTGCAGATATGATACTCAAGATGGGACGAGGTCATTTGACATTGGGTATTGCTGATGACCAGTTTGAAATGGTTATGCCCCCAAGCTCAACACCATCAAAAACAAAGGAGCAGTGTCGCATGGTGAAACACTTTGATCAGAATATTTCTCTTTGTCTAGGGAAGCCGTTTCTAGATATGGCTCATGTAATGACTAAGGTGGAGAAGGGGACACTGACCGTAGACATTATGGAGCAGACCAAAGTTGTTTCTCTTAGCAAGGCTGTGGGTTTTCCAAATGATGAAGAGGAGGACATCCCTCCTTCTACTGGAGATGATTCCATAGCAAGTTATGTCCTCGATGCATATCTAGAACTACCTATGGAAGCTTGCCTTGTCAATATAACACATGACTGGATGAGAAGCAAGTCACTACAAGAATGCGTCAAGATTCTTCAAGTGCTACCGTGTTTTTATGCAAGGTACTATGAAGATCTTGGGGAACTCCCACCACCGCTTCAGTCATCCTTGATCAGTCCACCAGAATTAGAATTGAATCCATTGCCACCTCATTTGAAATATGCATTTCTAGCCGAGGGTGAAAATCTACCAGTGATTATTTTGGCATATCTGAGTGTCAAAGAGGAGGATCAACTGATGATCGTGCTGATGAACCACTGAGGTGCATTCGGGTGGTCAGTCGCAGATATCAAGGGGATCTCCCCTACCCTTTGTCAGCACAAGATCCGACTCGAGGAGGGACCCAAACCAGTAATACAGCCACAGTGCAGACTCAATCCAAGCATGATGGAGGTCATCAAGAAGGAGGTAATCAAGCTCCTTTCTGCAGGTATCATTTACACGATCTTCGATTCGACGTGGGTAAGCCCCACACAGGTAGTCCCTAAAAAGGGGGGAATAACTGTTACTCACAATTTTTTGAATGAGCCGGTCACGACCCGTTTGGTAGCTGGGTGGTGTGTGTATCGATTACCATAGATTGAATTCTGTTACGCTAAAAGATCATTTCCCTCTTCCGTTCATTGATCAGAATTTAGAGCGATTAGCAGGTCGATCTCACTTTTGTTTTCTAGATGGTTATTCGGGCTATAATCAGATTTCCATTGATCCTAAGGACCAGGAGAAGTCCACCTTCACTTGTCCTTATGGAACATTTGCATACCGCCGTATGCCCTTTGGTTTGTGTAACGCACCAGCAACCTTTCAGCGTTGCATGCTTGCCATTTTCTCTGATATGGTTGAGCGTTGTTTGGAGGTCTTCATTGATGATTTTTCCGTCCATGGTGCATCTTTCAATGAATGTTTATATAACTTGGATAAAGTTTTACAACGATGTGAGAACACACATTTGGTTCTCAATTGGGAAAAATGCCATATGATGGTTAGTGAAGGGATTGTTCTTGGACATAAAGTGTCTAGCAAGGGGTTGGAGGTAGATCCAATTAAAATTGAGGTTATTTCCAAATTACCCCCACCGAACTCGATTAAAGGGGTACGGAGTTTTCTCGGTCACACAGGATTTTACCGCCGCTTTATGAAAGATTTCTCAAAAATCGCTAAACCATTATCTGAGCTGTTCGAGAAAGATGTGGTGTTTGATTTTAATTAGAAGTGTTTGAATGCTTTTAATGAGCTTAAGGAGAAATTAATTTCTGCACCGGTTTTGCAAACACCGGATTGGACAAAGTCATTTGAATTAATGTGTGATGCGTCGGATTTCACATTCAGGGTTGTTTTAGGACAATGTGTGGATAACAAACCCGCTGTGATTTTCTATGCGTCCAAAAATTTAAATGAAGCACAACTTAATTACACTACAACGGAAAAAGAGCTTCTCGCCGTCGTTTTTAGATTTGAAAAAATTCGGCAATATCTTGTTGGGTCAAAAGTTGTGGTATGGACGGATCATGCCACCATAATGTATTTGATGGAAAAGAAAGATGCCAAACCTAGATTGATTAGGTGGATCTTACTGTTACAAGAATTTGATATTGAAATTAAAGATAAGGCGGGAATAGAAAATGTGGTTGTAGACCATTTGTCTAGGTTGGAACAGGTAGACGAGAAAGACATTCATATACCCATTACTAAGGCGTTTCCTGATGAACAACTTCTTTCTGTAAAATCTAAAGATCCATGGTTTTCTTATATTATTAATTATCTTGCCTAAAAAATTATCCCAGATGATTGGATATATCAAGAGAAAAAGAAAAGTTTCCATTCTTTGAGATATTATTTTTGCGATGACCCCATTTTATTGAAGCAATGCAGGGATGGCGTGTTGCGCAGGTGTGTACCGAAGGTTGAATATGAAAGTGTCCTTCGTCATTGTCATACTCTACCAACGGGTGGCCACCATGCTAGTTCCAGAATGGCGGCCAAGGTACTTGAGAGCGGCCTTTACTGGCCTACGTTGTTCCGGGATGCATATGATTATGTGCGACGCTGCGATTCCTGCCAACGGGCAGGTAATATTTCAAAGTGACAGGAGATGCCCCTCAACGTATTTCAAGAGGTTGAGGTATTTGATCTGTGGGGTATTGACTTCATGGGACCCTTTGTGTCCTCAAACTCTAATTGTACATTTTATTGGTTGTTGACTATGTATCGAAGTGGGTAGAGGCAATACCCACTAGGACTAATGATGCTACTGTAGTGTGTAGGTTCATAAAAGACTATATTTTCTGCAGATTTGGCGTACTGAGGATGATTATCAGTGACAGAGGTACCCATTTCAGAAATCAAAAGTTCGCTACATTGTTGAAAAGGTATGGGGTAAAGCACAATATTGGTACACCGTACCACCCGCAGACACAGGGGCAGGTTGAAGTCTCCAATAGAGAAATTAAGAAAATCCTAGAGCACATAGTGGCTTCGACAAGAAAGAATTGGAGTACCTTGCTACCGGACGCTTTATGGGCGTATAGGATGGCGTTTAAGACACCTATAGGCACTACGCCTTTTAGGTTGGCTTATGGGAGGGCATGCCATTTGCCGCTAGAGTTGGAGCATAAAGCGCACTGGGCGCTAAGGAAGCTGAACTTGAATTATGATGAAGCAGGAAAGAAACTCTTGCTAGAGCGGAATGAACTCGATGAGCTGAGGATGAATGCATACGAAATTTTGCGGATTTACAAAGAGAGAACAAAGTTGATTCACGATTGACACATTCAACTGTGTGTCTTCAAGAAAGGAGATCATATGCTCTTGTTCAACTCAAGGTTGAATATGCATCCTGGGAAATTGAAATCCCGGTGGAGTGGACCTTTCATTGTAGAGGAGGTCCGGCTACATGGAGCGATCATGGTGCGTGATGGAGAGACAACATTTCTGGTTACTGGACAGAGGTTGAAGTTGTACTTCGGTGAGGATTACATGAGGAAAGTGCATGAGGTCAAACTCATTACACTCAAGGATGTGTGATATGTTTGATTTCGTCTAGCCTACGACATTAAATAAGAGCGCTTGTTGGGAGGCAACCCAACCATTGGTAGTTTCATCTATTTTTGTTTGCATGTACAAGTTAGTTTGGTTTAATTTGGTTTTTAGTGTAAAAATGATACCTTGATCATTTGTTCAGTGTGCAGGCCTGAGGCAGGGTTGATACCATCGACCATTGTGTCAATGGTATCGACATGGGCACAGTTAGGCGGCTGCAAAAAATTCTCTGAGTCGATACTATCGACGGCCTCGTCGATGGTATCGACCTACCATCAGTAACGCCGAGGAAATCGCCAGATCAGGGTCGATAGTATCGACATGGGTGTCGATACTTGCGAGATCCCTGAAGATTTTCAGACGAAATTTGTCTCAGTGAAGTCAATACCATCGACGGGCCTGTCGATGGTATCGACCCGGTTCAGGCAGACAGCGGCGGCCGGGCCTCGCGAGGGTGTTTTCCCTAAGAAGGGTCAATACTGTCGACATCCGTCGATGGTATCGACGCGACATTTCACCGATCTGCGAGAGTAAAGCAATGACGATCGCTATATCAAGGAAGTCGATCCGTGGGATGGGCCGATACCATCGACACCTGCCGATGGTATCAACGTGTCATCGATCTGGGCCCCCACATCAGGCTATCGACAGCCGTCGATACTCGTGGAAGACCGGATTGTGCTACATGTGTTGATACCATCGACACCACGTCGATGGTATCGACGGGTCCACAACAGCGACAACCACAGTTATAAAAGAGAGGATTTGTTGTCAGATTTCTTCACACTTTCAGAGTGTTTTCCCTCTACTTGTGCACTGAGCATTGCTGTGCCACCGGAGGCCTGCTACGAGCGTCCAAGGATCGTGATCTTTCCCGAGCCCTGCATCGAGCGGAGATTGTCTTCTCCGACCTTCACTGAGCTCCTTCTTATTCCCTTCTCTATGCAACAATGGTGCGCACAGCGGGAGCCTCATCTTCACATGCGGCACCTATGGAGATTGAGCCTTTTGTTCCTCCACGACCCAGATCTATTTCGCGTCCGAGGATCGTTCACCCTTCCACGGAGGTCCGGAAGGTGTACGAGGAGTTGATGAAGAGGAAGATCGAGCTGACCCGCTACGTCGATCGGACTATGATCCGCGACCTTGGGTTCGAGGCTAATCTCAATTATGTGCTCAAAGGTCAGGTGCACCAAACCAACAGGACGCCAGATGAAGTCCAATACTACGCCGAGGGCCATCCATTTTTCGGCGAGTGCCCGACTTACGAAGAGCTTGTGGCATAGTTTATGGCGTCACTTGATATCAATGTCGTGCCCAACGACTTGATCGCCACCGATCGGGAGTGGAAGAAAGGGTGCGTGTCCTTTAGACTCTACAACAACAATTACACCCTCACTCTCGACCAGTTCAATTCTATATATAAATGGGCTCATCATGACTACCAGTACAGGAGGCCAGACAACCGGACGGACTACAATGATATCTTTGCCCAACTAGTGACTGCGCCTCCCAGCAAATCCATGAGCTACCACAACGCTGCAGTCCCCAACTTTGAGCATCCTTTTGTGCGAGTTCTGCACCGCATGCTCTGTACGCCGCGTTTTGCTTGTGGCAATCTGACTCTTAGCAAATTCCAAGAGATGGATTTATTCTTTCTGTATAAATTGTTGATGCGTGAGGAGTGCAACTGGGGAGCATTCTTCTTGACGCGTGTGTTGGCTGTATGGTGGAGCACACAGAAGGCTCCTATTCACTTTGGAGGTCTCATCACATCGTTGGCTCTATACCTTGGGTTGGATTTCTCCCAACTCACTCCACTTTCCAATAGGAACAAGGGCAACTTGCAGCATCTACACCGCTCCAACCTCCTCATGCTCCGTGATGGCGTGGTGTATGCTCATTGCCATGTTAATCACGAATATCAAGAATGTGCGCTTCCGGACCCTGTCTTCAACATCCAGGGTGCGCATCACTTCCAGTGGCCTATCATCGCCATCAACGACTCTGATGAAGACGACGGCAATGATGAAAACAACGATGATGGCGACGAGCATGAAGAGGAAGAGGAGGCTTTCACTCCTCTTTGCGCACGAGTGGCACCCCAGAAGCACCCCCGCATGCACCCGGGTGCATCATCATCTTCACAGCCTCCGCCACCTCAGCCCTCTCATCAAGGAGAGGATGTTTATTAGATGCAAGGAATGTACTCGATGGTGCAGGAGATTCATCAGACCCAGCAGCAATATACATCATCCTACGCCGATATTCAGGATACGACGAACCGACTGTTAGAGAACCAGAGGGAAATTTTCGAGAATGAGCACCTCCTCCTCGACAACCAACAGAACATCCATGACAGGTTGTGTAACGCCCAGGCCCACTGCCCAAGGCTCTAGTAGAGTTTCAGGAATGACGACTGGCCCCACAGACCACCACTAGCCTTAACTGCACACTTTGTCCACACTGACGCGCAAGCCAGGATCAACTTCCCGACTGGTCACCCATCCTAGTACTACTCCAAGCTGAGCACACTTAACTATGGAGTTCTTTAGAGATGGGCTCCCGAAAAAGGAGGTGCACCTTGATGATATGGGTAGTTCAATCATTCCTTTTAAGATTATGTTATCCGAGGCCTCAAATCCTGGGATGTTACAATCTCCCCCACTTAGACTCTTGACGTCCTCGTCAAGGCTCAACTATATGGCCTCATAATCTGACCCCATTTCAGTGCAGACCCACAATGGCCCATGGACACCCAGCTCCCATCCACGACTACCAGTGCAAGGGCGGCTGCATCTCGTCTCTACGGATAGCCCTTTCCAACTTGCCTGGACCGCACGGCTCAAGACTGGCATGTCACATGCCCATGTGGGCCCCACCTACTGGAGGGGTTATGGCTCTGATACCATTTGTAATGCCCGGGCCCACTTCCCAAGGCTCTAGTAGAGTTTCAGGAATGACGACTGGCCCCACAGACCACCACTAGCCTTAACTGCACACTTTGTCCACACTGACGTGCAAGCCAGGATCAACTTCCCGACTGGTCACCCATCCTAGTACTACTCCAATCTGAGCACGCTTAACTATGGAGTTCTTTAGAGATGGGCTCCCGGAAAAGGAGGTGCACCTTGGTGATATGGGTAGTTCAATCATTCCTTTTAAGATCATGTTATCCGAGGCCTCAAATCCTGGGATGTTACAGATTGCATAGGATGGAGATGCAGCAATAGTCCTTCTACGACAATTGCTAGAGCCAGAATTATTTTGGGGGGTATCCACAACCTCCACCGATGCCCCAGTACGATCCGAGTTTCCAGGGGTAGTACCCAGCATGGGACCCCACAGCCCCGCAGTACCCGCCTCCACCTGCAGAATGATCAGTATCGATGTTCCACCTTTTAAGGTTGTTTTTTACTATGAGGCCATAGTCGAATTCAAGCTTATGGGAGGTAGTTGGAACAACTTCTATCCTTTATTTTTCCTAGTTTTTAGTTTTTAGTGTTTTGTCTTTTGACATTTATTTCTCTTAGTTATTAATTTGTTTTTAGGATCCACACTCTATCTAGTGTAATTGTGGATGTCTAATGTCATATGTCATCTCGTTGTTTGTATATGGGAATCAGGGGTAAATTTAAAAAAAAAATTTAGTGCTTTTGCAAGCTTGTGTTGTTCAACTTTGAGAACATGACTTAAGAAAATAATTGGGTTTGTCAACTCTAAAATAGGAAACCACAACTGTACATTCCTATGATTCACGAAGAGTGGACGGAATTGGTTGTTTGAGCCTAAACTAACCAAATGATAATGAGACCTTAATTTGAAATAAGAGAGAGAAACCTCTTAATTACTACACAGGTCAGTAAGGAGGGACACATAATATTTTCTAAAGGTTCAGTCAATTAATCTTGTGATCTATCCACCCCATTGTTTTCATACTCCACCATAAGAACTGGAAGCACATTACGGTTTTCATCTCTTTGATTGCATCCCATGTAGATAGGTCTTGCATTACAACTATTCTTACATATTTTTGCATGAAAAAAAAAGAGGTCCTCCTTTGGCCACCGTCGTGGCCACTAGTTTCCATGCTCCTCAGGGGTGAGGGTGTTCACGGACACACACCCCATTCTCCATGCATGCGTCCAACCATCATTTTATCTTAAGGGTGATGGTCAGATGATCGAACAACCAGTTGATGAGTGCATCTGGGTTAGGAAACGGTGGGCCATGCTAGTGTGTCAGGTGCATTTAGTAGTCTCCCCATGGGACATAAGTGACATAAGTGCACTTTTGATTTTTCCAGTTGTTGATGCCATAGCTGTAGTCACAGCAGAGCGGGCAAGAATGCAAGCCTTAAGATCATCATAAGGGAGATGGTTACACATTTGGTCCCTTGCCCTGTATCTTTTATAGCTACAAAATTGTGGCTTTAGGGATACCAGAAGAGTTGGCAATTATGATCCATCCAGGCGTTAGATACGTTACCTAGTCCATAAATATTGCACGCTACTTCCTAGAAAGTTTTAGTCATATTAAGATATTGTGGCAGAAATTATTAATGATGGGAAGTTAGGATAATAGAGGCTACCAATTCTGAGAAATAATGCTTCTCGTAAAAGATAAAAATAGAATTATCAAAGAGAATAAAATAAATTACTATGGAAAATAAAAGGAACTCATCTGATGAAGATAACATAGAAGGTTGGGTACAACAAGAGGCAAAGCAACACACTTGCAGATAGCATTGCCAAATGGGGATCCAAGAATGTGGAGCAGAATATGGAATGGAATCAATGTCCAACTCAATTCTCTAAGACATATGGGGAAGAGAGGGGGACTGTAACGTAAGCACTAGAATATGTAGTTTTGCCTGAAACTCGAGAGCAGGATGAATAATAAGTTCTCGTGGGATTAAAAAAAATTGCAAGTTTTTTAGATTCTCACACTATCAACCAGAAGAATGGGTGAGTGATTTGACGAACATATGGCAAATTCAATCATGAACTTGTTGAACAATGCCAACTATCCATCAATCAAATTGGGTTGTCATGAACATGGCCTTTCTTTATAACACTTTTGTGAAGAGCAAAGAAAAAAAAATAACAAAAAAAAGTATGAATTAAAAAGAAAGAAAGAATGAAATTAAAAGGCTGGTTTACCTCCCAACAAGCATCCTAGTTCATTGTCATTGACCTAAACGATGATATCACTTTATTCACATACAGTGCATGAGAAAGGTTTCCAAACCCTTATATTTTAAATCCATAAGACATGGATCATGACCATACAATGTACATAGCTTGCTTTGGGGGAGGTGCTTGGTGCATTTGGGAGCGTTTTGGGAGCTTGACTGATTAGCTCCAATTCACCTTCCCCTTTAAGACTTCAATCGACTTATACACCTATAAATCTTTGAGAACCTGATACTCAATAGTCTTGTTTCCTGGTCTCTAGACACGTTTGTCATCTTCAATGTCTACTAAGGATCCTAAGGTGGCTAAAAATGATCTCCCCAAATTTATGGGAAACCAATTATCCTCTTTGATTTGCATTACCACAAAATAGCATGGGACATAGGTGTCATGTCCTAGCTTAACCGGGACATCTTCAGTTATTCCCAAGGTCTTTGTAGTTGACGTATTAGTTAGTTGAATGGTCATAGTAGTGGGCAGGAGATTAGTAAATCCAAGATGTTGGCATAAAGTGTATGGAAAAATGGATATTCTTGCGCCCAAGTATGCAATTCCCTTAGGTCATGTGTCATCGCCTAAGAAACAATCTATTCCAAATGAATTGAGATCTTTTTTCTTTTGAGGCATATGATTCTGAACTATATTAGAGGTCATTTGTACTAGATTCATAGTCTTGCATTCTTCTATCATATACTTATGAGATAGAAGAGTCTTCAGGTATTTGCTCTAGGTAGGAATTTCATCAAGTGGATAGAGGAACAGGATGACACAAAGTTTCTTCATAGTGTCCTTGAATATTATGAATTTGTTGTCTAGCTTGGTCTTCTTGAAGCGACCCGTATAGGGTACATGAGGTTTGTGAATGGGTGCTTCAGGTGTAGTTGGTGGAGTGGAGTTAACTATAGGTGCTACAACAGTTGAGTTTTAATTAGTTCCTGGCTGAACTATAATCATAAGGGGATCTAATGTCTGGATTTCTGCTTGATTGACCACCAGATGGCCATTTGGCTGACTCAAGGTCTCGACTGGGGGGGCTTTTTTTTCTGCTAGGAGGAATAGATGCAGGAGTGTTATGACCGCATCTGAGCTTAATTGGTAAACTAGGGTTTACTTGGATGATTGTATGCTTAACTAAGTTGATCATTTTTAAAGCTTGATTAGTGATGGTTGTTAGGTTTTGATGTTTTAAATATAATGAGAAGATTTAATCATAATTTGATTCACATAATTAGGTATTAAGATTTGGAAACCCTAATTGGCCCAAATTAGGGTTTTGATGACATATGAATACATAATTTGATAAGTATAGTGTCTCACTAAATGATTTTTAGTATATTATGTGTAACTCTTATTGAATTCAAATTTGGATGTCTCAAATGTGACACTATTGAAAAATATAAGAAATTTTGAAGAATGTTCTGACCTGTTTGTTGGTCGAGTTTAAAACTAGACTGATTATATTTTCAGATTGATATAAAGTGAACTATTTGATTTTTATTTATTTATTGGTAACTCCAAATGATCTGAAATTTTAACTGGAGATCTAAAACTCAATCATAACCAACATGTTAAATTTTCATAATTTTTTGATGCATTTAGACCTTACGAGTAGACGAATTACAATAACATTTCTATGACAGAACATTTAGTTGAAATAAGAGAAAGTATAGTGAGGCGTCAATGTGCAATTGACCCAAGCAGCTCAATTGCTCTATATGGTCAACCTAACACACAAGGAGCTCTCATAATTCGTGATTCATTCCAGAGAAACAAAATCCTAGAGAGAGAGAGAGAGAGAGTTAGGCTTTAAGAGGAGAAAGTGGTGGAATTGCTGATCTAGAATTTTGTGATCTGAGGAATCATGAAATCATGTAAGTTTAGCTTCTTTGCAAATAGTTTCATGGTGAATCTTCTCGCAGATGTCAAGATTCTGTCCCTCCCCTGATTGGATTTGAAATAATATCAAATCAAGTCCTTTTCTCACTCTTTCTCTCCTAATCTTCAGTTCTAGGGTTTCCGAGTTGAAAGGAAGAAGAAAGTGGCGATTGCTAGGGTTTTGATATGGATTTGAGATTTTCAGATATGGGATACATTTTTAAGCTATTTTATATCTTAGGGTGAGTTGGTAAAAGAATATTTCAGCCAATTGTACTCAATTAGTTGATTTTAGTTGATATTCTTGATTTCTCCCTCGATGAAAATATATGGAAATAATTGTTCTTGAATTCAGTTTATAGAATACTTCAATTCATGTTCCAACTATGATCTGAAAACATTTATATGATGACATGGATATAGATATCCACGTATCTTGAATACTACATAATTAATAAGTTTATTGAGAATCTTCTGAAGATCTGAATTTTCAAGTTATTCAGGTGCTTGAACAACATTATAGCTGAAATTTGGATTTATGCTTATATGATCTTACTTATGTTTCTAGTGCATATAATTCTACATGTTTGAACTCTTTGATTTGATATATGGATAAATAGAGCTTTTGATTTTCACAATACATATCCTGTGAATAGCAAGTAATCAAGGATGGAAACCCAATCTAGTATGCTTTTACAAGTATACATATCTAATTTAGTAGTAAATGGATGATTGAAATGATTCATGTGATATTGTGGGATTTTAGCTAAATAGTATCTTATATGCATATATGCTTTGTTTATGCGATTTGGATTTTTTTTAACACAAATAATTGTCATGAAATGCATATGTTGTTATGTTATTGCAAGTGGAGAATTATGACATGCCCTAGATAGGTATGTTATCGATGCCATGCATAAATGTGAGAAATGTTGAATGAGAATATTTATATTAGTAGACATGATATATGTTTGAATATGTGAGAAGTTCTATATGGGCATGAGTAAGGAGAAAACCTAAGAAAGGGGTAAATAATATGTTAAGCATTCAGTTCAGTATCATCAGTGATTTCAATTCAATAGTCATGATCAGTATAATTAGTAGTTTTATTGCATGATTCGAGTAAATATTAGTGCTAGTTGACATGTACTCTACATGTTTAAGTATTTCAGTCAGCCGACCTACATAACCAGTTGAATTTTCAGTATATTACAGTGTTGTTAAATATACTGCTATGCCAAGTTAAGTAAGAAAGTACATGTCGTATTTATAAGCTTCAGATGAATAGACTTGGTACCATAGAGATACCATAGTCAAGAATAAGTAATAGTGAGATAAAATATAGTACGAGTTTTCCAAGAATAATAAAATAATAGTCTTAGGGGCCTTGAACACCGTAGAACCCCTATGAGAGGTCTGTTCCTTAGGGGTGAAATGACCTAACCCTGGCAGTGTCCAGTATACGGGGGTCAGAATGTACTAACAGGTGGTACGGGTGATGAAGCCCTAGTGGAAGTATCCTTAAAATACAGATTGTAGTGTCCAACATCAACCAGAGATCCTGGTGACACTAGAGTACAAAAAAGCCAATAGGTGGCATGACTCTCTGCCTGTGTGCTCAGGTTAGAGGAGGAGTCCAATTTTTATGACATAATAGGTGTGCCGAGGCTAGAGAACCATTTTCCTATTGCAGACCAGTGACATAGTCAGGCTTAGCATTCCCAGGTGTGTCAGCTAAGTCTTGTACGGTGAGATCATAGTTCGCTACGAGTCTTCATACGTAGAGTACACTACATATGATCAGGGCATAAGCTGAAAATATGATAATATAAGTTTAAAGAGTTTCTTATAAGTAAGAAGAGTTAAGAAAGATTTGACTTCAGTTTCACACTAGCTGTTCTTTAAATGTAATATTGAATATAATGAGGATTATATTTCCATACTTGTTTATTTCTAATGATGTAGGCTTCAATGCTATTAGTAAGTTTTTGATTATCTAGTCCTCTAAATTTGAAATTTACTATCTTGTTTTATTTCAATTATCCAAGAATGATAAATGTCTGATTCAGTACTTTAGATTTCATTATTGTTTTACTCATTCACTGAGCGAGTAGGCTCACCCCTCTACTCAAAATTTTTAGGGGAAACCATGGGGATTGAAGATATCATTGCATCAGAGTATATCTGCGAGTTAAGTCTGAGTATAGTTAAGTTCAGTCGGTCCTTGTCACTCTAGGTCCTTGTAAAGAAATACGAGAGATTTGTAAATGATGATGTATAACATTATTCCTCTTTGTGCAATATATGTGAATCAACAAGTCTTATGTGTTTAAAAGTACGAGAAACATAATGAATGTTTTTATATGCATTTTTACTGTTGAAATCAGATTAGATAAATCAATGTTTAGATTCTCTTGTAAAGTTAGTTTATGTGATTGCATGTGAGAAACAAAATGAAGAAAGAAAACAAAAAGTTAAGGGTGATCTTTGTATTACGTTAAATCTTCAATTTATGCCCTAATCTCATGATTAGTGGTAATTGTGAGATCGGGGTGTAACAATTTGGTATCAGAGCTTAGGCTGAGTTGTCAGGGACCATTAAGTTAGTAAGTTAGAGTCATAAGTATGGCAGATAGGAGATGTTATGATGTTAGCTCTATGGATTTGAGTATTTGGATATTGTGGCCTGGTATCTGAGTACTTGGATCAACCTGTATCAAGCTACTTTGTCTATTCTTTCATGTATACTCTGGCTAGGTATACAGTGGAAGGATGGGCTAGAGAGGAACCATAGAAATATTTGGGTTAGAAATAAGATAAGTAACATGAATTAATAGCATAAATATAAAATGAGATAGAACTTTCATTTCATATTGTTGTTTTATTGGAGATGAATAGAAATGCTCTTATATGTTTAAATTCAGATATTCAGTATTTTAAAATATATATGCATCTTTAAGATTTGTTGTACACTATACAGTTGTAGCATTTATTGATTACATTATTTGTATCAAGTAGACTAGAAATGATCTTTGAATGAGCTTTCCTAAGTGGATAAGTTTTCTTCCACACATTTGAGATGAATATGAGTTGAGTAATCCTGAGTAGCTCTTGGCTTCAGGATTGCAGGTTCGGCCTGGTCTGGGTGGCAGGGTGCGTTACTAGGATCTAATGACTCCTATTGAAAATATAATAAGAGTAGACTCTGGATAAATTAGACCCACATCATAGTGAGAATGTACACACAGTAAGATTTTGAAACATATGGGAAAGATTAGAATAGCTAAGAATCAGTTGGAATTGATATCTGAGATCCAACTTTGGGGCCTCATATGAGAAACCCTTAATTGGGAATAAAGGAACATGACCTAAGGTTCATATTAAGTTTAATGATTAGTATTATATGAACTTTAAATATGAAATATGAAAAAAAAACATGATAAAAGTATGTAAGGGCCAAGATAGAAAGAATCAATCATGAGGAATGGACTATATAACCGAGTACAATGTTTTTATGTACTCCAAAGAAAAGGGAAAATAGAAGAAAAGAGTTAAGTAGACAATAAGTAAATATAAGTGAAGAGTCTTTATAAGAGTTAAAGTAAAGAGAATTAGATGAACATGTAAATAATAAGACTAGGATAAGAAACTAAGTTAAAACAAAGATAAATGTTGGAAATGATGAGCTTGATTAAGGAATGAGGGTTATGATATAATTGAGAGAATGGAATGTATACCTTTATTGTGAAGTTAATACACTCATCCTTACTACCTTTGGATTCCAAGTTTGTATAGAACAACAAACTAGTTTCTAAAAGAAGAACAAAATTGTAGCTTAACCAATGAATAAGTCATACAAAGGTAGACTATATTCAGGAAGGAAACACTTGATTGAAAGAGAAACTATGTTTCACCCATGCATGAGTTGTTTTATTTAAAATGAAGGATATGTAATGTATTAAACATGAGTTGAAACTAGAAGAGAGATTATTAATTTAGAATTTCAACTTGACACTAGTAGAAGGATAAAAAGAAATATGTGCAACATGGTATACATGATCATACACATGAATAAGCAACATGATCATACGAAAAAAAAAAGAAAAAAAAATAGAAGTTAAAGATGACAGGTGGAAGAGTAGTATATGATAAGAGGATTATGGAAAGTAAGGAAGGGTTTGAAACATGGTGGAGTAATATAGATTATAAAAGAAAGATGTTAGGGGATTCAATAAAGTGCTAGTTAGTCAAGTATCCTTGTTGATAACTAATTAAACCTACATATGACAAATGTATTAAGGGAATGTTTGAAGATAAGAATTCTAAGTGTCAGAATCATCTTCTCTTTCATATCTTCCTTAATTAGAGAAATGTGGGAATGAAGTGATAAGAAAATGAATCATATATGATGCATAACCACCATGGTAGAGACATCTAGTGAATGTAATAATGATATAGAATATGATGATGAAACCCTAGAAGGGTAAATTGAGAATGTAATCTATCTAAATGGCCAAGTAAGAGAAATGAAATTCAATTGATAAGATAAGGAAGACTTTAGTAAAACTTGTGAGATCGAAGGTTTGAATTTAAAATTAAGGGAGCAAAGTCACATCACAATAATGTCATGCTACTGATAAGGACGAAACCCTAGAATGTTTAGGGTTGTAGTAGTTCAAGGGATGTCACTAGTGATTTGACCTAGAATACTAGCATCTCTATAAAATAAGATCATGAAATTTGCACTATGAGAAGTAAACTAGGACTGATACTAATCCAGGGTTTAAAGGTAGCTAATCTGAAAGGTAGATAAATAATATGGAAATGATTCAGAGCAAAGGATAAGAAATAGATTTGAAATATAATAGGTGTGTTTTGAACAAAAAGGACAAATACAATATGAGTGAAGTGTGATATGAAATAAATTCTTGTAGTGATAGCAAGAATAATGAATAATCTATTCATACCTTATATGTTTCAATTTTAGGGATGTTTATTCTATATGATCAAAATGAGAAGGATACATAACAAGAAGTAAGTAGTAATGAATGAGGAGATAAGAGAAAACAATGTCTTTTAGTAATATGTGAATTTGTTTTTAGAAGTATAATTTGTTGAAGGTATACTAAGGGATGTAAATTTGTTTTACATATGATTTTAGTTGTACATGTGCAAGAAATATGTTAATTAAAGGTGTCTGATAGTTTAAGTCATTAATACCAGTAATCCATCATAGTATTTTACAATTGTGGTATGGTGATTGGGTTGAATGATGATGGAACAAATAGAGAGTTACCCTGAATAAGGTAGTCTTGCCTATTCACTCATATGAATAGAAGGGATGATAACCATATTGTATTGATATGTAACCCTAATGAGGTATAGCTTGTTATACCTAGCTTTAGTATAACTAAGTGATGGTAATTGGGTATGAATAGTCCTTGAATGACTAATACAATCATGTAGTACTCTATTACTATTTTTGAAACCCGAATATGCTATAACTCGATGGTTACACCTTGAATTATGTGTGGGTTCATACTTGAGAACGGTATGAGTTGTGATGGTGATGCTTCACCTTATGCATCCATGATCCAATGGGGATGCCATGAGTAGTAGTATACAATTGCTATTGAATCTAGTCTTCCAACTCAAGACTATTTTGCTATTTGAGTAGCATAATAGTAAAATTCAAAACAACATGGTGAAATCTCTTTTCTGACTTAGAGGTAACACAGAACAATAGTACATATTGAGTCGTATGAATTGAGATTGTTTGATCAGATTATCAATGTCGAGGTAACACCTCAAGAGTATGAAAATATTGAAATGGTTGTTTCTCTTTCTTTTTTTTTCCTATCAGTGATTGTGGCATAGAGAATTCATTTGTCATCATTGAACAATCATAATTTAAACATGTTTTGATTAGACAAGAAATAAAGGACTTAATGTTGAAAGATACATTCAAGTAAGAAATATAAGAATATAATGACATGTAAGATATAAAAAGCTTAAAATAAACCTTGAAAAAGTGCTTTGCTTGCATATTTATGTTTCGGAGGTGAAACCTTTTTAAGGGGGGAAGAATTGTTATGACCGCATCTGAGCTTAATTTGTAAACTAGGGTTTACTTATATGATTGTTTGCTTAATTAAGTTGATCATTTTTAAAGCTTGATTAGTGATGGTTGTTAAGTTTTAATGTTTAAAATATAATGAGAAGATTTAATCATATTTTGATTCACATAATTAGGGTTTAGGATTTCAAAATCCTAATCGGCCCAAATTAGGGTTTTGATGACATATGAATACATAATTTGATAAATATAATGTCTCAGTAAATGATTTTTCGTATTTTATGTGTAACTCTGATTGAATTAAAATTTGGATATGATTTGGATATCTCAAATGTGAACACTATTGAAAAATATAATAATTGTTTAAGATGTCATGACATGTTTGTCAATCGAGTTTCAAACTCGACTGATCATATTTTCATATTGATATAGCAGTGAACTATTTGATTTTTATTTATTTATTGGTAACTATAAATGATCTGAAATTTTAATTGGAGATATGAAACTCAATAATAAACAACATGTTAAATTTTCATAATTTGTTAATACGTTTAGACCGTACCAATAGATGAATTACAATAACATTTATATGATAGAAAATTCAACTGAAATAAGAGAAAGTATAGTGAGGGGTCAATGTGCAATTGACCCAAGCAGCTCAATTGCTCTATATGTTCAACCTAGCACACATGTAGCTCTCATAATTCGTGATTCATTCTAGAAAACAAAATCCTAGAGAGAGAGAGAGTTAGGGTTTGAGAGGAGAAAGTGGTGGAATTGCTGATCTAGGGTTTTGTAGTCTGAGGAATGATGAAATCATGTAAGTTTAGCTTCTTTGCATATAGTTTCATGGTGAATCTTCTGTCAGATGTCAAGATTTTGTCCCTCCCCTGATTGGATTTGAAATCATATCAAATCAAGTCCTTTTATCACTCTTTCTCTCCTAATCTTCAATTCTAGGGTTTCCGAGTTGAAAGGAAGAAGAAAGTGGCAATTGCTAGGGTTTTGATATGGATTCGAGATTTTCAGGTATGGGATATGTTTCTAAGCTATTTTATAGCTTAGGGTGAGTGGGTTAAAGAATATTTCAGTCAATTGTACTCAATTAGTTGATTTTAGTTGATATTCTAGATTTCTCCCTAGATGACAATATATGGAAATAATTGTTCTTGAATTCAGTTTATAGAATACTTCAATTCATGTTCCAACTATGATCTGAAAACATTTATATGATGACATGGATATAGATATCCATGTATCTTGAATACTATAGAATTAAGAAGTTTATTGAGAATCTTCTGAAGATCTAAATTTTCAAGTTATTCAGGTGCTTGAATAACATTATAGCTGAAATTTGGATTTATGCTTATATGATCTTACTTATGTTCCTAGTGCATATAATTCTACATGTTTGAACTCTTTGATTTGATATAGGGTATTCTTGCTTTTCTTAATAGATGCTTGAACCTTAATCTAATCTCTTTATACATGTGAAAATCTTATGTTTTTGATTTGGTTATATTTGGATGATGTTTGATCTATGTGTCCTTGTTTTGGACCAAGTTTCCTATTACCCATGAAGAGGGTTATCTTGCAATTCGTCACATGTAGAGTGTGTTTCTTGTTCCTTAGCATATGAGAGAGAAGATGATATAGAGGGGTGTCCTCCATGGACCATGGTTGATGATGTGGCATCTAGTGATGATGATAGAGTTTGTAGGGTTTTGCTTGGTGGAGCATGGTGTCGACCATGATGATCTTGGTTGAGTGTTTCGACCATGTTCATGTGTCTCTACCGAGACAACTTCTTTGGGTAATGTTTTCTTTGACCCTTGGTGTGTCTCGACCACAACAAGGTGTGGGTGACCTTAGTGGTCAATACTCCACCTAGGTTGTATCACCATACGTTGCACACATGTTTTGAGTGGTTGCATGGTTGCTTCCTTTGGTGGAAAAGTGTCCTTTTGGTTCTCTTTTTTGTAGATGCCTCATAACCTTGCACATCCCTCCTACCTCACATGTATATAACATCTTTCTTCTTCATGTAAGAAATCATTTTTCTCTCTTTCCTTTTCTTTCTTGGTGGCTGACCTTGGAGCTTGGTGGAACTAGAGGGTGCTGATCTTGGTGCTTTGGTGGCCGATCACCTTTGCATGTGGTGTTCTTGAGCATGATCATCCTTCTTGTGTTGATCTTTAGTGATCTTCTTCCTTGGTATGTAGTTTTGAACCCTTTATCTCATTTTCTTTGTACCCTATCATCATCTTCCTTCCTTCTAGGCCATGAGACTATGGTTCTTGATGGTGGCTTTCTTGAGAGGAACTTCTCAACACAAAGGGTTGGAGACTATGTTTTGACATGGTGGTACCCAAGTGAGAAGTAGCTCTCTTTCTCTTTTCCTTCTTCTTTGGTCTGACCTAGAGTTTTTCACCTCATTCCTGAGTTCTTCTTTGACCATGGTGTTCTTCTTTTTGGAGGTGACATGTGGACGAAGTGTTGACCTTGTTTGGAGATTCTTTTTCTCTTTTGGAGCTTGTAATCTTTGTAGCTTGATCTCTTCACAAAGCAGGTTATATAACTCTCTTCCATCTTCTATTATTTCCACCTTAATTGTGCTTTCATGCTTTTTTTTTTGATATCTAAATGTGATTCTTATATGCTAGACGAAGTTATCATGATATAAGGTTTAAGACTTTGTAGTATACTTATGAAGATTTCTCTCTTTCTTAAACCCTAATTTCATGTGCTCATTTTCTAAAGAGATGGTTGAAGTAAAGTTGTTACATGCAACATGATCCCTGGTTTTATATCTATGCTTTAGTTTGTCCCTTATGTTTTCTTAAGGTTTTAGATCAGTTTTCCTAAGGTTGAAGATTGGTCTTCTCTCTCCTAGTTTGGTTTCTTGAAGGTTCATGCTGGAGAGTGGTTTTAGGGTTATGGTGTTCATCTCGTATGGAGATTTTCCTCCCCTTGTTGTGCTTAGTGTCTTTAGTGCTTATTACCTATTTTGATCTTGGTGAGACTTGGTTCTTGGTTTCTAGCACCTATTTCAGTCATACATGTTTTTCCCCTTGGTGTTTTTGGTTGACACACTCTTGTATGATTCATATGTTTGCCTGGTTGACACCTTGTTGGGCTTTGTTGTGGTCGACATACCCTTGTGATGAGTTGGTTTTGTTTCGGTCAATACACCTTGCTAGGTTTGTATGAGGTGTGCCTTTTGATGTCTATGGAGCACAACACATAACTTTTGTAACTGTCAAAACCCTAACCCTAATGGTTGATTCTCCTAACACCTAAGAGGGTCACAAAACATGTACTCTGTGATGCTTTGTTTCGGCAAAGGCACTAGTTTTGATGGATGGTTGAGACACATGTATGTGTTGCGGTCAGAACACCATGTTTTGATGGATGGTCGACACACATACATGGTGCATAGTCACAACATATATCCAATAAGAGTATGGTTGCTACACTTATACATGTGATTGTTGGTTAACACATAATGTTGATTTGATGATGTTTTATTTCACCCTAATCATGTTCCTTAACCATAATGTGCTCCAAACATACGTGACAAGATGAATCTAGGGTTTTATGGTTGAATGGTAATATGAAAACCCTAATCATCTATGAGTGTGAAACCCTAACCCTAATTTCTAAGCTATGCTATATTTGTTGAGCTTGCTTGGATAATTAGAATGTGATTATACCTTCTCTCTCCTACTTGTGGAATTATAACCTTGCAAGTTGAAAGAATGTCATAGCTTGTGTAAGCAATGGTGGTGGTCATATGACCCCGGGTGATGTGTATGATCCTTGGTGAAACATGTTGAGATCATAATGATGTGATGGGTCTTATGACCTAGAAGAGGCTTAATGCCTAGTGACAGGTGTTATTCTAAAGTGATGTGATTGAGGGATTGATATACCATAGTGATGTGACAATGATGATGACCTTGTGAATGGAAGTTCTACAAGTATCATGTGATGATGTGATAAGTTCACACCTTATACATTTCATATCTTCTGGAGTTGTACTATCCCCTTATCTTTGAAGAGTTTGTTTTGGATTTATACATTGTAACTTGATTGATGCTAAAAATAGCCAATTGGCTTAACTAATCAAGTGACACCCTAATCAAGTAGGTGCCATATGCCAAAGATCTATTCCAGTGTCAGAACTTGTTGGGTGGTGAAATGAGTCATTCTTATGGGAAACTCAGAGAACATATTTTTTAATATGTGGGGGGTTCTAGTCGAGTGTCTCCTTGCTTCCACAATTACAGGTTGGGTGAGACTCTCAAGTGTGAGCTATTCCTCTTATGATATGTGATAGGCAACATTTTAACTGCTTTATATGCCTCTTTTTTTAGTACTACCATGTGCGAGCCTATTCTTCTAGCATCGTGCCATGGACTAAGGTGGGCTAGCTGTTTTTGTAAGGATGGCCATGAGTGAGCTGATTGTTCAACTTGACTATATATCACTATTGCAATTGAATGCTATGTCTATAAGGTGTTTCTCTCATACCAAACACAAGGTCTTAGAGAGGTCATGGATTTCAATCTACCATAGACCTTTTATGGCACCAATTTCAACTTTGCAGTGGTTGGTTGGATTTGAGTGGTACACCTCAAATCCTCAAAGGAAATAAAAGTTGTAACAACCTTGTGTAGTATAATATCTTAGGGTCAAAACATGATTCACATTGTATGACCCCTTGCCTTATCTTTGTACTGATTTTTTGAATTATAATATGGTAAGAGAAATCAGATGTTATACATGTTCTTCATATTCCTTCTTAAAATTTAATTGTTCTACTACTTAATGGTAACTGCCTTTATTGTTTAGTCTACATTATCAGTTTAACACATATCATTTAGCTAAATATGCTCAACCAGATAATATATATAACCTTGATGCTTTAAGTTATCCATGCTTATAATAGACATTGGAAGAAAGTTATATCTCTTACTGGGACATTTGGTCTCACCCTGTGGATTTCCACATCTTTTAGGTGGTCGTGCACGATGAGGTAGAGATTGTGTGGTTGAGGCTGAGCAGCAAGAGTAGTAGTAGTTGTTGAAAGGTTGGATAAGCTGCTAGTGTTTTGTAGTAGAGTCCTTTGTCGTCCCTGTAAACTCAGGTCCTTGGGGGTGTTTTGTAGATGTTGTATATTCAAACGACGTTTGGCTATATGCTTTTTTGCATAGATATGGCATGTATGTATATGTCACAGGTTACCTCTTGTACATGTTGTGCCCAGAGAGTCAGTGAATAGTATCTAGTAATAATATTTTGGCAGGTGATATGTTATAGGTTGTTTTTGTGGGCTCAGCTGTCATACGTTTCATCTATTGTGCTTATGTGGACATGGTTTTAATTTCCTATGTTTTCTGGTAACTTGGTTGATTAGTATTAGTTATGTGTTTTTTTTAGTAATCTCTCTTTGTGGTGCACTGGGGCGTCACAAGGTACATGCATTATCAACAAATTAAGTATAATGAAATCAAAAGAATCTTGCAAATATTGAAAAGTCTAGCAGATAGTTTTGGCATAAGTCAAATCTAGTTTACAAAGGTAATCTTATAAAATAGATAAGGTAATCATTTAAACCAGTTATAACTTTATAACATCTTTTAGAGTCTGTAGATACTTCATAGTTCAGATTAACAATCCTTTTGCATGAGTAATAAGTTAAGATCTAAGTATTATGAATTAATACATAATAATAACATCATCTTTGACATTCCACCAGCCAGACCAGGAACACATCCTGTAGACCTAAAGTTGAAGTACACATAACACATGTCTACCAAAAAATACTTATCAAATAGCAAGTACTCCAAATCATATTTGTAACATCCTAGGATTTGAGGCCTCAGATAACATGATCTTAAAAGGAATGATTGGACTACCCATATCACCAAGGTGCACCTCCTTTTTTAGGAGCCCATCTCTAAAGAACTCCATAGTTAAGCGTGCTCAACTTGGAGTAGTACTAGGATGGGTGACCCATCGGAAAGTTAATTCTGGCTTGCGAGTGAGTGAGAATAATGCACAGTTAAGGCTAGTGGTGGTCTGTGGGGCCAATCGTCATTCCTGAAACTCTACTAGAGCCTTGGGAAATGGGCCCATGCGTTACAAATGGTATCACAGCCATAACCCCTCCAGTAGGTGGGGCCCAAATGGACATGGCATGCCAGTCTTGAGTCGTGCGGTCCAGGCGTGTAGGAAAGGGTTGTCCATGGTAGACGTAGCCACCTTTGCGCTGGTATTCCGTGATCGGGAGCTGGGTGTCCATGGGCCATTGTGGGTCTGCACTGAAATGGGGTCATATTATGAGGCCATATAGTTGAACCTTGATGAGGACGTCAAGAGTCAAAGTGGGGGGGATTGTAACATCCTAGGATTTGAGGCCTCAGATAATATGATCTTAAAAGGAATGATTGGACTACAGATATCACCAAGATGCACCTCCTTTTTCAGGAGCCCATCTCTAAAGAACTCCACAGTTAAGCGTGCTCAGCTTGGAGTAGTACTAGGATGGGTGACCAGTCGGGAAGTTGATCTTGGCTTGCGCGTGAGTGAGAATAATGCACAATTAAGGCTAGTGGTGGTCTGTGGGGCCAGTTGTCATTCCTGAAACTCTACCAGAGCCTTGGGCTGGGGGCCAGGGCATTACAATATTAGAGTGGATATTTAAACCCCAATATTTTCTACACAGCAACAAGAGAAATCATATTATGGAAGAGATAATCTCTATAACAACATGATTTCTTTCCACTACATGAAACATAATCAACAAATGGTTAATCATCAACTAATAGTACAAGGAATGAATAAAACATTCAAATCATGTTTTGCAAGACTTGTCATCTTTTACTCATTTGTCATGAAACTACTTGGCTTGTACATCACCAAGTAGAAGTCGACACACTTGATTCTCATGTTAGTGAATCACCATCACTATCTTAGGGTTTAGTCGAACACCCTCAAATATCAACTATAACATCCCAATATTTGAGGTCACGGATAAAATGATCATAAAAGGAATGATTGGACTACCCATATCACCAAGGTTCACTTCCTTTTCTGGGAGCCCATCACTAAAAGAACTCCATAGTTAAGCGTGCTCAACTTGGAGTAGACTAGGATGGGTGACCAATCTGGAAGTTGACCCCATCTTGCTTGTGAGTTAGGACAAAGCGCATAGTTAAGGCTACTGGTGATCTATGGGGCCAATTGTTATTCCTGAAACTCTACTAGATCCTAGGGCAGTGGCCCTATGTGCTACAAATGGTATCAAAGCCTATTCTCCTCTAGTAGGTTGGACCCACATGGGCATGTGGCATGCTAGTTATAAGTCGTATTGTCTAGGCAAGTTGGAAAGGGCTATCTGTTGAGACGGATGGAGACGCCCTTGCGTTGGTAGTCATGGATGGGAACTGGGTGTCCATGGCTCATTTTGCATCTACGCTTAAATGGGGAAAGATCATGAGGCCATATAGTTGAGCCTTGATGAGGACGTCAAGAGTCTATGTGGGGGAGTTTGGAACGTCCCTGGATTTGAGGTCTTGGATAAATTGAACTTAAAAGGAATGATTGGACTACCCATATCACCAAGGTGAACCTCCTTTTTTGGGATCCCATCACTAAAAGAACTCCAAAGTTAACCGTGCTCAACTTGGAGTAGTACTAGGATGGGTGACCAGTCGGGAAGTTGACCCCAACTTATACGTGAGTGAGAACAAAGCGCGTAGTTAAGGCTAGTGGTGATCTGGGGGGCTAGTCATCATTCCTAAAACTCTACTAGATCCTAGGACATTGGGCCCATGTGTTACATTAACAATAGACGTTGTCCACCTCAGGGTTTCCTAAAGAGGTTCACATCCTCATCTCAGATACATGTGATAGGAACTAGGAATACAATGTATCACATATCACAACATTTTGCATATTTCATTTCATCAGAGTCTATTCCATATAGACATAACTTTCACAACAACGATTTAAGGACAGAGCCACTCCAGATAACTCACTCCTAAATCATGGTGGTCTAACTTTTAGGGTCTCGATCCACACTCCAAAAATCCTTCTCATAATACATTGATTACTACAGGGAGATCTATTTTGTTTCCCTAGTGTGGTCCTCTGGGGAAACTCACAGTGTTCAAGGCACCTAACTAGTTGTTTCATCATTTCACTTATTATTAATATCTTGAACTCATCTTAAAAGAATATTCAAAACATCGTATATCATATCTGTGTATTCTCGCGTAAATAGAATAATATGAAACAACTTAAGATTATCAAGAAAGATAATGATTAATGTAAGAAGAACAATAAATTAGTAGACTGCAACACATATAATTATTTCTATCTTCTACATCATCTCATAGAAATCATCAACAGTGGGTTTTTAGCATGAGACATAATCTCATGTGCAACATTTACCCCATCAAGGTTTATCATCATCAGTGGGATTTCAACCCAAGGCATAATCTCATTATTCAACATTTACCCCATCAAGTTTTATCATCATTAGTGGGCTTTCAGCCCAAGACCTAATCTCATTGTGCAGCATTTACCCTCATCAAGGTTTCTCAAATGTAAGTAGTGCATGTTAAATTCAATCTCAACATATATATTATTTTTTCATTTATACCACACTTCTTAATAAATATTCAAAGAGGCATTATAAATAGCAAAAATGGAAACATATAGATAAATTGTATCATTCATCATACTCAAAATAAATTTATCATAGAATATATACTTATTCTATCCAATTTCAATAAATGCAAATAAATTTCATGCATATACATGCATAACAAACTCCTAGGACAATAGAAACGATGGATCCACACACCTACATGTGAAGATGTCCCATGGCATGACATTGTGTGGGGAAAAAAACACATACCCAAATGGAGTATTGCTTGCTACAAGGTAATTCTGTGCAAACACCTAACCAAAGATACGCTCATCCGTTGGGGTATCCCGACCAATCCCAAGTGCTCTTTTTGCGAGGAGGATGAGACTCATGAGCACATGTTCTTCGGGTTCTCCAAGACCAAAAGACTGTGGGCTCTGATGTGGCTGAAGAATGGCTGGGGCAGTTTAACATCCCATAATTTTGTGGAGATGTTAGAACAATTAAAGAAGAAGTGCGCCAACAAAGAGGATAGAGAATTTGTGGGTGTATGCCTCTCTAACGTATGCTTTAACATTTGGAAAGAAAGGAACACCTTGAATCATGGGGGTGAGGCTAACACTGATGTTTTTCAGTTAGTTACCAGAGATGTCTGTAATGCTATCAAGGCCAAGAAAAGACTTGATAAAGGGCTAAGGCCCATAGCCAAACGATACTGGGGCATTTTGTAGATCCTGTCCCGTATACTTTTTTTATTCGGTCTTGTACAATATAACGTAGCTATACTTTCTCTTTTGGCAATATATTTACCTATTTCCAAAAAAACAAAAACTTAGTTCTCTTTTTCTATTATTTAACATTCTTCAGTTAGGATTACTCATTAAAACATGTTGAATATCATTTGAAGTCCATAAAAATAGTCCATCCTCAGAGTAAAACTATTTTGTCAAACAATAACAATCCAATAATACATTCTTATATATGAATTCAGATACTTGAACCTCATCTTTTAATTCAATTCAAATACAATTATGTACATTCCTTAATTCCTCATTTTATATTGTTATTCATTAGCATCATCTAACTCATCATTTTAGGGTTAGATCTAGGTTCTTATATTCATCTACTAATTCCCATCTTTATCCTTCATTTTATATTGATTAGTCACAACTTCTTTCATGTCATGTTCATTGCATTATTGGAACCAATCATTCTTAATTCACTTGATATACAATGCCTCTCTTCTCATTAACAAGCATCAAGGTCCAATTTTAGTATATTTCAGTCAATTTGGGTTAAGCCACATGTAATTTAAATAAAAGATTAAAGACTTCATCATTATAAGTTCATTTGTTTCATCATAAAATTGCATCACAATTTAGTACATTTTTGTATATATCATTTCTTATATTTAGATAAGTGTGACATATCCTTGACTTCTATTTCCATTCCTATAATCAAGAATGATCTTTCATTACTATACTACTCACTTAGGTAGAAATAATAAATTAAAGTTAGATCTTCTTGCACCATAATCTCTAATTATCCTTCACAATTCATTGTTAGGTAACTTGTATGAAAGGACCAACATTCATGTGAGGGCTACTTATCATTCTATAAATAACACAAAAACATATGCATCAGGCTTAGATCATATTAGTAAGACTCATCATATGCAATTGTAGTATTAATACTTACACTTCAACATTTCATCACATTTACAACATTATGTACAAGTTCTAGCTTTATCACTCATACATGTCTTAACACTAAGCATCTAGGGTTTTCAAGAAATCATCCTTAGATCAACACATCATAAGAGTCATATCATTCAGTATTCTCATCATGGTGCAAAAAGGTTCATTAGGGCTATTCACACACATGGAGACCCTAGTATTCACTTTTGCATATTTCATTTATCAATCAAAAGTATACATGGATTTATTAGCTTATTTGATTCAATCCCTTCACACAAACACTAAATACATTAAATTTTAGTAATACTCAACATAACACTTGTATAATTCATTTTAATACATTTCAAATATGATTATGTACATGTCAAGTCAATTCACATGTGTATCGGCCATTGGACTGATTTTTAGGCAATATTTACATGAGATAGCATAATCATCTAACCATAGGATTCTTCATGTATCCTCAATAAATATAACAGGAACTAATCAAGTTTTAGTCAATGAGAAATGATCCAAATCATTAGAATTTAATTCCCTGATATCTTTACAAATCAATTTCCAATCACATATAGATACAAGCAAGGTCTTTGATTATTTTAGCCAGATAGAATTAGTCTTTCAACATGAACACAAAGCCTAAGAGGGAGATAAATGCTAACCTAAGCTGACAAGAATCTTAAAAATGAAAATCAAACTCTGAATACCTAGAAATTCAATAAAACTCTAGTAATTGAATCCATTTCTTTCTCCTCTCAACTTGAAAACCCTAGAAATGGAGATTAAAAGAGAAAGAGTGAGAAAAGGGGATGATTTGATGTGATTTAGAATCAAATTAGAGGAGGGACAGAATCACCATGAAAGGCTATGGAAAGAAGCTAAACTTACTTGATTTCATCATATCTCGGATTGTAAAACCCTACATCAACAATTCCAACACTTTCTTCTCTCAAATCCTAACTCTCCATCTATCTCTAAAATCTCATTTTTAGATTTAATCATGATTAATGAGATCTCCTAGTGTGTTATCTTGATCATATAGAGAAATTAAGTTTCTTGGGTAATTTATACATTGGCCCCTCTATACTTTCTCTTATTTCAGTTGACTTTTCAGTTATTAATATGTTAATGGTAAATCCTTTACTTTAGAGGTCAAACTTCCTCCAAAAATTACGAGAAATTAACATGTTATTTAAATTTTAGTTTAAGATATCAAATTAAAACTTCATATCATTATTAGATACCAATAAATAAATAAAAATCATATACTACTATGCTATATTGCAGTCTGTAGCATGGTCGGTCGAGTTACAAACTTGACCGACACCCCTCTCTATAGAGATCAAACATAATACAAAAATTACAAAAATGTAACTGGATGTCTATAATATGGTTTCCTAACTACACTTTAAATTTGAGATCAATTGGATGTACCAATAAAAATATAAAATTCAATTACCACACTGCTATATTTCAATTTAAATACATGATCGGCTGATTTTGTCTTGGGTAAACTCGAACGACAAACATATCATAAAAATAATAACAAATTCTGATATTTTCAATATTTCTTACATTTGAGTTATACATATCATATCCAAATTTGGAATAAATCACAGTTGTATATAAAATACTAAAAATCATTTAGTACACCACTATACTTTAAACACAAATTTGGAAATTTAGTACACCACTATATTCATATGCCATCAAAACCCTAACTTTAGCCGATTAGGGTGTTGAATTCTTAAATCCTAAATATGTGAATCAAAGTATGATTAAATCTTCTTGTTAGACGTAAAACATAAAAATAAACTACCATAACTAATCAATATTTAAATAATGATCATTGTGGTTAAGCATACAATCATCCAAGTAAATCCTTATTAAACAACTAATTTAAAAATGGGTCATTACAGTTAGCCTTTAGAATATACAATCTCAACACAACACTGAACTTTTTAAACATAATGGAACCTAACTATAACAGTCTCTCAACATCAAGCACAATGTTTCTAAATAATAACGGTAGATCAATATGATTTACCCCACAACTGTCTAGCATGACATCAACCATGTATGTCAAAGTCAATTAGTGCACATCTACATCATCATTGGGAATTCCTTCTTCAACACATGTACTTCTATCAATATTTATTGAACTCCTAGGTGGAATCTCACCATGCATGTACATATCTATATATCCATGTACAACCCCATTGCAAATAACATTACTTTCGATTTTGTCAACAATGCCGACTTTCAAATTGTTACTATAATTCCTACATGGACAATAGAACCTATCACCAAGTTGTTTGCTATGTTCCTCTATGAATCTTATAAATTGATCAAGATCACTAATTAAATCCAGAACGTAGTGATTTGAATTAGACACCATGATTGATCCATTTATGATGATAGAGAAAATGAGTATTGGATTAGGTATTTAGATATTAGGATTTAAAGATTAGGGTTCACAAATTAGTATTTCTCCTTTAGGGTTTAGGGTTTACAGATTAGGGTATAGGTTTTAGTAATGAATGTGCACCACCTATACAATTATTGAATACCAAATCTCATTAATAAGTGTATAATGTGTATTTGGCTTTCAAGAATATGTCAACATAAATTCCATGCAGTTCCTAAAGTACACCAATGTAGATGGGAAAATACTCACCTACATATGTACTTAGCAAACAAATAGGGAAGTGTTGACAAAATATCTTGAAAACCAAATACAATATATATACTTACATCTTAAGTGAGATTAAGTGTTCAAGAGAAGTCCCAAATTAGGAACTATTTAATATTTACTCCTAATAATTAAATTTTAGATGGGTTTCCAGGTCAAGAGATAAAGTTGTCATTTATATATCTATGATCTAAGTGGAATATTCTATTTCCACAACCTAGACAATATTTGAGCACAAACCAAACAAGAAACCATTCAAGTATTTTCATAATCATACTTTTAAATTCTACTTATGTATGAAATTATAATTTTGTAACCTAGAATAGTGCATAATATGTGCATTTTCATATAGCAAATCATAATATAATTTAGAATTTAATGACTTCAAATAATGCATGCATTTTTATAAAAAAGTCAACAATTACAATTAAAAAATAGAAAAAGGAAACTACCTGGAGTGACAAGCATAGAGAAGTAGTAGCAACACCATGGTGCAGCAACTCTAATGGCCAGTGGTCCAAATAGCATAGTAGCAGTAGTAGAGAAGAGTGAAAAAAAAACACTGGTGGTCCAAGCAGCACAACATCAGTAGATGAGGAGCAACAACTGTGAAGCGGCACAATGAGAGTAGCGACCGATAATAGCAATGGTCAGCATAGGCGACGATGATAGTAGTGTTCCGCACGACAGTGCCAACAGTAATCAATGAGCAGTGATAGAAATAGAAAAGAGCAATCTCCAGAGAAAAGAGGGCTATTAGGATGATGAAAGAGAGAATGGGGAAACAAAACTCCACACATGCTATCACGAGGGTCGTAGTCGTGAGTTTCTAGTAGAAACCAATGACTAAATACTTAGTAATGTTGTGAAAGAAAAACCAAGGCCATAGTTCACTCTTTTTTGTTAGTTACCCATAAACAAACTGATGATATATGCACTTATCCCTATTAAAAAATGCAACCTAGCTAAGACTTATGTAACCAATTTTATAGGAAAACCAACGCTAGTGTTGATTCTTTATTGTTGGCTTCACAAAAATGCAGATGCCATATGTACCTATTCCTATGAAAAACACCAACCTCACTAAGACATGTTTCGTCAGTTTCTAGTAAAAAATGATGACACAACAAAACTTGAGGGGAAATATTTTTCATGGGGCAAGTGACGGGAATGCTTTGTCATCCGTTCTTTTTGAAAAAACTGATACCGCAAGATTTATGGAGGTAAAAGTCTTCGTGGTGGGCATGACTTTCAATGTCATTTTTTATGGAATGCAACTAAAGACAAAGTCTTTTTGGAGGCAAGATTTATTTTTTGGGAAGGGCCTTTTCGGTAGTTTTTGTGTGCAACTGACACAATAAGCCTATATCAAAATTTTTCCCAAAAACTTTGAATCTCAAAAACTATCTGAGACATTGGTTCTTTGTGAAGAAATTTCCTTAACAGTAAAAGAGTCACCCTTTTTTTCTTAATCAGCAATAATTGACTAGTAGTGATGTTTGTGATTTACCTACCGACACTATACATATGTAGTGTTGGTATTCTGCAAAAACCCACATTATGAAAAGTGAGACCAGAGGTCAAGAATGTATTATTAAAATTAATCTATACATTCATAAAAAATCAAGGTAGAATTATTAAAGAAGGTACCATATATTTATTTTTGAGATATCTAGATAAATAATAATAGTAGGAGATTCAAAAAATTAAAAAATTAGGTAAGGAATATATTATGAACTTACAACAATTTTACAATTTCAATGATTTGAAAGATAGAATTCACGAGAGCACTCAAAATACCAAATTTGCAATATTGTTCACAAAATAAGATGTAATAAAGAGTACCAATATCAAACTATCTAAAAAGTGAAAATATAAGGAGTTATACAGTGGCACTTGCAATCATATATTTTTACTTATCAAGGTCTAGGTCCCTAGTGTTCTCCCCTCTATGAGATTATGACCCTTTTTCCTATGGGGATAACCATTATTGTGGGACCTCTAATCGTCCATTATTTACTACGCAGGGGTGAGGGATATGTCTCTTTAAATCTAGAAGCCAAATATCTAGCCAAAATTTGAAAATTTTCCATGTCAAATTCTTATTTTTCATCAAAACATTCAACAATATAAAATATTCAAAGTAATTGTGGTGACCTTCAAAAAGGACAAAACCAATAAAAATTGGGTTCACCACTTGTTAAATTCTATGAGTGAAGTTCATACGGGAAAAATTGCAAAATTATTGAAATAGAAACTTTAGAACCTTTTCTGAACACAATTTTTCAAGATATTTATATTAAGGGTTCAAATGCATCTAAGGTTTGAAGATCTAGAAACAAAATACAAATATAACTTATTTAGAGACATTTTCTTGATAATCACTTCCTAGGTTCTTATTAGGTGAACTTACCATTTGTCCTAGTGAGTAGGATATTCAATGAACTTTTTTGGGTGTTGTAGTGTATGTTCCTATAATCATTAAGTTTATTCCCATTACTGTAGTAGCCATTTTTGTGCATATAGTCACATATAATTTTTTAAGTATTACTCATGTTTGTTATATACATGATTCATATATTCATATGTTACATAGTACCCCATTATGTAGTGCTACTATAGGTCACATGCATATATACAATGTACATGTTTGTATTATGATAAAGGAGTAAACATTTACTAGAGGTTGGTTTCCATACTTCTATGTTCTACAAAGATAATAACATAGATAGAAATAAGGTTTTGGTCCATTATATTCAATTACCCTATTTTTATTTCTTAACATATTGATTATTGATCATTTGTTTCTTATAAGGTTGTAATCCCCATTATATGAATCATTAGTAATATGAGGCTAATTATAGTCATAACATGGACTATACTAATTGGAAATATTTCTTGATCTTTTTAAATTCTAGTGATAATTCTTTTATGTGTATAGTTATCTAGTCCATACATATACAAATCTGTGTCAAATGAGACCAATGTGTATCTAAGTCTTGTTGTGCAAATTGTTTACATATTGATTCCATTTTGTTTTGTTAATCATAGAGTCAGGTGTATACCCCTATGCATTAAGTCAAAATGGGAATATACGTACATGTCACAACTGGATGTATTCATTAATTTCATCTATTTTTTTACTATCTTGTCGAAAGAAATGAAGGGAAAAGTTTCACGTACCTCTCAAAATGATCACTAGGCATCATTGATCTTAGAGTCTTTGAATCTACAATGAGGCTAATATGTGGCATCTAGAGGAGTAGGATTGATCAGAGTCTTTGATGTGGTTTACTATAAGGGTAGAGACTAGTTGAATATGAGGATGTTGTTGCAACATGGTTTCATATACTTGAGTCTGGTGGTGTTTGTTCTGACCATTAGTCAGCACCTCAATTGTTGATGATTGTTGAGCCAATGCTATTAGCTTATGTTCTGACCATCGATCTTTGCCACAATTGTTGAGGGTCATGGTCCCAATGTTGGCGGTGTAAGGGGAAAATTATGGTTGATGGGGAGCATCAAGATGATTATGACTTTGTGGTGTTTTAGGTCTACTGGATCTGATGCAAAAAGCATTAGAGGGTGATTTTATAGTTTGACAAAAGACATTGGCAAGGAAGTCGGAGTTTGATGGGAAGCAAGCTCAATGGTCAGACATGGTTGTAGTTCAAGACTCTTCAACCTAATTGTCATCAACTTGCTCAATTTCTCTTATTTATGTCGTTGTTCGTTGTTAATGACAGATATAGAATGTGTCAATGGAATTGGTGAGAAAGGAAGCAATGGGTTTGTTAATGGTTTTTAGGTTGCAAAAGTTGTTGGAGACGGGGATCTATGGTGGCAAGGTTTGGTGGTTGGAAGAAGATGTGGTTGTCCTTGGTGATTTTGGTTCTTTCGATTCTCATTAGTATCACTATATAGGGAGAGGGATACGATGTTAATATGTCTAGGTCATCAAAAAATTGAAGAGAGTAGTCTAAATGGAGCTGTGCACTTAGATAATAGATTGAGTATTGGTTGTTCGAATGCAAGGAAAGTGGTAGTAATGTGTGGTTATGTGTATTTTTCGAATCACTGTCTAGTACTATTTGGAAGGAGATGGGATTTTCTCTTAAATTACTTAATTAATTCATATTTAAATGGTCATAATTTCCTTTTTCCTAATTACTTTATAGTTTAAAAAAAAAAATCTCAATTACAATAAGGTTTCAACTCATAGTCGATTTTAATGTAATTTGATATCTAAGTATAGAATACTTTTAACATCAATATGGGTGAAGTGATATTTTATGATACCACAAGTAAAAAATCAAACTTTCATATAGTAGGGATATCAAGAACACAAAAAGTCTTACAAGGATAAGTCGGCAGTTGTATGCACTCCCGTAGTAGTAGGGATATCATCTTGCAAGATCTTAACCAAACCTCTGATATTGTAATTAACCATAGTGGTAATATACCTTGACCATTGTTAGGGAAGTGGTCAACCCTCCCTTATTGGAACCCTATAAGTTCTTTTTGATCATCGAGGTAGTAAGGATACATATTGGTTTCTATGATATCTTGAATAGTCTATCTATCTTTTGTGGACTTCATGAATAATTCTTGATTATAGATATGAATAAAAGTTACCATTTAATCCATTTGTTTAAGAAAAATGATTACATTAAAGGGATGACATGAGTTCCATGGTCTTTATTTGGGAAGTACTTACTGGTTCAATCATGGTCTCCTTAGATTTTCCATTCTGACCCAATCCCCAGGAAACTAGTTTTCTAGATAAGGATCACATATCCAACAGTTCATCTATATCAAAATCATGTACATACATGGATAAACGATCTTGTGAGCAAGGCGATCAAGATTGATGCAACAACAACCCACGAAAATCATGTAAAATTCACAAGAATCGCCAAACAGATAGACACACAAAGTCCTCTACTTCACACAATTTATTTAATGGAGAGGTGTTCAAGATTGATTATAAGATAATACCTACATTTTGTGTGTTGAGGGAGGATGGAGCATGAATAAGAACAATGTAGGCATGTAGCAGCTAATTCAGTGGGTTTCCTAAACCGGAAACCACACACCCCTAAACGTTAGTATGGAATATCCTTCTCATTTGCAATGCACACTAGGAAACCAAAGAAGTGCCAGCCCAGACCAATCAAGGAGGACCAACCTACAAAAAACCTTGAGAAGGATGCTCCTATAGGATCTTAAACAGTCAACTATGGTCCCCAATGATAACACCACTTATAGTATAAAGTGGCAGATGGTGCATATCAAAAGGCATCACAAAAAGAACTCAATTGATCAAACATGGAAAAGAGGATCAGTCTGGTCCAATAATATTGGAGGGGAACCTCAATAGCGTGTCCCATTGTGAATACATTGGCGATTCACATTGGGGATGACACCACTATCGATAGGTAACTGAATAAAGGAAAGAACCTCCTTTCCATATTGCCTATGAATTTTAATCTAGAACCATGAATGCAAGCGCTAGGGCACTATCGACAGTGGAGTTATCCTAAGGAACAAGAAATTCTTCTATTAGATGAAGCTTGTAGATCGGATAGAAGGAGGAAAATAGGTAAAGTTGGATTGGTGTCTAATAGTGCATAGGTGAGTGAAGCCAAGAGGTTGTTCAACCAATTAGAGTTGAACATGCATGTGGAGGACTTGGATGACATGTTGAACCAAATTTGGACCCAATGGATGGGTTGTTGATAGTCATATGATTTCTACACTTCCTTATCCTAAATTGTTTATGTAATGATTAATTATCTATATTGGAAAATCCAAGGTGCTTTCTCTGCTAAAAAAATCAGCTACATTTGACACTTGATAAGAACTCATCCACTTTCTCTAGTGGCAATTATCAATCCTTGTTGCAGTAGTAGTAGGGCATAAGGCATCATCAATAAGTTGGCATGTAAGTCCTCCCATAGAATTGAGGCAAATAGTTTCTCGAGGGGTATTTGGATCCTCTATCATTAACATCTATGTTCATTGGATGTGCTTTTAAACGATAGGCATCTTATCCACATCCACATTTATCATAGATCTCTTATCATGTTTGTGTAAGGGAGCCCAAATATGTCCACTTGCAATTTGTTATGGAACAAACAAACTAAAATAGCCAGTGGCCTTAGTGTTGATTGGGTTGTCATTAACAACTTCAACATCATTCTCTCTCCCTCTAAGAAAGAGGGTGATAATAACTTTGGTTATACATCGAGGTTAAACTTGAATGACATGTTAATGAATACTATATTTGTAGATATCAAAGCCAGTGGACAGTGGTTTACTATTCAATTATGGAAGTATATTTGAATGAATGTACCACCTAACTGATTGGATTACAATCAACCCACCAATCTCTCAATCCTTCCTCACTTCTACTCCAACCATGTGACCACCTCGCATCCCAGCATGCCTCAATGGATTGACTTGTCTCATTTTTAGAATGTGTTCTAGTTGGAGGTTGAAGGCAGACTACTACCAACAACATGTAAACCATTGGAATAGTGAATCTCCATTCTAGGAGGCCTTGAAATCATGCATTGGAACGCCAAATCAGTGAAGCATCAACATCTTCAAAAGGCTTGCATATCTCGACAAATATTCGTGTTATAGGTACATATTCCATCTCTGCATACCACAACTAGTGAACTATGGTGCATTGATTTCCAAGAACAACTACAACATATCTTGATATCTGAGTAGGTTAACTGGAGACAGAAGGCCCTATTGGGATGTACGTCGAGAGAGTCATTCGTACGATGATTTTAATGACATATCTTGTAAATGAGTTAGTAATAATAAAGGTAATCTTTGCCTATATGTTTGTTTAATTATAAGATAATATTATAGATTGATAGATGTCTTTAAAATGATGTTGCTCAATGGTATATGTCTTTAGGTTGAGGACCTAGACAATGGGATCAAATGTATGATAAGAGTTCCTACATTCTTGTTCTATCCCTAGCTAGATGTTATTGTGGATGTTAATAGGAAGTAATAAAACATAAGCTTAGAGTGTATTTTGGTTGATGATAGAATCACTTCAGTCATGATATGTGATATCAAACCAAACACATTGGTACTTGTTATAGAATAATGTATCAGATAGACACACCTTGAAAGTGATCCATGGAAATCATTGAATGGTAGTCAGAATCAGCTCTCATAGTGATAGTGGTAGTAGTGGCTCTTATACCTGAAGTCGCTACACTAATCACGTCGTTTGATATATTTTGACATTATTCAACGTGACCTTGAAATAAAGGTTACCATAAATGTGATGCTACAATACTTTGTGACACATGGGGAATGACTGTGACTGATGTAGATGAGATTTTTCCCTCCTACCATAGTTGATATCTTGACCACTTAAAGATTAAGAAACATATGACAATACTCATGTGAATTAATATGTGATATGTGAGCTACATGCATCTCATACAGTCTGCTCTAGTTCAAGGAACGTGGATTGAAAATTGAGAAGACGACAATTCCATGTCTCAAGTTCAATCTGGATATCATAGATAGAGGAACTATATGATCACTATAACACTAATCATAGATCGTAGGTTGAAGTTGTTCTCCATCTTTCCAATTACTTGGGTAGCAATGATGTGTTGCTAGATACCATTGATTTTTTGTGATGTCACAAATTTTTTTATGGACATTCACTGCCAACGTAACTTGGGACTTGTAGGGTCACATGCTTAGGATACACCTAGAATAGGGTTTACTCATGAATAAGGTTTAACTTAATTACTAAAGTGCTTAGGTATTCAATCTAAACAACATATGTTGGAAATTACTTAATCAAGATAGTGAGTTGAACGACTCAAGTTTTGAATCCATGGGTTCAATCATTGAGTCAATTTAAACAACACTGGTTGAACAATCTCTGAATTGGGAAATGAATCGAGCAGATTGGAATATGAACCAACCAATTTAGATTCAGAATCGATCGGTTCAAGTTGTGAATCTTGGAATTCAATGATCAATAAAATTGGATCAAGGATTAATGTTGATGTCATGTTGTGCATTAATCGTCACATTGAAAGACAATATGTTTTTGAATAGGAAAGAAAGTAAATTGACCATTTCAAGTGTTCAATTTACCAATTTACAAGTGAACTGATCGGATCAAAAGTGAACTGGACAATTCATAATTCACAACAACTAGAAATTTGTGAAAATCTGTCTCTTTGACTCCAATTGATCTGGAAACCCTGAACCTAGTCCTCCTATTAATAGAGGGGTAGTCGAAGGATTTTTGAACACATAGCTAACACTAGCAAACATTTTCCTCTCATCTTTATGGTAATGTGAGATCCTAGAGCAAGTCTTACCCGTAAAGGGAGAGATAGCAAAGGGTTAACAAGTCAGTGCTAGCACATTGATATGAAAGAGACAAATCCTTCTCGTCAGTTCTAAAAAAACAACATGAGTTCCTTGTGGTCCACGTTGACTATATATATATATATATATGCATATATATACATATATATATGTATATATGTATATATATACATACATATATATATGTATATATGTATATATATATATATATATGTGTGTGTGTGTGTCTATACACACACACACACACACACACACATATATATATATATATATATGTATGTATGTATGTATGTATGTATGTATATACATACATATATATATATATATATATATATATATATATATATAAATATATATATATCAGTGTATATATATTGTATCTTTTCATACAGGACAATCCCCATAAATGCATGTAGAGATAAAAGGATATGTACATTAATAGTTAAATGGTATCCCCACCGATCGACTGGAGGAGTTCACACACTTCTTGAACTGAAGGCCAGTCAACTGATCCAAGAGACCAAGCGACCGATTAGGAAGCAAACCGGTTTACTCAAGGGTTGAGTCAACTGACCGGGCTAGTTCCAACACAAATTTCTACAAATACAAATCTGTAAACGTGATGTATGACCTTTGGTGGTTGCAATACTTTGTGACTCCAAAGAATTGCATTAGTGTGGCCATAAATATAGCTCATATTTTCAATTGCATGCTTCGTTTGTGGATATTGTATGTATTTGATACATAGTATTACTATGTGTTGGTTGAATATGTATAAGTATTTATAAATAAATAAATCCCTAAAATAAATCTTAGATTCTTTCCTTAAGAAACACATATGAAAATCTTGATCGACTAAGAGTAGGAACTCCAAGAATGGTGTGTCATCTTTCTCATGGAAGTGTGATGGCATTTATGTGGGTTGCCAAGAGGGATGCATTATTATCATGTTGGCTTTTGGGTCATGCCTAACTAGGTGACCTTAATTAGATTACATGCTTAGAACCATGAAGATGGACTATGTCAGGAGTTGTTTATACCATCTATCCAAGAATTACATAAGATGCAATTGACAAAAGTTGCCTACCTCAATAATTGGTTATGGATGCTGACATTGGTTGGGTGATAACTTAGTGGTTTTAACTCTTGACTCCCAAGAAGGTTGTATGCTACAATATTAAAAATTAATATGTGAGGTATATCAGTTTAAACAAAATAATAGGAGTGATAATTCATTAAGGTCCTAACTAATGTCGTTAAATTTTCTTTTATATCAAATCAAATCAAATGTGTTTTACGAAATGAAAATTTCTTTTGTATAAAACAATGACAGATAAATCATCATTGTGATCGGTCCTTAAGAAGGAAAAAGTAAATGGGACAAATATCCATGACTGGTTTTGGACTTTGACAATCATTTTGAATAATGAGCATAAGCTCTATGTCCAAAATACACCAGTGCAAGAGGAACCTTCTCCTAATGTGCTAAGGGATGAGGTGGATTCTTATTGGAAGAATGTGAATGATGCCCTGGACATTAAACAACTTATGCTATGTTATATGAACTATGAGTTGTGTAAGAAACATGAAGACATGGATGTTCTCGAGATGGTAACACATCTTAAGTACATGAACTAGAATCATGCAAAGCAAGAAAGGTACAATGTTTCTAAGTAAGATGATAGAAGGAAATCTAGTAGAGTCCAATGTGCTCAATATGATTGGGAATATGGAACATCTAGAGAGATTGGGATTCCCTTTGAGCCAAGAGTTGGCCACAAATATGATTCTAAAATCATTATATGAATCATATAGCCCGTTTATCGAGTGTTGCTACTTTAGTAACTTGGCTAAACCGTTGTCTGAATTGCTTGGCATGTCGATAAATCTTGAAGAACGAATGACGAAGAAAAGCCTTGTGATGGTGATCAGTAGAGTGGAGTTCAAATATAAAGTCAAGGCCAATAAGAGTTTTGAGGCTAAGATGAAGTCCAAGCTTTCTACACTCAAGATAAAAGGAAGGGTAAGTGTAAAAAGAATCTTCCCTTTGCACTTAAAGAGATTCAAGAAGAAGAATAAGGGAATAGAGATCTCCACTTTTGGTATTTACATTATTGAGATAAATATGTCTACTTATTCATCTTGGGAACTAGATATTGGATGTAGACCTCACGTATGTTCAAATATGCAAGATCTGAAAAGAAGTAAGCCTTTAAGAAAGGGAGAGTTCAAATTGCATGTTGTGAATGGAGAAAGAGTTGTTTTGACTAAGCTTGGAACCTATCATTTATCTCTTCCCACATGTTTTTTAATAGAAACAGAGAACTACTATTTTGTACCAGCCATGTAAAGAAATATTATTTCCATATGTTGTATGGACAATAATGGATTTGAATTTCATATAAAGAATGGTTAATTTTCTATTCTAAAAGATGATATGTTTTATGGCAATGCCCTAATGTCCTACAATCTTTACTTATTAGATATAGAGACAAATGTTTATAATGCAAAATATTAAAATGTTAAAATTCAATAACTCATACATATCATGCCTTTGGCATTGTTGTCTAGGTAACATTAATGAGAAATGCATTTCTAGACTCCATAAAGATGAGTATTTAGCATCTTTTGATTTTGAATCAATACATATATGTGAGTCCTTTTTATTGGGAAAGATGACAAAGGATCCTTTTACTGTAACTGTGATACAACGAGTGATATATTGGGACTCATACATGTTTAGGTATGTGGACCTTTTAGAACAAATGCTAGAGGTGGTTACCAGTACTTCATTACCTTTATTGATAACTTTAGTAGGTATAGCAATGTATACTTGATGAAACATATGCCAAAAACCCTTGAAAGTTATAAGGATTTTATGAATGAATTATAGAAACAACTTAGTAAAAATATTAAAGAACTTTTTTCTAATCGAGGTGGAGAGTACTTAAGCTAGGAGTTTGAGGACATTCTAATAGAGCATGGAATTGTATCACAATGGACTCCACCTGGAACACCACATCATCACAATGTATCAAAAAGAATGAACCATATATTACTAGATACAATGTGGTCAATGATGAGTTTTTATACTCTTTCAAATTCCTTCTAGAGATATGCTCTAGAACCACATCATTTACACTAATCCATGTACCCTCAAAATTGGTCCAAAAGACACCATATCAGATATGGTATTGGAAGCATCCCAATGTGTCTTCTATGAATATTTGGGGATGTGAATCTAATGTGAGAAAGTAGTTTCTCCAAAAACATGGACCCAAATTGAATAAATGTTATATTTTTGGATATCCTAATGAAAGCAAAAGACAATACTTTTACTCCATATAACAAAAAAGTGATTGTTGCTTGGGATGTTGTATTCCTAGAAAAGGAATTTATTTTCAAAGGATTCAGTGGGAGAAAAGTAGAACTCAAAGTGGTTTGAGACTAAAAGAAAATGTTGAACCTATAGAGGTTTAAGAGGAACATGGAGAGTCACAAACGGTACTAGAATCTCAAATTCCTTATGTAATACATGAACCTCAAAGATCTAGTAGGACATGACTTGAGCCTAAAAGATTTGGTTATCTTGTCACTCAAGAAGGAGATAAGTTGGTGATTATTGATGAGACAAAAACCTATCTAGAACTTGTTAAGGGACCAGAGTCTTAGAAGTGGCTTGAGGACATGAGATCTGAGATATAATCCATGTACACCAATAAGGTATGGACCTTGATGGATTCACTCGAAGGGGTAAAACCCATAGGGATAAAATGGGTCTTCAAGAAGAAGACTGACATGGATGGTAATGTACAAACTTTTAAAGATTTATTGGATGCAAATGGTTTTAGACAAGTTCAAGGTATTGACTATGATGAAACTTTTTCTCCAGTTGCCATGATTAAGTCCATCGAGATCATGCTCATCATTGCAACTTATTATGACTATGAGATTTGGCAGATTGATGTTAAAAACCGCATTCCTTACCAAGAATATGCTTGAGTATTTGTACATCACGCAACCTAAAGGTTTTATAAATCCTAAGGATGAAAATAATGTCTTTAGGTTAAAACAATCAATCTATGGATTGAAGCAAGCATCTCGCAGATGGAATCTTTGATTTGACAAATCAATCAAAGAGTTTGGCTTCACTCAAAATGAAGATGAATAATGTTTTTATAAGAAGGTTAGTGGGAGCATGATTGTATTCCTCATATTATATGCAGATGACATACTATTAATGGGGAATGACATCCTGTGACAAACTAGATTTCTACTCCATCTATTATATTCTTTCTCTCTCTTCAAGAGACCCATCTCACTTGATATAATTTTAATTATAATACTTTAGTGTTTCGATCACCCAATTTGATCTCCTCAATTACTAATCTCAATATATGTGACTCTAAGTTGAGAAATTGGACTACGTATCATGCTTTGTCATATCACATTCTTGTATCAAATTTTGATCATTGTCACTATGATATTTTTACTTCTTAATATATTTCTTGTTGTAGAGCTCTCAATTATGTATCCAACATTGTGAAAATCACCTTAATCGGACCTTTGGAGGCCAAGTTATGAACGTTCAAAGATGAGTTGAATTAACTTGTGGTCAAAGATGCGTAGACCCTAGGGGGCATCCTTTCAACTTTGAATATGCTTCTTATATGTCCTATCTTGCTGATCAAGTCTCATATGTTGTCTAAACATCATAACTTGATGAATCATTGTCTTGTTTCCCCATTATGAGTCCTTTGACCCTAATATGCAAGTAAGTGACTTGAACCACACCTTTTTGATGACCCCTAGATCGATAAAAGATCATCTAATGTATCAATAAGCAACCTTGAACCTAACTTGGCGAAAACCATAAAATGAATCTAATTAGGGTTAATGATGAGAATCTAATGCATGTACATAATCTTGTTGTTAGTCAGGTGTTGCTTGTGCGAGATGGTCAAGGATAAGTAAGTCAAGAATCTCCGAATCAGGCATGGGCTTTAAATAGTTATATGACAATGGATTTCTTGCTTGCAAATTGATATGTATGTATGCTTATTTATTTGCTCAAATATTTCCATGTAGTATTCTAGTATGTACTCAATGCTCGTCTCGTCTCGTTGTTTTATAACTTACAAACATAATATAATAACTCCAGTATACAATGTTGTAATAGGGTTAGCTCTTGGCAATGGCCTCGAGGTCCCTCCTGTATAAAAGGGTTAGCTTACCTTGAGCACCCTTACATATCCTTCCAATGGGAAGTTGATCAAAGGCCTTATGAATACATTATATGATGGTATATTTAGAGTAAAATGTCATAAAACATGAGCTCCCATTTTGCTAAGCATTTCACTTTTTATTCTTGTTCGTTTTCTCCTGCAAATCTTTTCAAATTATGCAAAGATTATATATATGTATCTTTTAGCCCTGTACTCAGCACCTTTTGTGCTTGGCCCACTTTGTTTCATGTATTTTATAGGTTCAAAGATGGATAGCAGTTGATGGGTTTGGTGAGCTATGTCAGGTGTTTTTGTTGTAGATCCTTAGTATACATGGATAGACTTGTAAAATTGTACTCTTCATTATGTAACTGAAATCTTGTAATAAACAATGTTGTTTAATATATCTTGTTGAATGTTGAGACTATGATTGGTTCTCTTACCTTATTATGTGTTCATGTATGCTAAGGATTTCCTTCTTCCGCATGTTGTCTTTTGTATTCATTTGGTTCATGGAACTAGGGTTCTGGTTCTATGACGGATGGTATCAGAGCATGAATAATAACTACACCAAACATGACTCAAATGAAACAGAAATTGAACTCACTTTACATCTCAACCCTAGAAACTTAACGAGTTGTCTTTTGTGGACTAAGATGACTTATCCTCTAGGTTAGAACCTAGATGTTCTAGAACTAGGTGTAGACTTGTGTAATCCTTAGAGACTTTCTTTTCCCCTCTTTCTGTCCTGTAGTATGGGATGTAGGTTCGAGAGGGTGAGAAAAGGGAGATCTTACTACAACCCTAGACATATGTTTGAGGCATGTGCTTAGGGTAGCTACACAAGTATACACCATGTTCTTGTTGGTTCTGTAGGTGTCATGGTACTAGGATACCTAATGAGTGTGGTAACTCATTTTGATTTTGGTTTTATTCGATTGGAGTATGGTGGTTTTCATCGCATGTTTCAACGTTGGTGAAAAACCTATTTTATGTATTAGTATATGTACACATGAAAAATGTTACCACATGTAGAATGGTAGTGAGTGTTCATGTATCCTAAGAGAAAGAGATGTAACATCAATCTAGATGAGAGTGTTTAGATACTAGTTGTAGTATTTAGAGTTTTCTAGAGCCATGATAAAGGTTAGGCTAGTAGTATCCTAGATAACCTAAGATGATGATGATGATGATGATGATGATGATCATGATCATGATGATGATGATGATGATGATGATTATGGTCATGATGATGTTGATATGACCCAAGTTCATTATTGAGAGGCCCAAATATGTTTGAAGATATGATTTGAGTTTGACCATGAAAACCTAGCTATTCTAGAACCATGTATGGTATATGTGACTTGTTAAGCACAACTAGTGGATGGCATGCTTTCTCGTACCTAGTTTTGTAAATGTTCAGATATGATAATGATATATGGTTTGAGGCCAACACAGGTCTCAACCTCTTTACAAAGGATGACCACTAGCATGGGACATACGAAAAGGGTGACCTCTTGATAAGATTCGACCCACCACGGGATAAGGTTAGAGAACCTAAACTCCAAAATATGTCAAATGTTGAAAAATATGCTCTATGAAATACATGATAGTGAGTTTGTAGCTAGAATACTTCTAAGTATAAGATTTGAGTCACCTAGTGTGTGGTTCCCTTGAAAATGTTGAACCCTAGATTTTCTATGAAAAAATATAACCCTAGAGATTGAAGCATTGAATATATGATGTCTTCTATATAGGTGACAGAGATGTCCCAAGACCCTAAGATTATGTACATGACATGTGATCTCCATGACGAGCCTCCTACTCAGGTTAGTTCTTTAATGTAAAGGAATCTAGTAGTTTCTCTCATTTAGTACATTGGGTAAAGTTTGGTATGGCTAGATCTTAGTAGTTAGCATGTTTTGCCTTAACAAAGATAGGACATAGGTTGAGTGGATTGAGCTTGTGGTGCTCTTTCTAGATACAAGTGAGATAATTACAAAACCTTGATGTTGATGATAATGTTGTCCCTCATATGATGAATGATATATGGAATAATATCAGTTATGTTGAAAAATTGATATATGCACGACGAGCCTTTCTCTTCAGATAGACTTAATATGAAATCATACCTCATACAAAAGATGTAGATTTGAAATCATGAACTTGGTATGACGATGTCTCGAGAGATTAGCTTTGAATGATCAGGAATACAATGCTTAATTTCATATCCAAAAATGAAAATGATTAGCTTGATATGACAATTCTCTTGGGGTCTTAAATCGAATAAACATGATCAATAAATTGCTTAATTCCTGACCCCAAAAAATGAATGAACATAGTTTATTTGAGTTGGTAGAACTTGGGGAAAATAGAACCATGTATGAAATCTAGTATCATGATGGTATACACATTCAATAATAATCTCCTTTACAAGTCATGATGATAAACATGTTTGCTTTAGGATTTGATAAAAAAAATTAGATAACACACATTATGCTTGAATGAAGACACAAACAAAACCCTAAGTCATAAGGATGAGGGTTATGGAACCCTAATGTCAAAATGATGTTGTAGTATCATAAAACATCGAGTGACATGTCGAATTGAGATGAGTACACCCTGATAATGATGACCTATGTGTGCACCCCATGATAGGGGGTGAGTTGAAAAATCTATGGTATTGTTAATGGTGTATGATGGATTTTGACTTTGACTCTTAACCATGATCTTGGACAAAATTTGAGGACAAAATTTTATTTTAAGGAGGGAAGGTTGTGACAACCTAGATTTCTGCTCCATATATTGTACTCTTTCTCTCTTTTCAAGAGACCATCTCACTCGATATAATTTTATTTGTAATACTTGAGTGTTTTGATCACCCAATTTGATCTCCTCGATTACTAGTCTCAATATATGTGAGTCTAAGTTGAGAAATTGGACTAGGTATCATGCTTTATCATATCACCTTCTTGTATCTAATTTTGAACATTGTCATTATGATCTTTTATATTCTTAATATATTTCATGTTGTAGATCTCTCAGTTATCTATCCAACATCATGAAAATCTCCACAATCAGACCTTTGGAGACCAAGTTATGAATGTTCAAAGACGGGTTGAATTAACTTGTGTTCCAACTGATTTAATTGAGTTGTGGACTTTGTTGGGCCCAATTAGCCATGGCCCATCCACTCGCCCATTTTGAGTAGGTGGAATAATCACCTCCCAGCCATCATATCACCAAGGATCATGATAGACCTCCATCCAATGACTTCTCTTCATCTTCTTCATTTGTCTGTACTGTGGCACCTGCTACACTAGGGACCTCTTTTTTGATGACCAATAGACATCAATCTAGATGATCCTCGAGCAAATTGAAACTTTTCTAGAATCCATCTCGACATCGACTCTCTTTGGCCTATGTTTTTCCCCACTCTCGCACCCTAGGGCTCTGCCCTTTCTCTCCTTTTCTCCCCCTCTAGTTATGGAACTGCCATGGCCATCGGGGTTGGGCACTTCCACCCTAGCTTGCCCTACCTCCATACGAAACTAGAGTCGGGTCCGCTGTGGTCCATCGGTGTAGGGCGGTTCCACAAAGACAGGTCTGTGAGCGGCGACACCCCCATTCACACTCTCCAGAAAGAAATAGGTGCTACAACGTAGCTGGTTGGGCACAGACAACTCGCACGTTGGGGGAGCATCCAATAGCGGTGGACACCAAGTTTTCATCTCGTCATGGTGGTCGAAGGAGATGACCAATGATCAGCCATTGTTGGGCCATGGAGTGGGGGTGTATCAAGTGATTACATGTGTCCAGGGGAGGACCCAATGCAGTGTGAAAGTGGGCGTAGAGTGCCAGAGCCTCTAGATCTAGGGCAAGCGGTCGAGATTTCTCGCATAATAAGTGGTAATGCCTTATCATTTCTCTAAAGTTCTGGCAAAAACTTCTAAAAATTGATATCTCCCTGATCCTAAACCCAAACCTAGCGAAATTATATACCAAATTGATCCTTTCAAAAAGATCTACAACCTGAAAATGGTTTCATAACCTGAATATGCTCCCACTTTTCTTATTTTGTTAAAATACGAATTTTGACCTTCTTTGACCATGTTTAATGCATCATTATGTTAAAACTTGAATTATTAATGTGCTTTTACTCTCCTTATCTTCTGTTCAGTAACCTTTATGTTCCTTTGAACTAAATGAGGCTCATAATCACCCCTATTACACATAAATGTCTCTCTTTGCACATATGCGACTTGTTTGAGACTTTGATGATGGACATTGATCTATATTGCTAATCTTATTTCTAAATGACATCTTGACTCCCCTAACCTTGCAAGTCAGTAAACTCATGATTGTATATGGTGTTATCATGAACCCTAAACTCATTGTGGTAATATGGCCCTAAATACACATATATACCCATAATATGTGAATGTTGATTATCCCTTGAAGCAAATGATGTGATTGACCTATATTGTGCATCAAATGCCTTTCTATTTTTGCAATCAGTAATTGCATGATACCTACAGATCCTAAGGCTCAATATTCACACTTTGTATTGATATGATGATGTATGTGACCCTTTTTCATTCTTAAATGCTTAATGTGACCTATATGGCTTGAATGGTGTTCTTATTCTCTATAGAAGTTATGAATCTTTTCTTTCTCAAATTAGGGATACATCTACTCTTTGTGACTTCTTTTGATATGGATGACTCACCTAAGTCACATGTTGAACCTTTTTGGAATATGAACTATGTTGATGTGTGTACCAATGTTGAGGTGTGCATACCAAGTTTGAACAACGATGTGTAGACCCTAGGGGGGCATCCTTTCAACTTTGAATATGTTTCTTATATGTCCTATCTTGTTGATCGAGTCTCATATGTTGTCTAAACCTCATGACTTGATGAATTGTTCTCTTGTTTTCCCATTATGCGTCCTTTGACCCTTATATGCAAGTAAGTGACTTGAACCACACCTTTTTGATGACCCCTAGATCAATAAAAGATCATCAAATGTATCAATAAGCAACCTTGAACCTAACTTGGCCAAAACCATAAAATAAATCTAATTAGGGTTAATGATGAGAATTTAATGCATGTACATAATCTTGTTGTTAATCAGGTGTTTCTTGTACTAGATGGTCAAGGATAAGTAAGTTAAGAATCTCTAAATTAGGTACATGCTTTAAATAGTTATATGACTATGGCTTATTTACTTGCAAACTGGTATTTATTTATGCTTGTTTATTTGCTCAAATATTTCCATGTAGTATTCTAGCATGTACTTGATGCTTGTCTCGTCTTGTTGTTTTATAGCTTGCAAACATAATATAAGAAATCCATTATACAATGTTGAAATAGGGTTAGCTCTTGGCAATGGCCATCGAGGTCCCTCATGTATAGAAGGGTTAGCTAATCTTGAGCACTCTTACGGATCCTTCTAATGGGAAGTTGATCACATGCCTTATGAATACATGATATGATGGTATAATTGGAGTAAAATGACATAAACCATGGGCTCCCATTTTGCTAAGCACTTAAATTATTTATTCTTGTTTGTTTACTCCTATAAATCTTTTCAAATTATGCAAAGATTATGTATATGTATCTTTTAGCCCTGTACTCGGTACCTCATGTTCTTGACCCACCTTGTTTCATGTATTTTATAGGTTCAAAGATGGATAACAGTTAATGAGCTTGGTGAGATATGTCAGGTGTTTTGTTGTAGATCTGTAGTATACATGGACAGAGTTGTAAAACTATACTCTTGAATATGTAACTGAAATCTTGTAATAAACAATGTTGTTTAATATATCTTGTTCAATGTTCAGACTATGATTGGTGCTCTTACCTTGTTATGTGTTCATGTATGCTAAGCATTTCCCCCTTCCGCATGTTGTCTTTGGTATTCATTTGGTTCATGGAACTAGGATCTGGTTCTGTGACACATCCCTACCATACAGATGGTAAAAACTGGTCATGGAAATACATTCTCTATGAAGGACTTAGGCAAAGTATCATATATCTTAGAAATCAAGATCTACAGATATAGATCTAGAAGGCTTCTTGGACTAAGACAGAGCACATACATTGATAGTGTTGAAAAGGTCCGACATGGAGAAATCTAGAGAGGAAACTTACCCAGTCTCATGGTGTTTGTATCTCTAAAGCTCAATGTCCTAGTTCTTGTGAAGAATGGGACACATGAGTAAGATTCCATATGCATAAGAAATTGGATCTATCATGTATGTAATCTTATGTACTCGTCCTGATGTCTAATATGCCTTGAGTATGACTCATAGGTATTAGTCTGATCCAGGTGAAAGTCATTGGATAGCCATAAAGAACATTCTTAAGTACTTGAGAAGAACTATAGATCAATTCCTTGTCTACGATGGTGAGTAATAGTTGTGGTAAAGGGTTACACTGATGCAAGCTTCCAAAATTAAAAATATGACTTTAGATTGCAATATGGAATTGCAATTTTCCTTAAAAATAGAGTTGTAATCTGGAAAAGTTTCAAGAAAGAGATATTTACTAATTCTATAACAGAGGCCTAGTATATTATTGCCTCCAATGCAGCACATGAAGTTGTTTGGATCAAGAAGTTTGTCACTGAACTTGGGATGGTTCCAAGCATTGGTGGTGCAGTAGACTTGTACTGTGATAGTGATGGAGCTATTGAACAAGCCAAGTAACCTAGATCACATTAGCATTCCAAGCACATACAATAGTTGTTTCAAATCAAACGAGAATCATACATCAAGGAGATGTCAAGATTTGCATAGTACCAATTGAAAGCAATGTTGTTGACCCCCTGAAAAAATTCCTTTCACAGCAGAAGCATGAGATCATATTAGATCACTTGGTATTATGTTTGTGGGTGATTGCCTCTAAGTGGAAGTGGGCGTATGTTGGTATGTATGCCCAAAGATCCAATCATACGATGATTGTAATGGTCATATCTTATAAATAATTTGATTAATAATAAAGGAAATCTTTTTCTATATATTTGTTCAATAATGGGATAATAGTATAACATGATAGATGTTTAAATAATGATGTTACTCGATGACATATGTCTTCAAGTTGAGGACATGAACAATGAGATCATGTGTATGATAAGAGTACATACATTCTTGTTATGTCCCTAGTCATATGTTATTGTGGAAGATAATAGACATCAATAACACATAAGGCTAGAATGTGTGTTGGTTGATGGTAGAATCTCATTAGTCATGATATGTGATATCAAACCAAACGCATAGGTACTTGATAGAAATAGTGTATCAGATAGACCCACCTTGAAAGTAATTGTAACGTCCTCACTTTTTCAGCATCCCCCAATTAAGGAAGTACCTTAAAGTTGAGAGCCATTACCTAAAATTTCCAAGATCTAGATTTAACCAAATAATTAAAAATTCAAAAGAGTTACATGAATTTACAATGTGAAACTAATACATATTGAGAAGAAGTGCTTAACTAATCCTACTTAATTTAGCTTTAATGTCTTTGGTGAATTTCATCTGATTCATCATGTCTCTATATCTTCATATATTGCACTACCCAAAATTATTGAAACAAAGAACAGTTCCATATATAGCTATATTGTGTATTTGGGGTGCAAAAACTATGTGCATGTAGGTGTAACAACATAAACAAACACATCATCAATTATCATTACATAATCAAATATGCATTTTTCTTTTCTAACTTCTCAACCTGTATCCTTTTACTCTTTGTGGTATGCCCTCTCTTTAGGGGAGCCTTTTTTATGAAAAATCCTCCTTTTAGGGTTTCATCCCTACAATGGACTTTCATAACCTTCCCTCACTTGATCTTGGTTTTATAATTAGGCCATCTTTTCTAGGCTTGTCCTATGGTAATATTCCTTTCTGGGCTTGATCACTAGTCAATTCCATAATGGCATATTTCACCCTATGCTCTTTAACTAACCAGAGGTATTTATTTAGGGTCTGAACATGTTGTATCTATAAAAGATGATACTCATACAGGCATTATAGATTGTAGGAAGTAAATAAGAAATCAAGCAGTTTAATTGCATTCCATTCGGGAAACTTTGGAAAACCACATAAGTAATTTAAGGTGAGTATTCATAGGTGTAACAATGTACCTCTTATAGAACCATGAAAGTGATGACCCACCTCCACACGAGCAAGATTACTCAAAACTAAAGCACAAAATTAAAACTAAACATCTATATTACCAGAAAATATGACAAATTAAAACAAATTTATATTACTACAAAAATGGAGCACATTACATAGAAGTCCACAAACTGTGCTACATGCATCACACATAATACCATAATGGTTTATACATCACTATACAGTGACCATCTTGACACAACCATGTTAAAAAAGTCAAACCACTTATATATACATGCCATACATATACAACCATGGCATATAGCCAAAAACCTCACATCAATGCACAACATCAAGAAAACACCCCAAGGACCTGAGAGTACATGGAAGACACATAGAACTCTACTACAAAACACTAGGAGAATATGAAACCTTCAACATCTACTACTCTCCTTGATATTCTTCCTCAAATGCATGATCTCTACCGCATCGTGCATGACCACCTAAAAGATGTGGAATCCCACGAAGTGATAACAAAGTCCAGTGAGAGATATAACTCTCCTCCAACAACTATTGTTAACACCGGTTGATTATAACAGATTAAGCATTTTTAGCAAATACAACTAAATGAATAAGTAAAACTAATAACACATATTAATAAGTTTAAGTATCTACAGACTAATCAATAGAACATCATATACTTCTACAAGGAATATGAAGAACACATACAACTCTTATCAACAAAATAGTATAAGAAGCAAGGCAAAGAGTTATCCAATATGATTCATATTTAGACCTAAGAAAATATACTTCATAGTTGTATTACCTCTTTCATTAATTCCCTATGGAGATAAGGTATACCACTCATACTCCAACTGGCCATTACTAAGACACAATTAGTGTCATACAAGATATAGGAGAGCCAGACTCCTAAGATCTCCCACATCCTTGATCATTCTTGAGTCTACTACAATGACATATAGAGTCAAACTACAAATCAGCCTAGTCTGCCATGGTACATAAGCACGATACTAGTGAGATATGACTGTAGTTGTTCTCCTTTCAGGTATGATCACAACCATCCATGTAAACATATCATCTGAGATACAGTCTTGACCGTTATTCTACTGAGCTATGTCCACAACCATCCTCAAAACCATTGATTATGGATGTAATATTATATCCTCAACTTGCACCCCTACATTCGAGTTTCCCATAGGAATTACTTGTTTCACCATCTAGCAAGTATGGATGTTGAAGATGGATCTATGTCTCAGGGCAACCTACATGATAAGGTTTTCACTTGATTAGTTAAACCAATTAGGTATCTTTTATTGCATCAATCAAGTTACAATGTACAAGACATAGACAAATTCTACAAAGATAGGGGTAGATAACAATGTCAGAAGATATAAAATGTATTAAACATAAATTTGGTCACACCATTGCATGATACTATCTCACTGTCTTATACCAGGCCATCACCATTCTCATATCATCATGGGATAACCATCCCTCATCACATTACTAGAGGATATCACTTGAAACTAGGTACAAAGCCTCAACTAGGTAATAAGACCCAATCACATAGTTCATGCATGACATCATTATCTCATCATGCCTCATAAAGGCTCATAATCATCACCCTATGACATATAAGAGATGACATAGCAATCACAAGCTATGATGGGCATTCAACCTGCAAGATTAGGGTTACACAAGAAGGAGAGAGAAAATACTTCATTACATGCTACACATTCAAGCAAGCTTAAGAAATTACATCATACATCTGAATTAGGGTTAGGGTTTCTCATAGATAGTCAATTAGGGTTTCCATAACAACACTCAGCATCAAACCCTAGGTACATCACTTCCCACATTCTTGGAGCACATTAGAGTTAGGCATCATTACCATAAAACACGATCAAGCATCCAACATAGTGAAGTGACCAAATAGACAATACCATCACTATCAACCTCAACATCATCATTTGTAGTGACCTACACATGTATCAACCAAACTAGGGTTATGAAGAGGGGGGGGGTAGCGAGCAACACCCACACATGTGTACCGACCACTAGGGTTACACCATGTGTAGTGATCATATGATATGATACCATTCTGACTTGTTTGGGCTAGACTCCCCTTATGACTGCTAGAGTAAGGTTTCCCTAGAGACCATTAGGGTTGAAAACTTGTAGAAACCACCAAGAAAAATCAAATGTAGCGACCAAAAGGAAGAACAATTACCTTTGACCATCATCAAGGTGCCTCATGTGTAGCTACCTTAAGTGTGAGACCCCTAACCCTGATTAAATGGTTGAACATGTTTAATTACCATAATTTAATTATTATAACCCTATTCTAACCTTTTATATTCTTTGGAATCATAATATAAGCTTAAGTTTCAAAATTTGGTCCAATTTGGACACTATTTGAGAAAGTTATGAAATTTTATGTACATTTTAAATATTCTACAATTTACCCAATTGAGAAGTTTTATTTTTAATTTTTCAGATCAATTATGTTCCTTATATAGTTTCTCATCATTCTTGATCTTGTTGAGACATGGGGGGGCTCAATTTTACCTTGGTTTAGAGGAGATTCCTTTCTATGTTGAATTAGGGTGTAACCCCCATGGATGAGCCACCTTCAAGGCTATCAAACGATGGTTCCACTAGTTTGGGAAAATTCCAATGGACAAAAACCAATGTAACATCTGGTGTTCGTCACCAGAAGGCCCTAGTTTGATGGTTCATGCTAGTTTGGTTCACTTGAACCCATGGTTCACTTAAATGGATGATCAATTAATGGTTCCACCACCTATTGATCGAAACATGAACAAACGATGGTCACCACCCCTCAACAACTGGTGGTGAACCTAGGAGGTCATTAAAATATGGCCTAGTAGTCCCCAACAGCTGTTGGACCTACTTTTTTCTCTTCCATGGAAACTTTAGACCATGGACACATGGAGAGATGCATGTACACCTCATGCTTGCTCAGTTTCTATTTTCTCTAACCTAGAGCACTGAATCCACTCTGTTTGTCCATGGAACTAGGTGATCCAAGGTAGAAGACGGCCCCCGTTTGGTAGAAGAAGGTCTCCTAGATATTCATCTATCCCAACCTAGGGTTTCTAAAGTCGTCTCCTAGGGTTTCTGTGACGTCCTCGGATTTTCTAAAACTTAATCTGATGTGTGACGACCAAATTGAAACCTCACCTCAACGAGAATCACAATTTAAACACCACACACTAGGCTAAGAAGAAGAAAATCAGAGGAAGTCAAAAGGAAACACAGTAGCACATGTACATGAACAATAATAAAACCATACACACATGTTCACCATTCAACATATAATTACAACATGAATTGTTACAACATTTGATATTACACATTGAAAGGTAAACTTATACATATACATGTACTACATCTAAACTACAGGATCTTAAGACAACAGGTCCACCTGTACATCAGCTCGCTACACAACTCTCTCTATCCTGGATCTTCAAGAACATAAGCCACAACCTAAACAAAAGATTACATGAGGTACACGTCAGCACAATATTTCATGAATATTGTACTGAGTACGCCTACGTGTCTTTTATTTACCTCTCATCATATCTTGGCAATAAGATAAAACTAATATACTTGGTAGTAACAGAAGAATATAAGAAAAGTGTATAATTGCACAAAATATTCATTAACAAAAGAGAACACATATTTTAAGCACATTTTCCATTATATATCCATGCATTTGCCACCTGAGGGAATAATGCATCATCTCTGCTACCAAAGAGAATGAGATGTAAGGCCTTATGATCTACTACCAAAGAGTTAGATCATTGTACAATGTGATCTTCTACCAAAGAGAATGATCACTTTCAAGCACTATGCTACCAAAGAGAATTAGTGCTTTCATATAATGGAACAGATATATTATGTTTCATGTGTTCATAGCCATAAGTATGGAAAATTAAGCAAGATATCATACAAGAACAAACATATCATCCAATATCATATGCCAAGTATTTTACTACACGTATAACACAAGCATATTGTATAATAAGCCAAGCAAGAGGTAATGGCGTACCTTCCAAATAGACATCCTAATCACATATTCCTCATGTCAACTATGTATCCCAGGTCAAACCCTGATAAAGATAAGATCACATATGATCATCAGGTTCTCATCTTATTATATCTCATCTTAACCCTAATTATGTCCATTAGGGTTTAGCTTATCTCATTATGATATTCTCATGATTACTTGTATTCTTGCCTTATATTTATCTTACTGCTATCATATTCCAGATTATAGTTCATCAACTGGATATACTCATGTGTCACATTATTACATGAACATATTTAACATTATGTCACTTTCCTTAACCATACTAGGGTGACATCACATGTATTAAGGGTGTTCTTCATATAACATGGATTTTGTTCATCATTATGATCTCATAATTAAAACTAAGGTTCCATATACTGATATGAGCTTACCATATAAATTTCATCATTTATTGACCATGTATGCATTAATTGCATTTTATTTAGGGTTATTAGCCCTAAATAGTCATATTAATTAAATTATATGCTTTCGTGCGTCAACATGACCATAACTAACATCATATGTAGTTTGAACATGATTATGGACTTACTTACATGATCTCATAATTTTATGCCATTGTTTGGTATTTATTACTCGAGAAGTAAGCATTACACATATTATATGATATCACTATTCTTAGTTCATCAAAAGCCTGATATGATGGTTCCAGGTTGTTCTACACATTTGTTTTGAGAAGTTTGGTATATTATACTTATTTTTATGATGAACGAGCTATTTTTTGTGAATTTTGTAAGACCTGAACATTTTTGAAGAAATTACCTTGAATGGCCAATCGGCCATTGCCACCTGGCTATTCTGGTGGGTGCAACTCTTGCCTTGCTGACTTAGATGAGACGGCTAGTTCAGTTGGTCTGGGCCTGGTTCAGGGTTTCTTCCCTAGCCCTTCTCCTTTCTCATGATCCACGCAAGGCGGCACCCTCCACTCGCGTCATTCTCCCTGATGGAACCGGTGCTGTCACAAAGCAGGTCTCTGACAAGAGACCACAGCCGTCATCCTACCTGCGAAAGCGTCCACTCCTGCCTCCTTGCGTGCTAGCACTAGGAACTTCTCCGGCAGGATGACCATCTGTCAGTTGCTCCTTCCCTATAAGCTCCCCACCGTCCAAGCAAAAACTACGGGGATGCTATCCCCGACGAGCAGTTTGCTGTGAACCACGCCTGGTTCATCAGAGATCTTGAACCGGTCCGCCCGAATGACTAGGAGATGCACGGTCCACTGCCATTCCTCTTCTCACCTTCTCCCGATGGCGTCGCAGCCTTCTGTTCCGTTTCAGAACCCAGTGCCGCCTCCGCAAGGCTGGGCAACGGTGAGAAATAGGTGCCGCTATCATCCTCTTTGTCTATCTCTTAGACGTCCAGTAACCTCGATCTCTCTTCCTCCACACCATCCTGCATCATGACCTCCTCACCGCCTCCGATCTCCAGTTCGCTTGCTATTGTAGCTCCTCCTCGCGGAGCCTGCCGGATGAGTTCTCAAGCACCGTTGTGGCTTAAGCAAGGACCAACGATGAAACCTTCCTCTTCTGCTACCTCAGGTGTTGCTTGGAAGATCGGCCACACCTTCGGGTGCCTCCTGCGTAGGCTCACCGCCGCCTGCTAACGCATCTGAAGGCTGCGCCAAGTCCTTGGACCCTCCTCAGCAACAAAGCTTCTTATATCCTCTTCTCCAAAGCTTCTTGTCCAGGAGCTGACAGTGAACACGGCGATGGGGAAGAGGCATCCTTGCTTTGTCAGTCTCATCCTCCTCCGACTGTCTCAGCGCTTGCGTCTGTGCAAACACTGCCGATGGTTCTTCTCTACTCTCTACCCAAACCCACACTATGAGTGGTCACCACTCTGTATAGGTGTTGTGAGATCAACTACAGGTTTGGTTTCTTCCATCTATCCACGACCATGACGTGGCCTTGGTCAAAACTGGGCATCGCGGCACACCCACGACGTCAGGCCTAACCGTAACTTGGAGACAACTTTTGGTCGTCGGATCACCAATCCATGGGCTGCCAGAGGAAGATTCGTGGCATCAGAAAGGATGCTTATCCTTTTACCTAATTGTCAAGGGTAGCGTGACATCTCCAAAACAATAGCTTGGTCTAAAATCATTAATAGGCATAGTTCTAAAGTCACCAACACATGCATTATTTCACCAATTCCAAATCATGATATCTCTTCCTAGGAATATCTATATATCATGAATCTTTGACCATAGCTTTAGCATCATCCAAGCTACATCTCACCCAACTTTAGTACCAAGACTAACTTATTTGATCATTCAATTAAATACTTCAAAAGAGTATGAAATTATAAATCATAGTCATTATACCAACACCAATTGACATCCATATTTATCATAGCACTTGGACCCTTCAAAATAATTCAACATGCCTAAATTCACTTATGTTATTGGACATTTATAGATTCAAAAGTTCCACTCCATCACATCCTACACACCTTAAAAGAAATTTCGTCCTCGAAATTAGGCCAAGAAAAACCAATCCATCACATCATATACATCTTAAAAGAACTTTCATCCTCGAAAGTACACCATGCTCATACTTCCAGGGAAAACCTTATCTTGCTTTCATCCATATGTAGGCACTATTCTATGTGTAACATATCCGCAAAGGTTATCTAGAACCATGTATCCAAAGCACTATTAGGGGGGAGTTTTACAACCATCTTGGTGCACCAACACTCTATCGGGATTGAAACAAGGTTTTAGAAACTCAAATTATATCATGACATATTTCATACGTTAGGGTTGCATTCTTATCTTTACCCATGCATTATGGTTTCCAACATCATATTACCATGTTCAAAAAGGAGTTACAAACGTTAACCCATACATCATGGTGTTATAATCATTATGTTGTGCTAGTTGTCAACTATATTTTCCCATCTTTGTTAAGCACTAAGATTGACACCTCGTGTAACATGTTTCATTTATATGAACTCATTTCATTGTTCAAAGTATATTGTAACATCTACTAGTGATTTCATCATAAGATTAACCAACCATTTCACATTATCATCATTATTCATGTATATGGTTAACCATTTATGCCTTGATATTTATTAAACCATCTCTAGGTTTTCCATCTTATCATGTCTATATATATCACGTTTCGAGATTAAATCACATCTTTATATTTATTATATCCTGGTTGTGCTAAACAAACTTATGTCAGTGGCTTATTTGACATATATCAAAACTTTATATAGTCCAATCGAGGTCCTAACCCTTACCATGAGGGCAGTGCCATGCTCAGTCTCTCTGATCTAACTCAACTCTATGAGTATTTCATGTGCACATACTTTTTTTTTCTTAGTCTAGGGTTCTCAGATAACCTCATTGGCACTAGTGATACTTTACACGCTCTAGCCACATACGCACAAACCAAAACATGCTACCTGATTATCTTCATAGGTTCTAACCATGAAACATCATACCCAAAGCTCTGTTATATACACCCCTAGATTCCTATGTGGGAAACCACCAACCCGAGCATGAGGCTTCACAGAAACTAACATAGCTACCTCCTCCAGGGTCTTGGGCTCTCTCCCTCACCCAGATGGTAGGCACTCATCTTCATGTTCACATATGCACATATAGCCAACCTCTTTGACTCTAGGATTTTGTCCTCCCAAGGACATCTAGGGTTCAACAAGACTATAAGAATCATGCATAAAGCAACTCAATTCAATCACTCAGGAGTAATCTAGTTTAGGACATATCATATCACATATCTCATATTTCTCATATCATGGAGTCTAGGTTCTCTGACCTTCTCCCTGTGGGTCTCTCTCTCTCTTGAGCTAACCCCAAAACTGGTCCTAACACTAGAGGTCCTCCTTTGTAAAAGAGCTTGAGGCTCATGTTGACTCACAACCTTGTCTTAACTTAACATATCCTACCTCATAAAAACCTATTTACTTGAATCATCAAAACTTATCTCAAATCCTCAAACTAAACTTGAGTCCTCAAAGACAAAAATAAATCATATTAATCATCTTATGTCATCTATATAAGACTTACATCATATCATCAAACTTATTTCATCTATTCCATCTATCATATATATCAAAAAGGCTCTAGACATCTAATCTAGAACTACTCTCTCTTCTAGACTGACATCATTCACTTTCACTTAGGTTACATGACCACCTCCTTCTCGTACATGTGTGGGGACACATTTTTGTAATACATATACATATTAAAATATTATATAGTTTTTCTCCGATAAAACAAACGTCAGAGAAAACTATCGAGGTTCAGTTCGTTTGGAATCAAAACCAAAACCAGAAACGAGTGTCCCACACATAGTAGAGAGTCCAGTGTCATGAAAACTAGTGAAAAGGGTGAGAACATGGTGTAGACTAGTGTAGCTACTCTAGACAACGAGCGCCATATGTCTAGGGTTTCTCTTCCCTTGATGCACATCATTTCCAAATAGTGCAACGTCCCATACCGCTGCACTACAAGGAAAGACCGACATCTAAGGACTTGCTACTTAACAAGCACCAGTCTAGACCTATTTCTCGAACATCTAGGTGCTAACCTAGAGGCTAGTTCAGATCAAGTCTCTAAAAGACGACTAATCTAACCCTAAAGATTATTAAGTTCAAGGTTCTTTAGTTTTGCATTGCATAATGAGCAAATGTCAGGCTTTACTATTGTTCATGCTCTGATACCACCTGTGACGTCCCCGGATTTTCTAAAACTTAATCTGATGTGTGACGTCCAAATTGAAACCTCACCTCAGTGAGAATCACAATTTAAACACCACACACTAGGCTAAGAAGAAGAAAATCAGAGGAAGTCAAAAGGAAACACAGTAGCACATGTACATGAACAATAATAAAACCATACACACATGTTCACCATTCAACATATAATTACAACATGAATTGTTACAACATTTGATATTACACATTGAAAGGTAAACTTATACATATACATGTACTACATCTAAACTACAGGATCTTAAGACAACAGGTCCACCTGTACATCAGCTCGCTACACAACTCTCTCTATCCTGGATCTTCAAGAACATAAGCCACAACCTAAACAAAAGATTACATGCGGTACACGTCAGCACAATATTTCATAAATATTGTACGGAGTACGCCTACGTTTCTTTTATTTACCTCTCATCATATCTTGGCAATAAGATAAAACTAATATACTTGGTAGTAACAGAAGAATATAAGAAAAGCGTATAATTGCACAAAGATATTCATTAACAAAAGAGAACACATATTTTAAGCACATTTTCCATTATATATCCATGCATTTGCCACCTGAGGGAATAATGCATCATCTCTGCTACCAAAGAGAATGAGATGTAAGGCCTTATGATCTACTACCAAAGAGTTAGATCATTGTACAATGTGATCTGCTACCAAAGAGAATGATCACTTTCAAGCACTATGCTACCAAAGAGAATTAGTGCATTCATATAATGGAACAGATATATTATGTTTCATGTGTTCATAGCTATAAGTATGGAAAATTAAACAAGATATCATACAAGAACAAACATATCATCCAATATCATATGCCAAGTATTTTACTACACGTATAACACAAGCATATTGTATAATAAGCCAAGCAAGAGGTAATGGCGTACCTTCCAAAGAGACATCCTAATCACATATTCCTCATGTCAACTATGTATCCCAGGTCAAACCCTGATAAAGATAAGATCACATACGATCATCAGGTTCTCATCTTATTATATCTCATCTTAACCCTAATTATGTCCATTAGGGTTTAGCTTATCTCATTATGATATTCTCATGATTAATTGTATTCTTGCCTTATATTTATCTTACTGCTACCATATTCTAGATTATAATTCATCAACTGGATATACTCATGTGTCACATTATTACATGAACATATTTAACATTATGTCACTTTCCTTAACCATACTAGGGTGACATCACATGTATTAAGGGTGTTCTTCATATAACATGGATTTTGTTCATCATTATGATCTCATAATTAAAAATGAGGTTCCATATACTGATATGAGCTTACTCTGTAAATTTCATCATTTATTGACCATGTATGCATTAATTGCATTTTATTTAGGGTTATTAGCCCTAAATAGTCATATTAATTAAATTATATGCTTTCGTGCATCAACATGACCATAACTAACATCATATGCAGTTTAAACATGATTATGGACTTACTTACATGATCTCATAATTTTATGCCTTTGTTTGGTATTTATTACTCGAGAAGTAAGCATTACACATATTATATGATATCACTATTGTTAGTTCATCAAAATCCGGATATGATGGTTCCAGGTTGTTCTACACATTTTTCTGAGAAGTTTGGTATATTATACTTATTTTTATGATGAACGAGCTATTTTTTATGAATTTTGTAAGACCTGAACATTTTTGAAAAAATTACCTTGAATGGCCAATCGGCCATTGCCACGTGGCTATTCTGGTGGGTACAACTCTTTCCTTGCTGACTTAGATGAGTCGGCTGGTTCAGTTGGTCTGGGCCTGGTTCAGGGTTTCTTCCCTAGCCCTTCTCCTTTCCCACGATCCATGCAAGGCGGCACCCTCCACTCACGTCGTTCTCCCTGATGGAACCGCTGCTGTCACAAAGCAGGTCTCTGACAAGAGACCACAACCGTCATCCTACCTGCGAAAGCATCCACTCCTGCCTCCTTGTGCGCTAGCACTAGGAACTTCTCCGGCAGGGTGACCGTCTGCCAGTTGCTCCTTCCCTATAAGCTCCCCACCATCCAAGCCACAACTACGGGGATGCTATCCCCGACGAGCAGTTTGCTGTGAACCACGCCTGGTTCATCGGAGATCTTGAACCGGTCCGCCCGGCCGACTAGGAGATGCACGGTCCACAGCCATTCCTCTTCTCACCTTCGCCCGATGGCGCCGCAGCCTTCTGTTCCGTTTCGGAACCCAGCGCCGCCTCCGCAAGGCTGGGCAACGGTGAGAAATAGGTGTCGCTATCATCCTCTTTGTCTATCTCTTAGACGTCCAGCAGCCTCGATCTCTCTTCCTCCACGCCATCCTGCATCATGACCTCCTCACCGCCTCCAATCTCCAGGTCGCTTGCTATTGTAGCTCCTCCTCGCGGAGCCTGCCGGATGAGTTCTCAAGCACCGTTGTGGCTTAAGCAAGGACCAACGACGAAACCTTCCTCTTCTGCTACCTCAGGTGTTGCTTGGAAGATCGGCCACACCTTCGGGTGCCTCCTGCGTAGGCTCGCCGCCGCCTGCTAACGCATCTGAAGGCTGCGCCAAGTCCTTGGACCCTCCTCAGCAACAAAGCTTCTTATATCCTCTTCTCCAAAGCTTCTCGTCCAGGAGCTGACAGTGAACACGGCGATGGGGAAGAGACATCCTTGCTTTGTCAGTCTCATCCTCCTCCGACTGTCTCAGCGCTTGCGTCTGTGCAAACACTGCCGATGGTTCTTCTCTACTCTCTACCCAAACCCACACTATGAGTGGTCATCACTCTGTATAGGTGTTGCGAGATCAACTGCGGGTTTGGTTTCTTCCATCTATCCACGACCACGACGTGGCCTTGGTCAAAACTGGGCATCGCGGCACACCCACGACGTCAGGCCTAACCGTAACTTGGAGACAACTTTTGGTCGTCGGATCACCAATCCATGGGATGCCAGAGGAAGATCTGTGGCATCAGAAAGGATGCTTATCCTTTTACCTAATTGTCAAGGGTAGCGTGACATCTCCAAAACAATATCTTGGTCTAAAATCATTAATAGGCATAGTTCTAAAGTCACCAACACATGCATTATTTCACCAATTCCAAATCATGATATCTCTTCCTAGGAATATCTAAATATCATGAATCTTTGACCATAGATTTAGCATCATCCAAGCTACATCTCACCCAACTTTAGTACCAAGACTCACTTATTTGATCATTCAATTAAATACTTCAAAAGAGTATGAAATTATGAATCATAGTCATGATACCAACACCAATTGACATCCATATTTATCAAAGCACTTGGACCCTTCAAAATAATTCAACATGCCTAAATTCACTTATGTTATTGGACATTTATAGATTCGAAAGTTCCACTCCATCACATCCTACACACCTTAAAATAAATTTCGTCCTCGAAATTAGGCCAAGAAAAACCAATCCATCACAGTTTCATACAAAGGGAAGTTGTTTTCTTCCCTTCTTCTCTGTTTTCCTTGTTCTTATTTTTCCTTCGACCTTCCTCCAGGTGGGAACCATGGTCCTCCATGGTAAAAGTTTCTCTAAAGATGAAAAACCTACCTTTCTTGCTACTTGTGCTAAGGGTTTGCTTCTTTGGTGGAAATGGTGCTAGACGGCCAACTTCAAAGCTAAATCTAGGGTTTTCCTACCTTCTTGGCTAGAGTCTCTTACTTATAGAACTTTTTTCATCTTCCTAGAGGTGAGTTTTATAACCCTTTTCACTTTTATTTCTTACTACAAGTTTTCTTGCACATGTTCTTGCTTAAAAATGAAGATCTATGCTTGTAAAAGATAACCTTGCATAGAGTTTCAAATTTTTATGGTGTACCCTATTCAGTTCTAGTTCTAAATGAACCTATAAATAGGTGTACGTCCTTCCTAAGGTATAAGATGATCTAGGATAGGTTGGTAACACAAATAATGATGCTAAGAACCTAAAAATTGATGGTCCAAATTAGGGTTTTCAGGTTATTTCCTTCTCTGCCACATGACCCGATGGTGATACCGTGCAACAACCAATGGTGTTGCTATTTTGACCACCGATGGTTGTGACCAAGGGTGTCAATCGAAGGTGACAACCGATGGTCACTCTTTAGGTTAGGTTTTGGCTCAATTTGAAGGTTAATGAACAACAACTATGTACCATAATGATGCTATCAAACAATAATGACATCCGTTTAATATTTGATGTTGTTAAATATAAATTGTGTTGATCTAAAAACCAATGTTGAATTAATGATCACAACCGATTGAGGACCAGGTCACCACAACTTATGATGAGTTAAGTATTTAGATGTAGTTTTAATGAAGCACTAACATAATAGTTTCTTGGGTCAAATGATTCAAGGGTTAGGCCTATACACCAATTGATGGTTTTTGAGATATGAACTTGATCCAATGGTTAGGATCTAACACTTCTTCATCCAATAGTATTGAATAATAGAATTGATCCAATGGTTGATATTGGATTCTTCAACATACAATGTCTTGGATTGAAACCTATAGTATTACATGTGAGTTCTAATAATCTAAAATTGATGGTTTCCCTCATATGATCAATTTAAGGTGCTTGATGATTGATATGATGGATTACTTCAAATGTACAACCGATGATTGGTTTTAACCTCACAAACTATGGTTCCCCTTTATATTATTAAATAAGGGATTTTTATGTTTTAAAGGTAACTCTTTCTAGGTCACAACTTGATGGCTTAACATATGTTTGTTTAAGGTGTTTACTTATGTAAATAATTAATGGTCTTACCTTTTCAACAACCAATAGTTATGGGTGATGATGTGGTATGGTGATGTGGGTTGAATGATGTTGAAACCAATCAATGTTTTCCCCAAATAAGGTATTCTTACCTTTTCCCTCATAGGAATATAATGGACAATGACCATATTGTGTTCATATGTAACCCTAATGGGATGTAGCTTATTACACTTAATCCTAATGAACTCAGGTGATGGTGATTAACTATGATCAGCCTTCGCTAGTGGAATAATAGAACAATGGAGTACTCTCTTATTGTTTTGGAACACTAGTATATTATAATCTTATGGTAACATCATGAGTTACGCATGGATTCATACTTGAGGATGGTATGGAATGTGATGATGATGTTGTGTCTTATGCATCTAAGATTATATGTGGATGCTATGGGTGAGGGTTCATGAATAAATGTTGAACTATAACTTTAATGAAACCTACCTTGATAAACCTAACCTTAATGTAGGTAGACAATAGTGTTTAATCATGTTATCATTTCTTGAATGATTACAATAAGGATGGAATGTCCTTCCTAATGATTGATTGAAACTCTAATGTGTTAATTGGTGGTCATCATAGCTTCATGATCTATGCATTCTTATGCTAAACTTTTATGATATAAGTGTGTTAATGGACAAGAATACCTAGCTTCCTAATATTTTTATCTAATAAAGGAATGCTCTTAATTTCCAAGATAGTCTTGCAATGATTATCCTATGAACATATTTTAGTTCTTTAATGCAAATTAGGTTGAGCATGTGTATCACATGTGTGATGATGTTTGTTGAGACTTGTTATAAGGCAAGAAAAGATAATGATGGACTTTTAGGAAATAATATGATGGTTTTAATGACCCTTGGGCATGGTTATGTCCTAAAGGGGGTATAATCCTCTCATGTTGACATGGGTTCATACACTGTGATTTTGTGCTAAGAATTCATATCCTATGATAGTATGATGACAAGTGTCGTCTCATGAATGGGATGTGAATAGTACCATGTGATGATGAGACAAAGAAGCATATGTCTCATACATTTTATATCTTCTGAAGTTGTTATATAGCAATGTTTGCTAGAGATGAATTAGGGTTTGTATGTCCACTTGTTTGATGAAGCCTTAATTCACCCAATTGGCATAACTAATCAAGTAAAATCCTAATCATGTAGTTGCCATGTGCCATAGATCCATTCTAGTGTCAATATTTTTTGGATGGTGAAACGAGAAATTCCTACAAGAAACTCAGAGCACACATTGTTGAATATGCAGATGCGCAAGTTGAGTACCTCGTTGCATCCACAATTATAGGTTGTGGATGATGGTTGTGGACATGAATCAGATATATTGATATTGTTATGTGTGAAAGGCAACAATATAACTACAAGATGACTCTTATAGAACAACCATGCACAAGTTGTTCTCTAGCATCGTGACCTACACCAAGGTGGGCTAGTTATAGCACTATATGTCGTTGTTTTGTAGTTTGACTATATGTCACTGAGGCAGCCTCAAATTTAGGAGTATTGTGTAGAGATCATGTAGTCTGACTCTTCCATAGATCTCGTATGGCACCATCGATAGCCCTTTGCAGGGGGCAGTTGGATTTCAATGGTACGAATCAAATCCTCAGGGAATTAATAAAAGATATAACACAACTATGTACCATATCTGTCTAGGGTTATACACAACATTTTACATTGGATGATAACCCTTGTTTGATCTCTTTACATAAATATGATACTTAGTGCAAATAAGAGATAGTAGAATATGCTTATGTTGTGGATATGATCATATTGTAGATGTGAGCATACAATAGGAAATACTTATGATGCTACTTATCACAGATTTTTAACAATACGTACAATATTAAATATACATCTGTTATTAGAAATACTTAAATGTTAATCATGTTTATGAAGATAATTATGCTTTGATAATAGTTTTACTCATGAAATAGATATGTTCAACTTGATAGACATGCTAATATTGTTAGCTATGAATATGCTACTAGACATCTACATGATGATAGATATGCTTATGCTACTAGATTGCTTCTATTGTTAGCAAGACAACTGATGACAGTTAGACTCACGATGATGATTGTTAATTGATGCAATATTATGAATCCTAAATAGATATATGATAGAGGAAATGGATTTATATGTTATCTGTATGTACACTGATAATCTTACTCATTTCTAAGCCTATTTGCTTAACCTATTGAGTATTCTTGAACTGCTCTATCTACTCAGTTGCCTATTGAACACTTCAACTGATCAATTTATTTATTATTGGAATAATATGTTGTGATCAATATCTGTTGGAGAGAGTTATAACTCTCATTGGGACTGGGTCTCACCTCGTGGGTCACCACATCTTTTTAGGTGATAAGTAGTAGTAGCAAAAAACCTTGGTAGAAAGCATAATCTAAGCTGATGGACCCTAGAGATGTTAGTTTAGTTGTGTAGTGTGTCCTAGAGTCATCCTTGTACTCTCGGGTCTAGGTGAAAAGTTTGTATATGATGTTTCAATTGAATCAATCTTTCGATAGCATGTTGATACTTGTATATGTGGACTATGTGGATAGTATTCCTTTGTAAAGTTTATGATGTAACTGAGGATATAGAGCAGTAGTAAAGAAAATTGAGCATTATATGAAATGAAGCAAGTTGATTGGCCTTTATGTATCTCTAAGCAATTGAGAAATGTTGAAATTGGTTCTAATTTATTGTGTTTTCTGTGTTTGTGTATAATTAATGAGTAATCATGTTTTTTGTTTTGAGTATTCTCATTTAGTCAAACGGGTTCTCACAGAAACACACTCATGTGTAACTACCACAACACATGTATTACGACATAGCATCCAACATACGTGATGGTCGTAACAAAACTTGAGCATAGTGACCGCACATCACATGCATACTCAACATAGCAACCACCAAGACATCAGACATGTAGTGACCCAAAACCGGTGATTAACACCAAAAAACCAAAGAGTCACTAAAACAAAACCTCACAGAGATGATAATTATCCAAATCCTAAAAAAAGTGTCACAAGGAGAAGCATGAACACCATGCTATGAGAGAGAAATCAACCATCAAGAACATGCATGCAGAAACTAAACCACTATCTATAACAAGATGATTGAACCAAAACATGATGATGAGTCCAATCATTCAAGGTCATATAAGAGTCGACGACTTCACCATCACTTAGATTTCGGGTCCAAGAATTAGGGTTTAGAAGAAAGAACAATCAATATAATAATACTTCATAATCTTAAACCCTAAATCAAGGTAACATCATCAAACATCCTATATTTATATTTTAGAGATGAAATAGTAGCATGTGAGCAGGAAAAAGGTGCAAAAATAGAAGAAGGGAAATTTATATATCCCTCCTTGAGGTGAAGATTCACTCTAAAAGGCAAGAAGCTCCAAGAAAGAGAAGAACTGCCAAGATTGGTTCAACTTCAACTCCAAGCAGGATCACCTTCAGAGGAAGAGTGGCCAAGGTGTGAGGAAACCCAGAGAGAAAATGGTACAAAACCTAGGCCAAAAAAGAAAGAGAAAGAGCATATCTTTGTCTCAGTCAGGTACTATCGCGGAGAACCATTGATTCAACCTCTCTTAGATAGAAACTCCTCAAGAAAGCCACCATGGAAAACCATAGCTTGGCCGAGAGAAGAAGAAAAGGGATAGGGATTCAAGGAAAATGAGTTCAAGGAGATTAAAACACTTACCAAGATCAAGGATCACCAATAACCACCACGAGTGAGATGATCAAACCCTAGATCACCACATGCAAATGTTCATCCTTCTTCTTCTTCTAGCTCAAGTACCTCCAAAAGAACCACCAAACCTAAGGGCCAACCTCAAGAAAGAAGAGAGAAAGGAGAGAGCTAAAAGAGTTACTTGCATGTGAAATAAGGGGTATAAATATCAAAGGATAGGAGATAGGTGAGAGATATGAGGTGTTAAGATACTAGAGCCACTCATGACACTTGTCCCTCAAACACCTCAGTTGTGAAAACACTCAAGGTATGCATGCATCAAAGGAGATAAAATCAAGGCTAGGAAGCAACCACTAGGTCCAATACCATATATTTGAAGCAAACATCACCATGGTTGTGACCATGGATCAAGATAAAATGGTCACTCTAAACAAACCACAAAGCCACAACTCCTTAGGTCGCTACAAAGCAACCAAAACAAGGTGCAGCAATCGCTACAACACACCCAAGTAAAACTCCCTTCAGTCGCAACACAACAAGAATCATAAAGCACATCCGGTGCTACAAGGATCAACATCCACATGGTCAACACCACCATCAACTCAAGCATCCATGCAAACCCTACCATCACTCATGATGCCACCTCATCAACCAATGTCCAACAATGCTCCCCAAAGAATCATTCTCTCTCTCACAAAATAAGGTAAATTGCAACTTGGTCCAGAATAAACATTCATAAAGCATAACTAGCTCAAACATCATGCAAACTGGACCAAACTAAAAATGTACATGTGTAACATGTTATTAAGGCACATCACATGATTAAATTAAGGTTTAAGCATTTTATTATGCAAAGGAAACAAGATCAAGAACTAAGTTAGGTCATCCATCTTACAATGCAGACATAATGCATGATACATTAAGCATATCATCCAATCAAGAAAGCAATGAGGAACCCATGAAATTAAGCATTAAATCTACATGTATGTAAATCCTATAGGGTCAACATCACATTATTCAGATTAAACCCTACTTAGGTCCTAATATAGAGTTTAGGGTGGTCTCAAGTTTTGGTTAAGGAATAAGGGTACAACCCTAGTTCCATTGCACCTTACATTATTGAAGTTATTAATACATATTAGATACTTGGTGAAACCCTAATTATCAAGTTATTCATGTTACAACATTTAGAGAAATTACCCTTGATTCGAAAAATCATAATTATAATGACAAGAGTGATTAAGTTCTAAGCCCTAATTATCATGTTTATGACTCAGATCCTTTGATGATGATCATTATTAACCAAAATGTATCATGGATGTAGATTCTCATTCTATTAAATATATTTGGTCATTGTGAATGTCTAGATCTTATTATGATCACTAGGATTGTCTCAAGTTATATTATTGATTTCATAGCTCAAATTACACATGTTGTTGATTATTCGCTTTAGAAATCCTTATTATATATCATCATCATTATCATTACCTTAGAGTGTCTGTATATTTATCACCCTCAAATTATAATACAAATTAAACATGTTAATTATAAACCCTAAGGTTTACTAATAACTTAGACATGTACTTAACCTCTTTTGAATTACAATTAGAATTAGATATCAACCATATTTTATATGGATTCTACACATTTTTCTAATTAATTTTCATATATTGCCTATCATAATCTGATTTATCAATTAACTGATATGTTATTTACAAGCTCATTGATTTTAATCCAATAGGATGATGCCACCTCAGCATTTTAATACATTTTTATTATTCTTGGCTTGGCTCACAATTGGAGGTGGAATTACCTTGTTGCCCTTGTGCTTTAAGCATGCAGTCAGGTTTGTTTGGGTAACTTAAACATGTGTTGTCCCCTTCCTCACAGAGGGGTTCGACTGTCAGCCTAGGCGAGTCACCCACAGTGTTGGATCCATGTTACTAGGGCTCAGCTGGCCTAGAGGTGATCAAGGGATCTCCACAGGTCCTCACCGGCCTCGTGTATGCACTGCTCATGGCTGGATGCGGTCGAAGCTAGGAGATCTAGGTTGCATTGCAATAGATATCATGACAGAAGAAAGAGGATGATGTCCTTACCTTCACACGTCTAGACTTGATCTTACAGAGGTGGTATGTCCTAGAATACATTGGGGCATATTTTGTGTCCATGGGTCCAGTAAGTAAACCACTAGGAGGTTCTCTTGCCATGGTTATGGTTGAAGAAGGAAACATGGGTCTGGGGGTCTAACTGCAGAGTGTGGACTTCATAGGGAAGCTAGAACATTGGGCTCTACTGGATGAAGACAACTAGTGCTTTTTTATAGGCTGGGTGCACGACTTAGGGCTTTACACACCCTTGCAAATTAAGTAGGATATTAGAGTTTGTAGACTTAACCGAGGGAAATGAAAGGAGTCACAAATAAATAAAATTTCATTTTTGACTAAACCATAAAATAGTAAAATAATTTTATCTCTTCCTAGGTAATTCTTTTTCCAATTAAGTTTTTAGGGAAACTTCTATTTCACATTATCCTTTTCTAGGAAAAATACTTGACCCAAACTAATTGAGTAATAACCCCAAACTTTTTCTTTTTTTAGATAATTACATAATTAATTACTTAGACCTCAAGACATAATGGTGTTCATATTTTTCTTATATAATCTTAGATTTTGATTATCTCTCACACAAAATTACATTTGGTAATTATTATGTGCAGAAAATAACCATTTTTCCTATTCTATATTACATGGCTCCATATGTAAACCTTGATTATAGAAAACTAAAGAAAATTATATTTCTCTCTCATCTTTTCTCCAATTGGCACCAAAGATTAAAGGAAACCTTTTGATAACTAAAATTTAGTTTGGAAAAGGTTTGATGTCAAAATATGAAATCCAAAAGTACTCCTCTTGCCTCTTAAGCGGTTGCTTTATTTGATTTATTTAAGGAAGCAATTAACTCTTTTTCCCATCCAGACATGGCAAGATCTCTTATTTGGATATGTTTTCTTTTTAAGAACAACATTAGGCCAAAATTAACTTATTACTTGGATCCAACATATCTATTCTAGAAAATTCTACATAATTCTTATTTAATCACCAATTGTGTAATGACCCCGCCTCCTGGTAACCCCCAATTAAGGGAGACCCGAAGGTCAGAGTCGTTATCCCAAATAAAAGGATCAAAGGTTCGACAAATAATCAATAATAATCATGAAATTCTACCAAACTAAACTGGAAACTAATATAAAATAAAATTTTGCATACCTTTTTCAAAAACATGGATATCTACTTCTAACCACATCTGGAATCTATTCTAACTAATCCTCCCTTGTACTTTAATTCTTATTTCATTCCGCATATGCCACTTTACTATTTGTCCTTTTCAATCTTGTACCTAAAACGCCGACAAACGAAATGTCGGCCAGCATATCAAAATATGCCAGTATGTGGGGACAACCAAAATTTCCCAAATATGGCTAACAATCTAAATATCACTATCAAGTTAATTAACAAGCCAATTTACACTTTCAATGTGACATTCTCCACCGCTTTTGCCCTAACCCTGGCATACCCCCTTTTGGGTTTCTATTTTGTCTTTGACTTAAGGCCACCTTCTCAATCCCGAGCTTGGTTCCTGGGGTCACCCTTCACGGTTCCCTTTAGTCATGCAACATCATAGGCCACCTTCTCAATCCTGAGCTTGGTGCCTGGGGTCACCACTCATGGTGTCCATAGGTCTTCCCTCCTAGGCTTGACCTTTTGCATCATCCATCAGGGTGGCATGTAGGTGTGAGAATACACACTTCTATTATTATTGTGATAATCATAGTGACTTTATGATTTGCAAGTATGAACATCCAAACTATTAAGTTGCATTCAATGCGATGAATCATTCAGGAAACTCTTCTGAAAACTAATGTGATTAACCATAATTAACCACATACCTATCAGGCTGATTTGAGACAAAATTAATCCAATCAATGCAAGAAATCCAAAGCAAGCACACAATGAGATCCTCAAATAAGCATAGAATTTCCTATTATTGATCATGCCATCAAGATCTATCGAACCTAGCTCGCTTCCTAGGGTTTCTAGTCCACTTTTAGGGTTTCACTTCATTTATACTATTTTAACCCTAATTTCAGAAAAAGCATAATTAACCATCAATTAAGTCCATTAAGCCTCTTTTACATTAAAGCTACCATTTTTTTCCTTTTAATCCATGACAAGATCATTATGCTCATTTATCATCAATTCATAGTTCATTGTGGTCTAATTCACCTATGAACTCCATTTATTACTAATTCTATATTTTATCCATTAGAAAACCCTAATTACCATATTAAGGGTATTTATTCACAATTAGGAACCTTTATACTCAAAATAACTTAGAATCATCATATCTCAACTTTAACCATGAAATTGAACAATTAAAGCTGTTAAGAGTCACATTTACTAATATTAGGGTTTCAAGGCCCATTAAATCATATTTATGCACGTGAAACTCTAACTTAAACTAATTACATGCAAAGTTCATCCTTTTTGTTCTTAATATACCTTTTTACAATTAACATGTTAATATCAACTTTAATCATACATTAAACCCTACTAAACACATTAATCATCTCAAAATAGGGTTTCTTAATCATTAAAGCATTAAAGTTGATAACTTCCATTACTTTTCGAATTTCAAGAGGAATTAGTCTCTAAAATCAATTTTAATGAATTCCTCTCATTTTTCTGAGCAAAATACATATACTATATGTACTAATCCGAGCTACCATTATTTAGTTATGAATTTTGTAAGAACTTACTTACATGAGCCAATCAAAGGGCGCCAAGTGTCCCTTTCCATGCAATGTGGCCCGCTGGTTTGGAAAACATAACAAAATGATGAGACTACCCTCGTTTAAGTCATCGGTTATACAGCCCGTAGAGGGGCATATTTGTCCAACACTCGTCGATCATCTTCAACCTCTCGATGGTGCACTGCAGTCGCCCTAGACGCCATGGACGTGGCTCCTCCCCTGGACCCCGAAGGCGTCCGACAGTGGTTCTTTTCTCCCGGACACCCTCTGTCACACCTACAGGTGCCTTAAACTATTTCCAAGGTGGCAGAAAATGGGCTGGGTAGACCTGCAACTCGGCCACCCTATGCATCCGTGTTTCTACTGCCACAGCCAGCTAGGGTAAGGGAACGCTCACCCAAGCACCACATGCTATCGTGGAAGCGGCAAGCCTTCCTCGCAACTCCTCCCCAGCCCCTTATTGCTCCAGGTTAGGGCTACGCTCAAGGGTTAGGGTTTGAAGACAAAACAAGGAAGAAGAAGGGAGAAGGATGCATAGAATCCTCTTAAATTCGGCCAAGGCTGCTACCCCTTCTATAGGGGAGGGTATCCACGCCCCAGAATGCTTGCCCACTAAGCAAAAAATACTTTTCCTAATAGGAAAACAATTTTCCTTAATTAGAAAGCAAGCTTTCTCTCTCCTCATTATATCTTTGATATTATTTATTTCATGTATAATTAGAAATACAAAAATTATCCCTTTCATTCTCTTTGTACTTTCCTTTTAATCATTTGTCATGAAATTATATTTTCTTTTAATAGAAAATACCACCTCTTTAACAATACCACAAAATTCATTCATTATGCATCATATTATCCTCTTATTTTCTATTACTGGTATTTTCTCTTTCTTTTTCTCCATTGGGGTTCCTTGGACCCCAAGAAACTCTAATATTTCGAAATTCCTTTTTAAGGATAGTTATTATCCTTCTAGATGCATCTATGTCCATTATTTCTCATTATATTGCTTATTTCTTTATTAAAATATCTATTTTCAAGTATTTCTATTTATCTTTCTTTTTATTTTCCTCATTGGCATTCCTTTTAACATTAGGAATCCTTTGGATATGAAAATCCACCAAGGATAACTCAATTATGCCTCTTTCCACTTATTTTCCACATTTTATCATTATTTTCAATTTCTTTCTTAATAAAGAAATACTTAATTGATATTTTCTTTTCTTGTTGAATTATCTTTGTAACTTTGGACTACTTGGAACCCAAGGAACCCAAGAGGCATGAAATCCAACTTTGTATTATATTCTTTTGCCTTCTAGAGGTTTCTACATCTTTCTTTTCTCCATTTTTTTATTTACTCAATTAATGGAGTTTCTTTTAGCTTTTCCTTGTTATTGGGCCCAATAGCCAATAAATCCCACAAAACAACCAACAAGGATATTGTAAATGAAATCCTTTTATTTATATCATTATCTGTTCAAATATCTTTAATAGGAGAAATTACATTTCTCACCAAAAGAACCCAAAAATTGGGGTTGTAACAAATTGTCCACTACATTTGCAATTCCTTTATTATTTGATTTTCCAGTCTTGTCTATCCAATATTTATCAATGGATTTTTGAAAATAATGTAAGAAATCCATTTGATACGGGGAATTTGAATTCTCAAACCAAATTTGCAAATAAGATATAGAAAATATCAAAATTTCTATTATGTTCTTCTCAATCCAATATATGTATAATTACATGTGAAAATCCATGTTATAACTTCATTTCCCACTTGTAAAATTATATCCTCAAAATTCGAATAGTCATCCAAAAAGATGGGAATGAGACTTTTCCATATCCATCTTTATAACCCATGTGGCTTCCTCCTCACCATGGTGGTTCAATTAACCTTTATTATCTCAATTTTGAGAATTGTCTTAGTTTTATTATTATCTTAAAGTATACAAAAAGTGAGATTACATTATGTTTGTTTGGTTTCTCAACACTTGTGTTGCCATTCATGGTTAGATAAGTACTCTTATGTTGCTCATCAAATTAAGTCTCATATTGATAAGATTCGAATTCACCAAATTTGAGGGTCTAACATTCACCCCTCCTTGAAGAAATTTTTTCCCCAAAATTCAAACCAAATTAGACTAAGGTGAATAATAACTCTTATTAGATTTTCAGGCCTTAAGGCTAAAAACATTCTCATATATCTTTATTTAGTTCATTTTAATAACTTGCATTGATCAGTGAACTCTCACATACTAAGGATGTATTCAAATTCAATTTTAGGGTATATCCACAAACTCATTCGTGGCATGATTTTATCACTTAATGATTACTTTGTGATTCCTATTCCATTTGATAATTATATTTCCCTTTTTTATTTCAATTTCACATGGTGACCACCTTTTTAGCAAGGTTTCCAATCTATTATTGTCGATTTTCACATAAGGGTGGAATATGCCATTCAATTTCAACTTAGGTATTCACTCTCATATATCTCTCTTTTTTAAATCATAACATGTGTCTAACCAATCTCTCATGCTTATAACAAGATGAAATGAATATTTGGTTGTAGTTCAAATACAAAGTTCATCCCATTCCATGGGTAGAAAGGGTGTATTAACACATTATCTTTTAAATTTCTAAATTTTTTTTTAGTGACTCTCAACAATAACTCCATACCATGAATACCTTTCAGTTCCAACTATTTTTGTTCTATTCATGCACTCATTTAGAATGTGTTTTTTCTCATACTTTTTGAGTCACACAACTCCTTTTAAGATTCTTGTGATAAAGTGAGTTTTTACTCATACTTTTGTCCAATTTTCAATTTTGACCTCCTTATGTTCACTTTTAATCCCAATATATTTTTCTTAGCTACATAATAAATTTTGAGACTCAATTACAAAATTTGGTGACCAATATGGCTTGTTTACACTTTATAACATTTTAATTAGGTGTAATGATCACTTTACTCAAAGAAACAAATTCGTTCCTCAAACTTCATTATCTTGTCCTCAAACTTTTCTATATTTTCTACACAATGTTTTGAAGCTATGGTCCAAATTTCACTCAAATTGGACACTCCTACTAATTTCTATGATTTTCTGAAGTTTAATCATGAAATTCCTCTTGTTTTCCTTTTATTCTCGCCCTTTTATGGGCCTGCGATCCTTTGAGGCAGGTGGGGGGGCAAACTCTGACCCTTGGATTAGGCACCCGCAGATTGGGGCCTTGATCAGACGATCTCAGGGTCGTCCCCTACCTCCCGCAATCAGCGGAGGAGACCAGGGGGAGGAGTCGAGACTCGATTTCACTCCTATCACGATCATTTTGAAAATTAAACGAACCAGGATGCTTCCCCCGCCGATCCGGATGCGATCACATTCTTTTTCCCCCTCAAATGCCCACACAACTAGGGCAAGTGTGAGCTGCCTCTCTAGGCAGCCTCCATGGGAACATACCTCCACGATAACCCTAACCCTAGCTCCTTTGGGCTATAAAAGTTGGACCATCACCTTCAACGAGGCCCTTAGACCCCAGCTGACACCTCGCATCTCCTTATCTCTCCCTCACCTATATTTCCCTTCTTCTCTGATCTGTGCACCGCCACAGAGCAAGCTTGCTCGGGGGAGAGTTCTGTTGTCTGAGATGACCAACAACAACCCTAGGATCTGGGTCCACGTTGATCTAACCTGGGATCAACGGTCCTCGCGCCCTCCTTTGCTCCTTCGATCTCGCGCAAGTGATCAGCAGCGGGTAGCCTCCCAATTGCAAGATCTTGATCTGATCAAATCTGATCGAGGAATCCAACATCCATCCTTTTTTCGGCCTTTCTTTTCTAGTACTGTATACCCCTCCTCTTCTAAGATATTCAATTAAATGTCGATGTCTCATTTTAATCATAGAAAATACATCCGAACTCCAAAAATTATAAATAAGTAGTCCATGTTAATCAGAAAAATCCAATAAAGCTTTTAAAAATACTTTTGAAGCTTAATTCTTGATTCTTATCATTGATATCTCTAAATATTGTTCCTTTACTTATTTAACTTGTCTAGTGATTCAACCATGATGACTAATCTTTGAGAAACTCTTATTCCTGATTCTAATGATCATCCTGAGACAACAAATCATTTTTGACAAAATAAGGGTTAGATATAATCTTCTTAACTCTTTACCCAAAAATATGAATCATATACTTTGAAATAAGGTTTATTCTTGATATAATGATGCTCTACCTTAATCTAGAAAGCCCTCTTAATCATATGTCTCCCTGATCTAATTTTGAGTCTAACTGTGCTATTTCATATTGGAAATGATCTAGAGATTTGAATAATGATATTAATAATTAGGGTTGACATGTATTCACATTTTTATCATAGTAATTCATATTTTGTCTCTTAAATCCGTGGTATGATTTCATTTTCTCCATTATATCATTATGCTTGATCACCCTAATGATAATCTAATGCCTTTAATTGCTTTGAAAGAAGAATTAACAGTTGAAAAAGTAGCCTAGAATGGCCGCTTGCAGCACTCGTAGTGTCGACAATTGTCGTATCCCCGGCAACGGTGCCAAAAACTTGACACAATTTTACCGTGCGTATAACGCAAGTGCACACGTCAAAGTAGTATAGGCCTTGTGAGGCCCGAGTCGAACTCAGGGACACTGAACTATCGGTAGACTACTACTAATTGTTTGCGATCAGCTAGACCGATTAAAAGGTTTTGAGAGTTATTTGAAAAATAAAAGAAAGAAATAAAATGAAACAAAGCAATCGATTAAATGTTTAGTTTAACCAATTTAAATGAGGATCTTTAGGATTGTGGTTTCTACGCGGGTTTTCATTGTATGAATTTCCACATAGTTAAAGGAATTTATCTCTCAATCCGGGTAGTGGCCTGTAATCAAAATTGCTCACTGTCGTGATACAATTTACTACCTAAGTCTAGGTCGGTTCCACCGTCTTAGTAACCTATACCCTAAACTAGATGCATTAGAATCGACCTCTGGGTTTCCACCATTAACCGTACATCACCTTGTTCAAGGTATTTATGAGTTAATGTGAGTTTCGTCTCTTTTCAACCATTAATTCTTCTTTTGAAGCAATTAAAGGCATTATATTATCATTAGAGTGATCAAGCATAATGATATAATGGAGAAAACAAAATCATACCATGGATTTAAGAGACAAAATATGAATTACTATGATAAAAACGTTATACAATGCTTCCCCGGGCTACTCTCAGTCCTAAAGATAAAGGGGATTAGCCCCGCATGTTCATCTCAGAGCAAGACATGGTTGAAGAAAGGGGAAACATGGAGAAAAACGTGGATAAAGTGGCGAAACCCCTGAATGGAGAAGATCCAATCGTTCCTCAGTGTAGAGTGTGCGATCTACAGCCTTTCGGCAATGGAAAACGTCTTCTTTGGCTTCCGGAACAGTCGGGGCATGCTTTTGGGCTCCGTTCTCTTCTTCTCCTCTCCTCGTGATGTGTGCAACGGCTAATGACGTGATCCATGACTCCTGGCCGCCATCATTAGGTATTGACACCGAGTTAGGTCGCCAAAATATCACAGCTATTTGATTTGGGTTGATCTGAAGCAAACTCTAATCTGACTGTGTCGATACCATTGACGCGGGTCGATGGTATCAACACCCTTAGGCGTCGGTTTTATCCCTTTTCCGTCGCTGAAGCTATAAGTGTCGATAGTATCGACTTTGGTGTCGATAGTATCGACTGTCTGGTCGCCAACAACCTGATGGTAACTCGCTACCATCGACTTCCCAGTCGATGGTTTCGACTCTGCGCTCTCCTTGCGGCTGCCTTCCTATGGCTGGGTCGATAGTATCGACTGATGTTGATGGTATCGACAACTGCAGATATGTGTTTTTCCTGAAATTGCACAACAAAACCAAATCAGCCGAGATAAAACCTATAATTATAATCATTTATGCTCAAAATAATAAAATAAGAGAGATTTGACACTGAGAAGGATCATAGACTAAAGTAAGTGAATTATGCAATATTAACTACCAAAGTGACCAATAAACACATAAAATGCAAGTAACACAAGTCTATAAATGCGACTCAAAATCATCGCATCAAACTCTCCTAAGCTTGAACATTGCTCGTCCTCGAACAACAAAACTCTAGAATAGAATTGTGAGGGTCAACTAAAGAACAGATTATCACAACAAACTTCGCCATATGATCCCCGCTAGACCTTCACATTTCGGCCCTTACTAACCACAGAATGATAATTACCCTCAAGGCGACAATAATCATCCATAAAAGATATCTACCTAAAAATTGATGAACACTATCACATAAGGCATTTAACATAATAAAATCCTCTAGTCCAGACTCGGTGCATCTTGTAATCTTCTATCTACGTTGCTCGTCCTAACTACCATCTAAGTGGAAGCAGCTCTCCTGATATTAAAGAGTGAGGAGATAATCACAGTGGCCTACCAATTCGAGCAATGGGTGGATGGAATAGGTGGTTGTGGAAGAAATGGAAGCATAATACAGTTTTAACATGCACAAATACAAAATGAACTAAATGATGCATTTGCAAATGAAAATTCCCTAATGCCTACATTTCAGGTGGAATGATGCATGCACTATCATTCCGTCTCAAGGTGAGATGGAATATCTAAGAAAACTACACCATGTGCTTATTTTTCTTAGTATGCAAGTGAAACAGATCCCTTGTGGAGGGTGGGTGGTACATCATATCCACCACCTCAACTCGAACCTTTCCCTTTTTATTCTCAAACACACTTCATTTTATTTATATCTGACTTGTTTTCTATTTTAGATTTGTTTTTTTTTGTGTGAGTTGTGGACATTGCCTAGCCGACCACTTTGATGTATGCAAAAGTTGGAAATATATAAATGAATTACTCCCTTTCTCTTGATATAAACCATGCAGAAAGACAATGCTAAGGAAAAATGTGTCTTGAATGGACCTGAGCCCCAATGACAACAATCAAGCATCCTTTACCCTTGGAAATGGCAATATGAAAAACGAATCAGAAAGGTCAAGCTACACATGCCCTTGATATAACATGCAACCAACTTCGTAAACACTACTTTACCCTACATTAACTGAATTTACTGATATAATATGATAATATGATTCCAATGCAGTAATAAAATGAAGGAGAACAAGTCAGACTCTTGTCTCCACCTTTCTTCCATTATTTCAAACCCCTCATCCAACCACAAAAAAGAAAAGAGATCCTAAACAATATATCCATTATATTCCAAACCCTATGTTCGGGGTAGAAAACCTTTCAAAAACATACCTCCTTCTCATTTTTCTTCTACAAGAATGGCATGAATAAAAGAGGCCAATGATCCCAAAGATAACACACAGTCAATGTGAGAACCCATGACACTAACGAGATTACTCAAAACTTAAAACACAATCAATCACTAATTAATCACATACCCAAAAATATGGGTAAATTAAAACTGATTTCAACATCAGCACCAGCTCAAAAACATTTGCATAAGAGCCCAACATCTTTCTTATATCCATACTATGCCAAGAATTTGATACAAATTGATATATCGCCTTAGCCACAACATATATACACATGACAACAATATCTGTATATGTCACACAAACAAGCATTAATATGCTAACAAAATTCTGATTCATTTGAAACACCATATACAAACTTTTCCATCCCGGACCTGAGAGTACAGGGATGACTCTAGGACACACTAGACATCTAATCAACTTTCTCAAAGATTCATTAATATAGCTCGTCTTTAATTCCACGATTCTACTTCCATCACTACCGATTACCTAAAAAAATGTGGTGAACCACAAGGGTGAGACCCATGTCCCAGCAAGAGATATAACCTCCAACAATGTTTATTGATTATAACATTTTTAAGTAATTAAATAGTCAAGTAGATTAATCAGATATAACAAATAAGCTCAATAGTACTGATGATTAACAAAATGCATTAAGGAGTAGATAATAACTATCGTCATTATCCAGACTATCATCCTTTATCTTGTTCACCATAGAAGCAATTTAGTAGCATATGAAAATCTAGCATCATGAGCAAGTCTAATAACATAGCATAGCTAAAAACATGAGCATGTCTAACTGGTTGAACATATCAACATCATAAGAATAGATAAAAACATAAGCACAACTATCTAGATAAGCATGATTAGTATTATATGCATGTCTAGTTACAAAGGCATGGCTAGCATGCTAAACATAACTAACAACATGAGATAGCTAGCATCATGATTATAATCAGCAGTAGCACTATAGATATCAACATAAGCATGACTATTGTATGTATACATTTACAATCTTATGCATATTCACAACATAAATATAATTACTATCTCTTAATTGCACTAATCATCATCTTTATGTAAAGAGAATAAACAAGTGTTATCATCCAATGTGAAATGTTCTATATAACCTTAAAAATATATGTTACACGGTTGTATTACATCTTTTATTACTCCCTGGGGAATTTGAATCGTACCATTCAAAGTCCAACTGACCCCTGTGAAGGGCTATTAGATTTTGTATAAGATCAAGGAGTGTCGGTATCCTAAGATCTCTTCCCCTCGGTCAGTACGAGTAAAAAAGGCAGTGACATATCAATCAAAGCTGCCACCACAATGACATATAGTCAAGCTGATAAGCACTAGTTTGACCTTGGTACAGGTCACGACACTAGAAACTAGGATATTCAAACCCAATCACTAACGTACAACCACAGTTGTCCTCTAATCACATCATGTTATAATCACCGAGACACGACCGCAACCATTCTCAATCACATCAGATTTATGAGGCATTACCATATCCAACCTCCACAATCTGCATTGTGGATGTCAAGGATATATCCTCAACCTGCAACCCCACATACTCAATAATATGTGCTCTGAGTTTCCCTTAGGAATACTTGTTTCACCATCCATCAAATTCTAACACTGAAGATGGCTCTACGGCATAGGGCACTACATGATTAGAGTTGAACTTGATTAGTTATGCCAATTGGGTGAATTAAGGCTGCATCAAACAAGTGGACATACAGACCCTAATTCACTTCCAGAAAGCATATAAATATTAAAACTTTGAAAATATATAAAATGTGTGAAACATAATTTCTCATCTCATCATCACATGGTACTATTCACTTGCTATTCATGAGACCACAGTAGTCATCATACTATCACAAGATATAAATCCTTTTCACAATATCACATGGTATCAACCCTTATCAACATAAGAGGATTAAGCCTCATTCAGGGCTCAACCAAGCCCAAAGGTCATTAAGACCATCATACTATCACAGGATATAAAATCTTTTTCACAATATCATAGGGTATCAACCCTTATCAACACAAGTGGATTACACCTCATTTAGGGCTCAACCATGCCCAAAGGTCATTAAGACCATCATATTATTCCCTACAAGTTCATCATTATCTTTGTATGCCTTATAACAAGGCCCAACAACATCACTTACATATAATACACCAGATCAACACAATACTCTATTAATGAGCTAGGAGATATTCATAAAAAATCATAGCAAGGTTATATTAACATTAAGAACATTCCTTTATTACATAAACATGCAAGGAATCTAGATATGATTAACTTTCATCATATTCATAATGCACATGTTTAGCATAAGAAAGTATCAACCATGTGGATATGATAACCACCAATTAACATATCAAGGTTATGATCATATTAAGGAGGATTTCCACCATCATTCCATCATATAAGAATGTTAAACATTAATACTCATCTTTATCAATGTGTATTAGAGTTAGGTTCAACATGATAAATTATATCAATGTTACTAATCAACACTTATACCCAAACCCTAACTCACGACATCCCCATTGGATCATGAATGCATAAGGTGAAGCATCACTATCACATTCCATACTATTCTCAAGTATGAACCCACACATAAATCAAGGTGTAACCATCGGGTTATAGGATACTAGGGTTTCAATAACAATAAGAGAGTACCCCATTATTGTATTAGTCATTCAAGGACTATTCATACCCAATTACCATCATTTAGTTATATTAAAGCTAGGTATAACAAGTTATACCTCATTAGGGTTACATATCAACACAATATGGTTATATTCCCTTCTATTGATATGAGTGAATAGGTAAGACTACCTTGTTAAGGGTAACCCTTCATTTGTTCCATCGTCATTCAACCCATATCGCCATACCACAATGTCACCCAGAACCATTGGATGTTTAAAAGGTATGACCATTGATTGATTACATATGTAAACACTTTGGATAATTTACAATGATCTTTTTCCATCCGACTGCCTGTAGGGTTTAGGAGAGAAACGGGAACATGGCAGTGTCGTAGGGCGATTGGAGCATACCGTCTTCTTGGTACCATCATCGTCAGGAATCCAAGCTTAGGCCTGCACCTATATCTCAGCAGGTTAGATAGTTACTCTGATACACATGGCAAGTTCATCTACTCAAGGTTAGATCAAGGAGAGGCGAACTTCGACATCAACCTTGTAGCTAAGCTTTTGGGAGTCTTGAAGAGGTGGTTATATGACCCTCAACTTGATATTTGGCTTATATGATTAGATTTCCTTTTTGACACCCATATGCGGTGAAGTGTTGTATCATGTTATCGAGCATTGTAAATTGTTAAATAATGATCTTTTTCGCTACTAAAAAAAACACCTTGGATAAACCACCTATGAAGTATTTGATTTGTTCTCTATAAAGAGTCACCATCTAACCCTATACATCCCTTGATCATAAATAGAAAAAGTTCCATTAAGAGTAGGGTAAAACCCACAATCGAATGTTCATTTAAAACAAACCATCCATTGTCAACAAGTAAGCTCCTTAAGTTGATCATATAAAGGGAACCATATAAATCACATTATTAGGAACAACATATTACATTAGCCATCATTACACCTTATTGGAGGAGTAAACATTAGATCTTTACCATTGGGTCAAGTTCATATGTTAAAATCATCAATTATAGTATAGGTTCGACCATGGCATCAAGTGACCCAAGAAACCATTGGTCTAAGGCTTAATTGATGTGGAAACTACAATGCTTAACTCACCATAGGTTGTAGAGACCTGATTTACCATCATTAGTGATCATTAAATCACCATAGGTTATTATATCAACACTATATTCATTAATCAACATCAAATATTAAGTTATTGTCATCATTGATTGATAACATCGATAGGGTACTTAATGGTTGATCATTAAACTTCTAATTGATCCAAAACCTAATGTAAGGGGGTTACCATAGGTTGTCACCATAATTTTACACCCTTAATCATGACCATCTATTGTTATGAAGACAACACCATAGGGTTGTTGCAATGGTACCATCATCGGGTCATGGTTTATAGAAGAAATCACCTTTAAACCCTAAAATTGACCATTGTTTCATAGGTGCTTAGCACCATAGGTTGTCAAAACAACCTGATCCAAGTCATATTATACCTTAGAAATAACGTACACATGATCAAGGGTTCATCTAGAACTGAAATCAGAACAGGGAACATTATAAAAATCGAAATCCAAGTCAAGCATAGCTTTATAGTGCATGGATCGTCATTTTCAAACAAGAACATGAGCTAGAAAGCTTATAGTAAGCAATAAACATGGAGAAAGTCATAAAACTTGCCTCTAATGAGAAGATGTAACCCCATGTAGAAGAAATATCTAGAAGTTAGGGTAGAAAATCCAAGAATAAACTATGAATTCGTCCATCTAGTACCTTTCTTCATCAAATGAGCAAACCCTAAGCATAAGGAGCAAGAAAGGTAGGGTTTTAGAGCTTTAGAGCAATTTCTACCATGGAAAAGCAAGGTTTCGACCTAAAGAGAGATAGGAGGAAGGATAAAAAAGAAATAAATGGAGGAAAGAAGGGAAGTCTTACACTTTTAGGTCAAGATCACTAGAAGGAAGCTTTTTCAACCCTAAAATGAAGTCAATTGCAACCCAAGATCCTTTTTCCAAGAAGATCCTCACTTTCTTCTTCCTTGGACATCAAAATTCATAGAAGAACAGAGGGAGAATGAGGTTGGGAGAAGGATGGAAGTGGTGGAGAGAAAATGGCTCGTTTTGGTGCTTGGGGATAAGTATATGAAACTTTAAGTTAAAGAAAAAGAAAAAGTTAAAGTTCTAGTATCTACCCAAGTGTCCATTACCTTAATTTATTAATAATATACAAGCACACACACAAGAAGCTCCCCCACCATGTGTATAGACCTGCTTATCTTTCCTTTGTCGAATTTCCCAACCAATCAAATAATTCTTTAGTTGATAGCTACTAAAGGTAGCTCATCCGTGAAGGGGAAAACCCTAAAATACCCTTGGAGAAAACACCTTCAAACCAAGGTTTAAATAGTCGCCCCATGGCTCAACAAGATCAAGAATGATGATAGAATATCCAAGGAACATGATTAAAGTGAAAAATTGCAAATAAAACCTCTCAATTGGGTAAATTGCAGACAAGTCCAAAATGTGCATAAATTTGCATAACTTGCTCAAACAGTGTCCAAAATGAACCAAATATGAAACTTAAGTTGTTATTATGATTTCAAAGCATATAACAAGGTTATATTAGGGTTATCAACATTCAATTATGCTAATTAAGTTTATTCAACTCATTAAGTAAGTTTAGGGGCCTTACAACTATAGACCCCTAACTGGGATTTCGCCCCTGAAATCCAAGGAAACAAAGATGGGTACTTCCTTTTCACCTCATCCTATTACCTTCACATGTTTACTTAGATAACATGGTGATGTCACATCATTCATACATATCTCATCTTGGGTTAGCACAAAAACCCCCCACCTAAGAAGACATTCTCAATATGGAATGTAGAAACTTGTTGTCTCATCTGTACAACTCTAGTAGTAATGTTCAACTTTAAATTCCATCTATCATCCTAAAATTATATCCATTGTATAAACACATTACTCAAAAGTCATACTTTCTAGCTTTTTACCAATCATGGCATGTGTCCCACACCATTCCTTGAAGCATAAAAAAAGAAGAAGCAATGTATCCATCCTATTTTTATATAATTTGACACTAGAACTCTTGTAAGTTCTTTTTTAGTATCAAAATAAATGCTAACGTTGGTACCTATCATTCCATACAAGGAAACATCATTCCTAGTCGACCTTATTAGGGGTGAAACAACAACACTATCTTCACCTTACTAGGATTTACACAACCTACTTAGAAGACATATCATGATGCCATAAAGAAATTTAATCAACCCCATCTCACTCTTGTTCAACTTGTTCTCATAGCTATTGCTGCTTTGGCAACCCTAAGGTTTTTGAATAAATATTGATCATATTTTTGACCATATTTCAAATACTTTGACATGTCATCATTTAAATCTTGATATAACTTGTATGACATGACTAGAACACTTTGTTCCTCGTATTCATAAATTCTATTTGTACATTGGTTAGTCTATATGACATAACTCTAAACTCATCATGGTCACGTGAATTATGTCATCCAATCTAAATCGTATGCATTGATATTTGAACATAGGTTTATCTTAAAGGAACACGACATCACATATATATTGACCAACAAACCATCTACCCTTGATAGTGGTCTTGTCCAGCTATCACTGAACCATACACAACATTATAGAATCACTTTTTTCTAAACAACATTTATAGGATCATCATCAAGTCTCTCTCTCTAAGGGAGAGGAATACTTGGAATGTTCATTTAATAAACATTTCCAAACTTCACATACTTCCCGTACTATTGATACATCTGGGATACTAGGATTCATTACCATGGTATCCACCTCATGTGCTATAAGGAACTCACATCATTATCTTATCTACTTTTACCAACATAACAAATATCAAGACATATAAGAGGAGTCTTCCTAACTATTGGAAGGCTCAAAAGCAAACTCATCACAAACTTTATGATCTTGGAACCATAGTCCAAGCAACCTTATGCTATAATAAGCTATCCACCCTCATGTTTGTAGCGAATTCATACGTACCAAGTGGTAATGATCCACTTGAAAGTTGTGCCCTAGAAAGGAAAGACACAAAGGGAAACACACTTCCCACATCATAGCAACATTGTTCAAGGGTCACTAGCAAAAGGTAACCAATTCTATTTTCATTATGCAGGTTACAACTTCTTATGTATTATTTTACCTTTTTCATTTTAGGTTCCTTGCCATTAGCATAGGAATCATCATGATTAACATATCTCATTACTCCTTCTTTGATGAATATTTATCACACTTTGGTATGTTGTCTTATTTTATTATGTTTTCAACCACTTATCAACAGGTAAATCATTATATTCCACATTTTCTTCATTAAACATGGATCATCTACCTTAATTTCTTTCAAACGCCATGCTTATTTTACATTAACACTTTCTTACATGCATAGGTTGGTCTAAGATTAACTCAGGTTTCACCTTATTTCTTTGCCATTGTTCCCATTCATCTTCCCATTTTGTACTTGTAATAGGAGTTCTCTCCATCTTATGTGGATTTCATATCTTTATTCACTTTATAAGCATAGAATTGTCTGTCTTTTACTTTATTATCTTCTTGAATCACATCATCAAGAACTCTTTTTCTTATTTGTTTCAGATTTAGATTTCATGGTGTTGTATCTCTCTCTTATATTTACCAAACATTCAAGTTTTGATAGATAATGATGCAATTCTCATCTTCTTTAAGGTAGGATTGAGATATTCACACCATGATTTCTTATTTGTTATGCTCTTTAGATTGTCTCAAAATGACTACTTGATCAGAGTAATCATAAAGATAACAATCTAAGAGTTCCATACTAACCCTTCTTCAATAATTGAATACCTGGCCAGGGCATCCAAGTACTGAGATTAGACAGTATGCACCATGTTTTTGTGTCACGTTCCTGGCATAGACATCATCCTAGTCTTAAGTCCTAGTGTCCCTATAGACTCAGTGAACCTAAATCTATGATACCAACCTGTGAGAACCCATTACACTAACGAGATTACTCAAAACATAAAACAAAATCAATCACTAATTAATCACATAGCCAAAAATATAGGTAAATTAAAACCGATTTCAACGTCAGCACCAGCTCAAAAAAAATTGCATTAGAGCCCAACATCGTTCTTATATCCATACTATGCCAAGAATTTGATAAAAATTGATCTATCGCCTTAACCACAACATATATACACAGGACAACAATATCTGTATATGTCACACAAACAAGCATTAATATGCTGACAAAATTCTGATTTGTTTGAAACACCATATAAAAACTTTTCCTGCCCAGACCTAAGAGTATAGGGATGACTCTAGGATACACTAGACATATAATCAACTTTCTCAAAGATTCTCCTCTTTACCTCCACTATTCTATTTCCATCACTGCCGATTACCTAAAAAATGTGGCAAACCAGAATGGTGAGACGCATGTCCCAACAAGAGATATAACCTCCAACAACATTTATTGATTACAACATTTTTAAGTAATTAAATATTTAAGCAGTTTAATTATGTATAACAAATAAGCTCAATAGTACCGATGACTAACAAAATACATAAAGGAACAGATAATAACTATCGTCATTAGCCAGACTATCATCCTTTATCTTGTTTACAATATAAGCAATTCAGTAGCATATGCAAATCTAGCATCATGAGCAAGTCTAGTAACATATCATAGCTGACAACATGATCATGTCTAATTGGTTGAACATGTCAACATCATAAGAAGAGATAACAACATAAGCACAACTATCTGGATAAGCATGATTAGCAGTATATGCATCTCTAATTACAAAGGCATGGCTAGCATGCTAAACATAACTAACAACATGAGATAGCTAGCATCATGATTGTAATCAGCAATAGAAGTATAGATATCAACATAAGCATGAATATTGTATGTACACATTTACAATCATATGCAAATCCACCACATAAGTATAATTACTATCTCTTAATTGTACTAAGCATCATCCTTATTTAAAGAGAACAAACAAGGGTTATCATCAAATGTAAAATGTTGTGTATAACCCTAAACAAATATGCTACAGGGCTGTATTACATCTTTTATTATGCCCTGAGGAATTTAAATTGTACCATTCAAAGTCCAACCGACCCTTGCCAAGGGCTATTCGATTCCATACAAGATCTAGGAGTGTCAGTATCCTAAGATCTCTTCCCCTCAGTCAGTACGAGTAAAAAGGCTATGACATATCAGTCAAACCTACCACCACAACGATAGATAGTCAATTTGATAACCACTAGTCTGACCTTGGTATAGGTCACGACACTAGAAACTAGGGTATTCAAACCCAATCACTGAGGTAAAACCACAGTTGTCCTCTAATCACATCATGTTATAATCACTGAAACACGACCGCAGCCATTCTCAATCACATCATATGTATGAGGCATGACCATAGCCAACCTCCATAATCTACATTGTGGATGACAAGGATATATCCACAACCTACCACCCCCACATACTCAACAGCATGTGCTTTGAGTTTCCCTTAGGAATACTCGTTTCACCATCCAGCAAGTTTTGACATTGAAGATGGCTCTACGACATAGGGAACTACATGATTAGAGTTGCACTTGATTAGTTATGCCAATTGGGTGAATTAAGACTGCATCAAACAAGTGGACATACAAACCCTAATTCACTCCTAGCAAACATATAAATATTAAAACTTTGAAAATATATAAAATGTGTGAAACATAATTTCTCATCTCATCATCACATGGTACTATTCACTTTCCATTCATGAGACCACACTAGTCATCATACTATCACAAGATATAAATCATTTTCACAATATCACAAGGTATCAACCCTTATCAACATAAGAGGATTACACCTCATTCAGGGCTCAACCATGCCCAAAGGTCATTAAGACCATCATATTATCACAGGATATAAAATCCTTTTCACAATGGTAGCAACCCTTATCAACACAAGAGGATTACACCTAATTTAGGGCTCAACCATGCCCAATGGTCATTAAGACCATTATATTATTCCCTGCAAGATCATCATTATCTTTGCATGCCTTATTACAAGGCTCAACAACATCACTTACATATAATACACCAGATCAACACAATATTGTATTAATGAGCTAGGAGATATTCATAAACAATCATAGCAGGGTTATATTAACATTAAGAACATTCCTTTATTACATCAACATGCAAGGAATCTAGATATGATTAATTCTCATCATATTCATAATGCACATATTTAGCATAAGAAAGTATCAACCATGTGGCTATGATAACCACCAATTAATATATCAAGGTTATGATCACATTAAGGAGGTTATTCCACCATCATTCCATCATATAAGAATGTTAAACACGAATACTCATCTTTATCTATTTGCATTAGAGTTAGGTTCAACATAATAAATTATAACAATGTTACTAATCAACACTTATACCCAAATTATAACAATGTTACTAATCAACACTTTTACCCAAACCCTAACTCACGGCATCGTCATTGGATCATGGATGCATAAGGTGAAGCATCACTATCACATTCCATACTATTCTCAAGTATGAACCCACACATAAATCAAGGTGTAACCATTGGGTTATAGCATACTATGGTTTCAACAACAATAAGAGAGTACCCCATGATTGTATTAGTCATTCAAGGACTATTCATACCCAATTACCATCATTTAGTTATATTAAAGCTAGGTATAACAAGCTATACCTCATTAGGGTTACATATCAAAACAATATGGTTATATTCCCTTATATTCATATGAGTGAATAGGTAAGAATACATTGTTAAGGGTAACACTCCATTTGTTCCATCGTCATTCAACTCATATCACCATACCACAATGTCACCCAGAACCATTGGATACTTAAAAGGCATGACCATTGGTTGTTTACATAAGTAATCACCTTGGATAAACCACCTATGAAGTCTTTGATTTGTTCTCTATAAATATTCACCATCTAACCGTAGACATCCCTTGATTAGAAATAGAAAAAGTTCCATTAAGAGTAGGGTAAAACCCACAATTGACTGTTCATTTAAAACAAGCCATCCAATGTCAATAAGTAAGCTCCTTAAGTTGATCATATAAAGGGAACTATATAAATCACATTATTAGGACCAACATATTACATTATCCATAATTTCACCTTATTGGAGGAGTAAACATTGGATCTTGACCATTGGGTCAAGTTCATATGTTAAAACCATCAATTAAAGTATAGGTCTGACCATTACATCAAGTGACCCAAGCTACCATTGGTCTAAGGCTTAATTGATGCTAAAACTACAATGCTTAACTCACCATAGGTTGTAGAGACCTGATCTACCATCATTAGTGATCATTAAATCAGCATAGGTTGTTAGATCAACACTATATTCATTAATCAACATCAAATATTAAGCTAATGTCATCATTTATTGATAACATCGGTAGGGTACTTAATGGTTGATCATAAAAATTCTAATTGATCCAAAAACTGACCTAAGGGGGTGACCATAGGTTGTCACCATCATTTTACACCCTTAATCACGACCATCAATTGTTATGAATACAACACCATAGGGTCGTTGTAATGGTACCATCATTGGGTCATGATTTATAGAAGAAATTAGCTTTAAACCCTACAATTGACCATTGTTTGATAGGTGCTTAGGACCATAGGTTGTCAAAACATCCTGATCCAAGTCATATAATATACCTTAGGAATAGCGTACACATGATCACAGGTTCATCTAGAACTAAAATCAGAACAGGGAACATTATAAAAATTGAAATCCAAGTCAAGCATAGCTTTTTAGTGCATGGATCATCATTTTCAAACAAGAGCATGAGCTAGAAAGCTTATAGAAGAAATAAATGTGGAGCAAGTTATAAAACATGCCTCTAATCAAAAGATGAAACCCCACAGAGAAGAAATCTCGAGCAGGTAGGGTAGAAAATCTAAGAATAAACTATGAATTCGTCCATCTAGTACCTTTCTTCATCAAATGTGCAAACCCTAAGCATAAGGAGAGAGAAAGGTAGGGTTCTAGAGATTTAAAGCAATTTCTACCAAGGAACAACAAGGTTCCGACCTGGAGAAAGCTAGGAGGAAGGATAAGAAAGAAATAAATGGAAGAAATAAGGGAATTCTTACTCGTTTAGATCAAGATCACTAGAAGGAAACTTTTTCAACCCTAAAATGAAGTCAAATGCAACCCTATATCCTTTTTCCTAGAAGATCCCCACTTTCTTCTCCCTTGGACATCAAAATTCACAGAAGCATAGAGGGAGAACGAGTTTGGGAGAAGGAGGGAAGTGGTGGAGATAAAATGGCTCGTTTTGATGCTTGGGGAATAGTATATGAAACTTTAAGTTAAAGAAAAAGAAAAAGTTGAAGTTCTAGTATCTATCCAAGTCTCCATGGCCTTAATTTATTTATAATATACAAGCACACACACAAACATATCCCCCACCATGTGTATATACCTTCTTAGATTTCCTTTGTCGAATTTCCCAGCCAATCAAATAATTCATTAGTTGATAGCTACTAAAGGTAGCTCATCCGTGAAGGGGAAAATTCTAAAATACCCTTAGAGAAAAAACCTTCAAACCAAGGTTTAAATAGGTGCCCCATGGCTCAACAAGCTCAAGAATGATGATATAATATCCAAGGAACATAATGCAAGAGAAAATTTGCAATGAAAACCTCTCAATTGGGTAAATTGTAGACAAGTCCAAATTGTGCATAAAATGGCATAACTTGCTCAAATTGTGTCCAAAATGGACCAAATTTGAAAAATAAGCTTGTATTATGATTTCAAAGCATATAAAAAGGTTATATTAGGGTTATAAGCATTCAATTATGGTAATTATGATTATTCAACTCATTAAGCAAGTTTAGGGGCCTTACAGTCAATGCAACTGCAACCAAAAAAATCTCTAGTCGAATATGTTGGTATGCAAGCCCAGTGAGCTAATCATGTGATGATTGGAGTGAGGCATTATATACTTGATTTGATAAATCATAAAGGTAATTATGTCTATTATGTTTGTCTCAATCTTGAGATGATGACACAAATGTAAGTAGATGTTTAGAGAATGATGATACTTGTTTGTCGTATGTCTTCAAGTACGTGACTTAGAGGATGAGATCATATGAATGTTAAGAGTTCATACATTCTTGTCATGTCCCTAGTTGGTTATTACTGTGGAAGCAAAATAGACAATAGTAATACATAAGACTAGAGTGTGTGTTGACTAATGACCGAGTCTCATTAGTCATATATGTGATATCAAGTCAAGCAAATAGATACATGTTGTTGAATAGTGTATCATAGAAGCCCACCATGAGAGTGATACATGGAAACCATGGAATGGTAGTAAAATCATCTCTCATAGTGATGGTGGTTCTCAGACCTAAAATCACTGCACTCATCACATGTTGTTGGGTACACTTTGACATCATCAAATGTAGTCCTAAAACATGGGTTGTTATAACGGTGATGATTGGATGATGTTGACACATTGGGGTAGACTATGAGTGATAGAGATGGATTTGTACTTCCTATTGGAGATTAATATCCACGGCCCCTTGATAAGCTAGATTGAGAGTGTATGACCATACCCATGTGGTTCAATACATGATATGAGAACTCACGTGCATCTCAAAAATTCTGCTCTAGTTCAAGGAATATGGATTGAACTTTGAAAGGATGATGATTCCATGCCTTGAGTTCAATCTAGATATCAGTGACAAAGGAACTATACGATCATGATAACACTATTCATGGATTATAGGTTGAAGTTTTTCTCCAATTTCCTGAATTATTTGGGTAGCAATGATACGCGACTAGGCACCATTCTTTGCTTGTGATGTTGTAAGTTGTTATGGACATTCACTGCCAACGTAATTCTTGACCTATAGGGTCACACGCATAGGATGAACTTGGATTAAAGGATTATATTCATGAATGATGTTTAGATTGAATGCTAAAGGTGTTTAGGTATTCAATTAAACAACAAATCAACTAACTCGACTTAGAATCATCAAGTTCAAGTGTTGGACTGACTGATTGGAGTTTCAGGTTGATTGGAATTGATTATTAAAGTGTTTAGTTATTCAATTCATGCACCAATAGGTCAATGCACTATGAAATGGCTGTCTCAAGTGTTGAGACGGGCGTCCGGGGTGCCAAATGGCTATCTCAAGTGTTGAGATGAGTGTTTGGTTTGTTAGTCTGGTTAGAATGAAGTTGGCTGCCCAAACTAAGGTGAACCAATCGGGTCGGCTTGGATTGGATCAATAGACAACCATCTGGGTGGGTGAGACGACCGTCATACATGTGCAATATTGCTCAGTTAGGCTGGGGGAGGTTCTAGAAACTTTCCCAAATTCGTTTAGATTGCACTATACTTGTTGTGCAAGAAAAGTTGATGTTTAACATTGATTAGATGCAAATTTCCAATTTTGTGTGCAAATAGGAAATTGTAGAAGCACGAGATGACCATTTCACATTGCAAAGTGACTGTCTTGCACACAAGACAACCAATTTGTAGTGCGAGATGACCGTATTGTGGTCCAAAGATTCTATAACATTCATGTTATCAGACCCTTCTACTCCCACATCAACTGGGAACCCTAACCCTGCCCTCTACTATAAATGGAGGGGTATTGGAGGCTTCCTAACACATAAAATTAGGATCAATGGCCCAGAAAAAACTTTTCCTCTGTGGTTGTTGTAACCATGAGAGTCCAAAAAATTCCTAATAGACTAGGGAGGGATAGAGAGGGAGGAGCAACTGAAATCAGTTCTTATAGGAGAGTATGTCAGTGACTAGTATGCTGACATAAGGGGACAACTCCTTCCCGTTGGCTCTGGCAGTGCAAAGTTGAGTTCTCGGTGGTCCACGTGGACTACTCTAGAGGTAGGAGTCCTTTGGCTGCTTCTAGGAGGACGATGTATCCCTATAGTCCATGGCGAGTCCATAAGATGCACTGTCGGAGCAATTCGAGTATGTCATCCATGGTGAAGACTAGGAGCTGCACAGACACCGTCCAAGATAGTAATTGCAGGGTGATGTCACTGGACTTACTCTAGGAATAGGTATAACCTTGCAACCCTTCCTTCCTAGATACATTGTTGTTGACGAGATTCTGTTGGGTTCTAGGAAACGTGCATATAAATTTTTGTTTTCGCTGCCTATATCTGTGATCGATTTCCCAATAGTGGAATGAGATCCCCATCAATCTACGATGTATCTGAGATCTAAATCAATGTGATCAGATTTAATTTTTCATTTATTATTTCATGTGATGTGAATACTAAAATGATTAATGTGCATATCTATTTAAATACCACATAAGATTACACTAATATATAAATATATATATATATATATATATATATGATTTAATACTCAATCCATATGCGTCGCTATAAAAATTTTTTGATGGTGGATGTTGGCGTGGTTATGGCCAAAATCCTAGACCAGTGTGTGCATGGTTGTGGTTTATTCTTGTTGTTAATCGGTCTGTGTATTGATCCCCTCTCTCCTTTCCAAATGCAAATTAATGCTCTTCTTCCAATTTTCCCTCAAATGTAACTTGAGTTTTTCCTTTTATTATGTAAAGAAATAGGATAGTTTAATTTATGCATCGTCGTGAGAAGTTGTTCTACACTGGACGAACCGACCATTTGGAGGGCCAAGGAGGCCAGATGATAGGAGGCGAACCGGTCGACTGGTGGCCCAACCGACAGGCTAGAGGAGACTAGAGACCATTTCATGATCCCTACCGAGCAACCAAGAGGCGAAGCAATTGGTTCAAGCATTGAATTGATCAACCTAGATTGGAGCAAGAACAGATCTTCATCAACAACAGGTTGCATGTGATGTGGACCTTAGATGATGGTAATTTCTTGTGGCTCCAAGGAATTACATTAGACTGGCCATAACCATCTCTCAGATATTTCTGATTTCATGTTGATGTTGTGGTTATAGAATGTATATGATACATACTGTAGTGTGTGGTGATTGGATATGTATATGTATTTATATAAAAACTCCCTCAATTAAAATAGCAAGGTCTTAGATTCTTTATAAAAGTGGCACACATGAATAGCTTGATCGACCAAGAGTAGGTGACGCCAAAGCGTGGTACGTCGTCTATCTCGTGGAAGTGTGATGGTCATAATGTGGGTGCCACCAAAGTGGGGTACATCATTATCATTTCATTTTTTGGGTCAGGCTTGACTGGTGATTCTCAGAGAATTTGGGCCCAGAAGTATGCAGATGATTATGGCAAGGAGTTGCACATATCATCTATCCAGGAGTTGAATATGATGCAATTGGAATGATTGCCTACCATGATAATTGAATGTGGACGTTGGTGTAGGCCGGGTAATAGTTGAATTGTTTAGGATATTGACCCACTAGAATATGGTATGATGTAATATTCTGAATGAATATTGAGGGTTATCAATTTGAGAAAAATAGTGGATGTAGTAATTAATTAAAAACCTAATTAATATCTTCAAATTTATCAAATCAATTCAAATCAAAAAAGTTTTGAAAATTTATAATATTCTATTGTAGACAAACATAAATACGGTATAGTTGTGATTATTCCTCAAACAAAACAGAGCAAATGGGATTAACTTTCAAATCTGGTTTAGGACTTTGAGAAATGTTCTCAATGAGTGAAAGATCTATGTCCTTGAGAGACCAAAGCCATAGGAACTCACTTCAAATGCACCTAAGGACTAAATTGAATTCATACTTGAAGCATGCCAATGAAGTCATAGACATTAAGGACCTAATGCTATGCTGTATGAACTATGAGTTGCATGAAAAATATGATAACATGGATATTCTCGAGATGGCAACACATCTTAATAATCATGTAAAGAAAATAAGGAATAATGTTTACAAAATGTTGTTTGAGTGCAAACTAACAAAGGGAGTTCCAGTAGAACCCGATATGATCAATATGATTGGACATATGGAATGATTGGATTTCTTTTAGGTTAAGAGTTTACCATTAATATGATTATGCAAGCATTGCATGAGTCATATCGTCAGTTTATATAATTCTTGGCATGTTGATGCCAGAGCAAGGAAGAAAATAGACAAATCCATGATGATGATCAGTGGAAGTGAGTCCTAGGGAAAATGCAAGGCCTAGAAGTGTTTTGAGGCTAAGCTAAAGTCCAATTCTTCTACACTCAATATATGGAGAAGGGTAAGTGTAAAAGGAATCTATCCTTTTCACTTAAAGGATAAAGTGCCACCATTATCACTTATCTAGACATTGGATAGGAATTATCCTCTTCATAGAGGATCTCAGGAAGAAGATAGAGATAGAGAACTCTACTCTAGAACCTGAGAAGAAAAAAGCTAGAACTCTACAGAGGAAGGGTTGCTGCCACTACAGTTGAGAGTTGTCATTAAAGGGAACATGATAGAATTTGTGAATTTCTATTATGTACTTGCCATTATTGAAAACCATCATATGTCTTGTATGACAAGGACATTATTTTTCAATTTAAAGGATATGATATTTTATGGCAATGCCTTGTGTCTCATAAAATATACTTGATAGTTATTAAGAAAAATGTGTATGACACATACAATGAATGACTTGATGACTCAAATAATGTATACCTATAGAATTGTCATCTAATACACATAAATGAGAAATGCACTTCTAGATTCCAAAATGGTGTTGGTCTAGACGCTTTTTGTTATTGAACCAATAGAGACATCCATGTCTTATTTATTGAGCAATTTGACAAAAGAATCTTCACTAGATGTAGTAGGAGAGCGACTATTCTATTAGGACTAGTACATAGTGATGTACAATAGGCCTTTTACAATGAATACTAAAGGTAGTTACTAGTACCTCACAATATCTACTAATGTGATCAACAGATATGGAAATTGTATTTAATCAAATACAAGTATGAATCTCTTGAAGTGTTCAAGGAGATCATAAATGAAGTATGTAACTAACTTGGTAAAAGTATTAAAATACTTCGATATGATCGAAATTGAAATATTTTAAACCAAGAGTTTGAGGACCTTCTGGAGATATGTGATAGTGTATCACAATGAACTCCACCTAAACATGATGTTGTGTCAGAAGGAAGGAATCACACCTTGTTAAGGTATGATTATCAATAAAACTAGTTAAAATTCTAATTTCCTTTGGACACATGCTAAACACTAAATGAATGTATCATCTAAAATGGTTCAAAAGACACCATATGTGATATGGTATGGGAAGTGTTCCTATATGTCTTTGATAGTGATTAAAAATGAATACCTATATAACAAAGTTGTTTCTTAAAAGGGCCATTGTACATAAATCACAAAAATATTATTTTGTTTAATACTACTCTTATTCCAATCCTACAACAAAGTTGTTTGTTGATCTGGATGGATATATTCCTGATGAGGAACCTAGTTCCAAAGGAATCAGTGGGAGTAAAAGTAGAACTCAAAATGTTTGAGACAAACAAGAAAACATTAAACCTAAAAGAGGTACAGGGGAACAATGTGAATCACAAAGTGTTGTGGAATCTCAAGTTCCTTATGTAACACAAAAACCTTATACTTCTAGTAGATCATGCCTTGAGTTTGAAGGATATATGATATCTTATAACTTAGAAATACATTGAGTTGATCACAACCATGAGTCAAACAAATTGACTAGAAGCTATTGAGGGATCAGAGTCTGAGACGTGGCATTATGCCATAAGATCAAAGATGGACTCCTTGTACACCAACAAGGTATGACCTTGATGGCTCCACCTAAAGAAGTAAAACACATAGGGTGCATTTGGGCCTTTGAGAGAAGACAAACATGGAAGGGTAGATTGGCTATGATGAGATTCAAACAAGTTCAAGTTGTTGAACATGTTGACGTCTTTCACCAATTACCATGGTTAAATCCATCAGGGTCATGTTTGCAATTGCATCTTAGTAAGACTATGAGATTTGGCATATGGATGCTAAAACCACATTCCGTAACTCGAATAATTGTATAGGATGTGTACGTGACATAACCTAATGGTTTTATAAATCCATTAATGTAAATAAAGTCTGTAAGCTACAAATGTCAATCTACTGATTGAAGCAAGCATCTCAGAGATGGAATCTTCTATTTTGATAAGAAAGTCAAAGTGTTTGACTTGGGTCAGAATAAAATCTATGATTACAAAATATTTTGTGGGAGGATATTTATATTCCACATAATGATGCAGAATAACATCCTTATCCTGCACATGTTAACACCTAGCAAACAAAGTATCTTCTCTGTGAAGGACTTAAGAGAAGCATCATATGTAATAGGAATTGAGATCTATGTAGATAGATCTAGAAAGCTTCTTGGCCTAAGAAAGAGAACATACACTCACAAGAAATTGAAGGTTTCAACATGCATGATTCATTGAGAGAAAACTTCTCCATGTTCCATTGAGTTAGTCTCTCAAAAGCCTAGTATCCCAATTCTTATGAAGAACATGAACACATGGATAGATGCCATATGCATTTGTAATTGGGTCTATCATGTATGTACTCATCTCGTTATCTCATATGTATTGGACATGACAAGAAGATATCTCGTAATATCGTATGTATTGGACATGATGAGAGGATATCTAGTCATCTCATATGTATTAGACATGATGAGAGGATATATATATATATATATATATATATATATATATATATATATATATATATATATATATATATTAGCCACAAACATGAACTTAGTGGAATGGTTTGTGGTTGCAACCATATCCAAGAGGTCTGAAGTTCAAATCCTTGTGTTTGCATTACTCATTTTTCGCAACACATGTAGAATGCAATTGCTATATGTATTTTCTTTGACACAACATAACACAAAACTTGACTTGTTGTAGTGGTTAACATGCTTGTTATTGTACTTCAGCTCATGAATTCCAATCCTATATTGAGCATTTAATTTTTTGCCCCCCCCCCCCCCCCCCCCCGCACCAACCAACCAACCACCAACTCTGTGGTATCGCCACTGGTTGGAGGAGAGCCTACCTGATTAATGGTACCCCTGTCGTTTGCTCGAGAACACCCGGGCTGAGTTGTGACTCGTGAATGTTAAGTTATACAGCAAATGGTTGTAGCTACCTTATTAATATGGAAGTTTAAAAGGTGAGCAGAAGCTGCAGCTTGGTAGGCGGTCGCCGTTGCTGACCCTGAGTTTAACACCCTCACATTCCCTAGTTTTCTTTCGGCAGCATGTGGGGAGGCTTGAACCTCATTACAGGCCTCTTACATAGAGGGTGCCTTGAGTAGCACGTAGTGATGGCTTCAAGAGCTCTCATAAGCAGTGTTACACTATATAAGTATTTCCTTTACTAGATCCTTTTAAAATCTCTACTCGAGACTGAAATATCACACCAATATGCCCAAAAATATCTACAGCACCTGGTGTTTTGGACATCCGTTATAATTTAATATAATTCCTCTCGTTATCATTGTTAATGTTCTTTAATCAAGTGTAATTTGAAATTGTCAGTGCAGATTAACCAAATTGCGGTTCAAAGGTTGCAGTAGACAAGGACAACCGCACAAACGCAACCATAAGGAACACACGAAGTTAGTTCAGCAATAAGAAAATGTTGGAACAGTAAGGAAATCTAGGTCCATGGGTTCTGTACCCGTGTCTGTCCCTCCCTCTGTCCCAAGCAGATCACAACGGCATATTTCATATTTTTAGTCAACAACTCTTGGGCTGTTGCATGCAGAGTGCACGGCTTTGATTTGTTGGGACATTGTCCCGGGGACAGAGCATTTTAATCCCATGGGTAGAACGACAAAAGCCTATTGCAACGAGAAGACAAAAATAACCACAATAACAATCGCAAATATAAAAACTTAAATGTCACTGGGCATCACGTAATACATGAGGTTGCTAGATCTTGATGTCACTCTACAGGCCCAAAGAAATGAACAAAATGATCTCGCCAATCAAAATAGTGCCCTTTCCCCACACAAAAATCTCACATTTGCCAATACCCGTAAAATTTGCTCTCTTATCTCAAATCCGTGTAACCCAACCCCTCCCTTTCAACTAAGTTATATTGGCCTCCTCCAGCCAACTTCGAAAGGAACAGATTGAACGTTCCTCTTGTATTACTCATTTCTAATAAATTTTCAATTACGCATTTACTCTAGCGCATCTAACTCAGTAAATTTATATATAGTATTCATCTATTTAAAATAGTAATACATATTATTTAAATGGTCTATGATATCATATTATTTAAAGTAAATAACGCTTTTTTATATTGAGCGACTCTCCATTTGGACAAATCTTAATAGGGGTAAACTCGAAGACTAGAGATCAGTGTTTGATAGTGTAATGCTGGGTTTTGGCAGGCTAGAACCCGAAGTCATAATTTCAACCGTTTCAAGGATCGATACTAGGCATGTCAAATTTTCTGGGTTAGTTCCGGTCCAAAATGTTGACCGCATTTTTCAACAGTCATACTTGAAATTGAAATGGATACATATTTCATTCAGACTGTCGAAACCCCAAATTGTATCTTGGTCGCTTACAGTTCTGACTTTAAAAAAATGGTTATCATTTTCTGACGCATGACCAGCAACCACCATGTGAAGCGATTTGCGGCCCACTTAAAAATATGACCCCAACCTTCCAAAGTAAACACAGTCGGTATGAGGTTCTAATATTCACAATCTGAGTCAGATTTGAGTTTGGCTGGGTCTGCTTTTAAGTCAGTTCGATAATAGACTGTAATTTAGTAGTTTTTTTATAATTAAATTTTAGACCCACCTAGAATATACAATACTTGAAATCCAAGAGTATGTCGTTTTGGTTTGGAAATTAAACAAATTGGGATAGCTGCAAGTTATAAATTTTTCAATGTGATTATGTTTTAATTTTGGATAGTGAAACTAAAATCTATATGAGGGTCGAATGCTAGTCTGAATGTCAAAAAATTCAATCATCATTTTTTGACCTAGAACTGAGTAGATCCAAAAATTTGAGCAGACAAAGTATCAGTTTGTGAAATGATTGAAAATATGACGGTGCAGTATATCTTGCCAAGGTCCAGTATGACACTATCCAACACTAATCTCAAGTACCAAAGTTTACCCTACTCCAAAGAGTCCAAATAAAGTTTCTCAATATCTATAGCATGTTTTTTACTAGAAATAATATGATAATAAATAACAATGAGATAATAATTATAATGACGTTTAATAGTTAAACATTATTATGGATTGAGGTGCGGTCAAGTGGAAATCATGGGGTGGATGTCAGTGGACAACTCACCCCATATTTAACTAAAAGATGAGAAAAATCATTGAAAGCACATGTTGGAAAATTGATGGGATAAGGCAAACAAGAACAACTAGAGAAATAGGTAACATGTCAAGTTATGCGTGAGGAAGGTGTTAGGCACGCCAAGACTCCCTTATAGTGTAGTAAATTACACCAAGGTTATGGCATTTTATTTTCTTAAAAGAGGGCTTGTTTGTGTAAGATATAAGGAAAATAAGAAAAAACTACCTACAAATCAACTATTAGTGACAACATAATTATATTGGTGATCATCAAAACACCGAATGCCCATATCCTCACATTATTGAAGCATTTGAAATAGGATAGGAGACAAAAGTAGGACATACAAGAAAATGTAATAGCATGTATAATTGATATCAGTAATATCAAAAAATATTGGTGATCATCAACCCTGAACAATCATATCCTTAAACCATTGAGGGGTTTCTTAAAGGAAAGGGATAAAGGGATCGTATCATATATGATCTATGTTCCTACCTTGCTTTGTTGTTGTTCAAGGGAAATGAGTTTATTCTCTCTGAAGTGGTAGATCTCCTCCAATAGAAAAGTTCTAGCATTTTGCAAATAATAGGATGGAAGTCTAAGGCCATCCTCCACAAGTCTAGTAAATGGTTGATGTGGGCTCTATTTGTAGTGGCTAGGAGTTTCTATATTTTTGGTCTAGTTTGAAGTGTTTATCAAGTATCGAAGGCATCTAGGTTCATTCTACAGTTTTAGGATGTGTTTCTAGATAAACTAGTCAAGATAATAATTGTGGGGCATAGTGTCAAATAAGTCTCCCACCTTCTATAGTATTCTAGTATATTTTTTGAGTGATACGAAGTCAACTGTTCAACGTGAGAGAGTGAGAAATGGGGAACATGTGTCTACCATGCATCCAACATTGTGGATTTGTCTGGGGAATTTTTTTGGTGATGAGGAGTTCATGGGTCAATACAAGAAGGTTAGAAGTGTTGGTATGTATGCCCATAGAGCTAATCATACGATGATTGCATGGGGAATCAAGTACTTGATTTGTTAATAATAATAAATGTAATTTTGTCTATTATGTTTGCCTCACTTATGAGATAATGACACAAGCATACTAGAAGCCTAAATAATGGCGTTACTTGATGACATATGTCTTCAGTGTGACACCCCGCCACGCTAAATGAGATTACTCAAAATAAAACTCGAGATCGATCACTAATTAAGTACATATCTAGAAAAGAGTGTAAATTAAAAATGATTATAACATCACCAACATGTTCAAGGATAATTACTTATAAGTCCAACAACCTGCATAGCAGCACATACCATATCAAGTATTTACATATCTATCTAGTGGCCTCAGCCACAACTTGCATACAAAAGAGATGTTCTGTATATACACATGCCACATGCATCATCATCGTACTACAAAAAACTCAATTCGATATACATATCATCTACAAAACACCCCATGCCTAGACCTAAGAATACATGGACTACTCTGGGACACACTAACTACTAGCCAACCTTCTACTCCTATTGATCTCTGAGCTACTCTTCCTTACCTCTACAAACCTGACGACATCACTGACGATCACCAAAAAAGATATGGTGACCCACGAAGTGAGACCCATGTCCTAGCGAGAGATATAAGTCTCAATAACATTTTAGCTAAGAATAGGTCATGTTATATAAATAGATTGAGAAGATGAGACAAATAGAACATGTATAATATAACAACAAGCATGATTAACATGATATTTAGGAAAAAAATAAAGATATAATTTTTAAATGGTTGATTTCTCTTGCTGCAATTTTTGTTAACTAAGCATTATAAGAAATGAGGGAAAGGTTATCATCCAATCTGAATTACTGTCCAACCTATCAGATATACTACATGGCTAGATTACACATTTTATCAAACCCTGGGGAGTTTGAGTCATACCACCCAAACATCCAACTAAACAATGTGAAGTGCTATTCAGTTCCATACAAGATCTAGGAGATCTAGAATCCTAAGATCTCTCCCTCTTGGTCAGTACGATTTGATATAGAGACATATCAATCAAGCTGCCTACAATGACATATAGTCAAGCTGCTAGCAACTTAGTTCTCCCTCGGTACAAGTCATGACACTAGAAACTAGGGTATACAAAACCCTATCAGTCAAGGTACAACAATGTGTGTCCTTAATAACATCACATATACAAGTATCCAAGACACAACCTCAACCTCTCTCAATCGAAGGCAAGACCAAATCCATCCTCCATAACCTTGGGATCATGATGTCAAGGATGTACTCTCCCTGCATCTGCACATACTCAACAATATGCAACTTTGATCTACGCTTCTAGAATACTTGTTTCACCATCCAGCAAGTCCTAACACTGTAATAGTTCTATAGAACAAGGAACTACATGATTAGGGTTTTACATGATTAGTTAATGCCAATCGGGTGAGTGAAGGATGCATCAATCATGTTACTTAGAAACCATAATGGATTTCTATAAAATCTTGGGTGTATTACAACTCCATAAGCTAAAAAGCATAAGAAATATATGTTCTTTATCACAACATCATCAGTTATAAATCCATCACCAAAATCATGATATGGATTACACTGCTACTAAGGCATAATAAAACCCACAAGCCATCAAGGACAAACAACAACCATCCTCTTATAAGAACATCCTCTTCATATGAGCTTTGTAAACGATTCACCATGTTTTCGAGGAACTTACCATTCTAGTATTAGTACAAAGGTGTGTCAACCATAGGAGCCATGAAACTATTAAGATTAGCATAATAAAGTTACTATATCATTATGAATAAACCATTCACCATCTTAATCATCATAAAAGGTAGGGGTATTAAACCATCATTATCTAACCATCTTATAAGAAATATTAATAGATGTATGTCACATTTACATCACCAAACATCACATATAATCAGCGCATCAGTTCATTGGATACCCATAAACAACCCATCAGATTATTGAGGGACTTAGTAGAAAAACATTAATTAGTTAACTAGGTTGAATAATCATTTGATTATGGTACATAGGGGGACCATCGATTCTTTGTACATACAGTAAGTCCGTCGATTCATTTCCATACTTAGTCAAAAACTCAATGTCTCATGCTCAACCTACCATCAATTCTTTGAAGTAATTAACAAAGAAAGGGACCATCAGATCTTTGATTGTTAAAATAGTTCATGTACTAATTTGTTACCACAAGAAACCCATATAATATTTTAAAGACTTTGTCAAAATAGTTTATATACTAATTTGATACCCATTGATTCATGAAAAGGAAACCAACACTAAAACCATCAGATTATTTGGATACTTAGCCAAAAACAAACCCAATGGATTATATATATGCAAGACCATCCGATTATTTAGGACACAACCAAAATTAGTTCAAGTTTCTAGTATGTCCACCGATTTATTTCTTAACTCTAGGTTCTTTCAAGTGAAGTCATTTGTTTATTATTTAAGTGGGGTTTATGGTATTCACGCAACAACCATCATTACTTCCCTGTAACAAGTCCATCTGATTTAGGTTATTAGAGAACACCATCATTTGTTTCACTTAAGAGAAAATCAGCAAGGTATATACTATAGAAACCATTAGTTCCTTTCCATAACATAAATCAATTCTATCACTTTTTATGTCCTACCATCGTTTCATCATCTTCAAGTTCAAAACAGTTCATATTCATGAAACAAGAGGATTTATACATGCAAAAAAAGCTAGTTAACCTCACATAAACCACTTGCCATAAATGTAAAATAGTTTACAATGATCATCATCCACTATATCAACTATGATTTAGGTATGATCTATATGATGCAAGTTGAGAGCAAGCTAGAAAAAGGGATGAAGATTATGTAGATCACCTATACATAGGGGGTGTAGGTCCAAATAGAAAGGTATGTCAAAGAGAGAAGATGAAACCCTAACTTGCACGTCGAAGCTCAAAAACAACTCCTACCTCAAGATCAAGATGAAACTAGGGAAAAGAGAGAAGAAAAGGAGATTTTCATCCACATGTGCATAACTTATCTTCAAAAGAAACTAAGGTTTTGTCCAAGTAAGAAGAAAGGAGAGAGAGAACCAAAACAAATGAGATAGAGATGAAGGACTTAGTTAGGTCAAGAGCTAAGTTAGAAAGTCTAGAGTTGCTTCATCAAAACCCTAAAGCCACATGCATGCAAACTCCACCCAAGCTTTAGCCTCCAAGATCTTATCCTTCTCTACTAAGAAAGGGATTGAGCCTTCCAAACATAAATAAGAAGAAGAGAGTGCAAAAGGTTCGTTTGGGTGAAAGGAGAGATGGATATAAATCTTAGGATGAAAGAGAGAAGTGGTTAGAGGTGTCAAAACATGCATGTAATGTGTCAAAAAGCAAGTAAACATCATAATCCATGCATGGAAAACTTACATCGGATCTTTGCAAGGTTTTACATGTTTTTATACCATAGAAATATCATCAAGATGTATTATCAGAGTCCCCATCAGATATTTCATCGGTACCATCAGAAAACCCATCAATTCTTTCTCTATACTTAGACATTTTGCAAAAGCTGACCACTCATCGGATCATTCACATCAAACAGGGTTTGCATTGGTTCTAGGGCATCAAGGACAAGACATAGGACCTCAAATACAAGGAGTAACCTTGGAATCTTTTCCCCTCAAGGTGATACCATCAAATCTTATATACACTTCAAAAAATCATCAACATACTTAGGTGAAACCATAGATTTCCAGCCTACCAAGTAGAAATCAACAAACTGATGGTGCATCTAGGTATATAAAGATGCATTTGTATCAAACATCAAGAAGATTATTATGAAGAATACAATCATGAATGAAAATTATACATAAAACCCTAGAATTGGGTAAATTGTATAAAGGTTCATATAAGCACACAAATTGCTTAACTTAAGCAAACAATGTCTGATTTGGACCAAACTCGAAACTTAGCTTTGTCAACTAATTTCAAAATTTTACTTAGGTTTTAGTCAAGGAATTAAGAAACCAATTAAATCAATTAAGAATGTTATATCCATAAACGCCTAACAAGGATTCCTCCTCCTAAATCCTATGAAAACAAGAATTGTACTTCATACGCATCTCATCCTCTAACTTCCATTTGGCTTCGCCTTTACACCATTGTGATGGCAAAACACCTTCACTGAGGCTATATCTTTGTTTCTCAACTTTTTCACATGCTTCTCAAGGATCAACACATGACCCTCCACATAAGAAATATTCTCATCCAACTCAACCTCCATTGGATGGACCATTTGCTCTATATCTGGGTGACACTTCCTAAGCATGTAGACATGAAAGACATTGTGCAACCTGTGCAACTCTAGCAGTAGATCCAACTTGGATTCCACCCTTCCAACACGTGACAAGATATGGTATGGTACCATAAACCCCTAACAAGGACTTCGCCCCCAAAGTCCTATGCAAACAAGGATCATACTTCATATGCATCTCATCCTCTAACTGTCATTTGGCTTCATCTACACCATTATGATGCCACAACACCTCCACTAATGCTATATCTTTCTTTCTCAACTTCAGCACATGCTTCTCAAGGATCAACACATGACCTTACACATAAGAAATATCCTCCTCCAACTCAACCTCCACTGGATGGATCATTTTCTTTGTATCTGGGTGACATTGCCTGAGCATGGAGACATGAAAGACATTGTGCAACTCTAGCAGTAGATCCAACTTGTATACCACTCTTCCAATATGTGACAAGATAGGGTATGGTCCCATAAACCTAGGAGTCAACTTACCCTTCTTATCAAATCTCAACACACGCCTTTCCACGGGAAAACCTTGAGATACACATGGTATCCATCTTGTAACTCTAACAGTTTGTGATGGTTATCAGTCGATGACTTCTGTCTATCTTGAGGTGAATGTTGTTGTATCACCGTGATGGTAACACTCGAGCCCACAACCTAAGGCTGTAGTAGAGTTTTAGGAATGATGAATGACCTCACACACAACCACTAGTTTTAACTGTACACTTCATCCTCTCTAACGCACAAGACAGGATAAACTTCTTGAATGGTCACCCATCCTAATTCTACTCCAAGTTGAGCATGCTTAACTATGGAGTTCCTTACTAATGGTTCCTTGGAAAGGAGGTTCACCTTGGTGATATGGGTATTCCTATCATTCCCTCTAAGATAATTTTATCTGAGACCTCAAATTCTGGGATGTTACAATATCCCCCACTTAGACACTTGACTTCCCCGTCAAGTCTCAACTATATGGCCTCATAATCTTTTCCCATTTCAATGCAGACCCAAATGGCCCATGTACACCCAGCTCCTGACAATGGCTACCAACACATAGGTGGATCCATCAAATCGGATAACCATTTCCAACATGCCTGAATACTACCATCACATGGGTAGCTCCATCAACTCAGATAGCCCTTTCCAACATGCGTGGACTGCACAGTTCAAAGACTAGCACATCACAAGCCCATGTGGGCCCCACCTACTGGAGGGGAATTGGCTCTGATACCATTTGTAGCACTCGAGCCCACTGCTCAAGTCTCTAGTAGAGTTTCAGGAATGATGACTGACCCCAAAGACAACCACTAGCCTTAACTGTGCACTTCTTCCTCACTCACATGCAAGCCAAGATAAACTTCCTGACTAGTCACCCATCCTAGTACTACTCCAAGTTGAGCATGCTTAACTATGGAGTTCTTTAGTGATAAGATCCCTGAAAAGGAGGTGCACCTTGGTGGTATGGGTAGTCTAATCATTCCTTTTAAGATAATTTTATTCGAGACCTAAAATTCTAGGATGTTACATTGATCTTCTCTATAGTCTGTTATACTAACCCATGACCCAAAAGCTTATACTACCATGTCTCATACCAGCAAAGGAGGGACTAACAATGTATCCCATACAAAGTCTTGTATGGTGCCATGCCTATGCATCTCTGATAGTTGTTTTTGTAGGAAAACTAAATCAAACTCAAATGCACATCCCAATTGCCAAGAAACTGTAGAACACACACCCACAAAAGAACTTTCAAAGTCTGAATGGTCCTTTCTAACTGACCATCTTCCTATGGGTGGAATGTTGTACTAATCTTAATTGTGTCCCCAAAGATGTATGCAGATGTTCCCAAAATCTCTTATAAATTGAGGACCTCTGTCAGATAGTTTGGTAACTGGTATAACATGTAGACAAACAATTTCATCAACATATATATGAGCCAACTTATTTGTTGTATATGTTGTCTTAATTGGAAGGAAGTGGGTTGACTTAGTCAACCTACCAACTAGGAAGACCAACCATATGTAATCATGAGCTTTGGTTGTCCTAGGAAGACAAACCAAAAACGTTTATGGTTATATGATCCCATTTCCACTATGGTATTAGTAAAGGTTGTAATGTCCCTGCATGTTTCTAGTGTTTTGCCTTGACTTGTTGACAAACTAAACACATATAGAAGAACTCTGCCACATCACACTTCATACCTGGACACCAGTACAAATCCTTTAGATCATGGTACATCTTTGTATTGTTGGATGCATCATGTACATTGAGGAATGAGCCTCCACAAATACAATCTCCCTCACTCCATGTCAAGTACCATCTCCCTCAGTTCATCAACACCTGGAACCACTGTCCTATTGTGGAAGCAAAGAGTACCATCATCTGACTTGTGGAAACTATCATGCTTCCCACTACAAAACTCTTATTTGATATTGATGTATCACTGTATCATTCTTCTGTGCATCTCTGATGTACTGTATCAGGGCAGGATTAACTCACAATTGTGCTAGCAACCCTGCCAATAGAGATACTTCCAGTTGTACTGTAACATACCAAAATTTGGATACTAAAACTATGTTGAGATATAATGTGGAATTCCCTCAAACTTGATATCATTATATTTTTTTGATCAATCATCAAATTTTGGATGTTATTAACATTCACTTTTATTCTTTTGAGTTGACTCTCCTCTCTAGAGAATTAATTGCAAACATGTCCTCCAATTTTACTTAGTTAGTCATCCCATTACAAGTTTGTGCAATTCAATGTTGTTGGGCCTACACATTTTCCTCTGACTTTCCCCGAAACAAATACTCTGGATTTATAAAGTAATGGCCGTGGAATCTAGAAAAAAAACGTTATCATATAAAAAATAAACTGGTATTAGGATCAATTATAAGATAAGTTGAGTTAGATACATTGTTTCATAAATTGATGATGCAAATGTCTTTAAATATTTTTCAAATAGAACATAAACCCATAGTTAAAATCCCATAGAAATTGGCCTTGTAGTGTAGGAGTTATAAAAGGAATTAGTAAATATGGTATTAACTATATCATTAACAAGATATTTTAAATAAAGTAAATGTGGTATTAAATGGTAGGTGGCCTTGGCCTATCCATCATGCAAACCCTGGAGCCATTTCCATGTAATGCGACTGTTACATATCTACTGATGAAACCTGTCATTTCCTCCGCTTTCCTTACTAAACACCCCGAACCCTCCCCTTAACTGAATTGCTAAACTCAACACCCTAAGAACCCCAAATGCTCACAAATCTTTAACTCAGTGGGAGTTGTCATCTCCCTTACTTCCATCACCTTCATCCTTAAGATCTCTAACCATTCACATGGATGGCGCATGTAGTTTGAAGGGTTACTCAACCTCGCCAGGGAGCGCCGCACAATGTCGCCAACCTATACATGAACATCGTTGATCTGCAGATGAAAGTCTAACCATCTCAACCCCGCCACCATCATCGTGATTGTAGCCACCACCTATGCAACCCTATAGAACTATGGCTTGATCCTGACCCCATCCAATAAGACACCAACCGTGACCTCCAAAACCAAATTTCAATCTACTGCTACCAAGCTTCTCTCCGTGGCTACCCCATGAGTGCGGAGACCGCCACACATAGGAACCTCTCTATGGACGAATCAAAACTAGTGATGCTGCCTCAATATCTCACTACCTTCTGGAAGAAGAAGGACAACCTATTGTCGACTCTGTAATCTCCCTTGATCCCACTATTGATATGAAATCAGATCGCAGACCTACCATACAACCATAGCCCGTGCCACCAGCGCATCTCTCCTTCCTCCACCTATGATGCTAATAGGATTAGAACCTTTCCAACAACCGTGGACCAAATCCGATGTTGATGACCACCATAGAAACCCTAACACCTACAACTCTCCAATCTAGGGCATCACACCTCGACCCCCAACACGTCTACTCTACTACAAACTCCTCTCATTGCACCCAGCCCTAGTGCTGCCACCACCATCACACCATACTACCGATGACGATTAAGGATGTTGCACCATCCTCCCCTCAACCATAAACAATAGGGTGCCACTCTTACAATAGGGTTGGTTGTGCATAAGGGATGAACAATGTTTGGGTCCTTGGGTCCACCTGCTACAACCAATGCCTTACCCCTGTTATCTCAAAATGACACATGACAGCGAGGAGCAGAGACTAGAAATATTGTAGAACCTCGAGAACCTCAGGAATGCAATCCACTCCCAGGACACCTAAATGTTAGAGGTACCAGGTCGACACCCCTCCTCACATTCTTTTTTACACAATCAACATGCATATCTATAGCAATACAAATAAATCAAAAGCAAAGTTAGGAACTAGATAACTTAGGGAAATACATCAATGAATTAGATAGACAAATGTATAGTGAAACCAAGAAACACCTAAATATCATAAAGCATACATGGGTACAATTCAAATAGGGTGCTATATTGATATATCAAGGAAAACTTTTAATTAATCCATGACATGGGGTATAGTTGGCCTAAATAGATAATGAGACTTATGATTCGTATAATGGATATTCCAACTTTATAAGGTGACAAATTAATAAGAATAAATATGTTAAGAAATAAATTTGACAAATTAAATCCCTCAATGTTACTATTTTACAATCCATGCAAGGAAATGAGTTCCTAAAAAGTGTGGTCACAATACAAAACATGGACATATATATGCATATGGTCTCTACTACTGTATTATATAATAGACATATAATAGATGAATACATGAATCATGTATACAATAGGCATGCACAATGATTAGAATATTACATGTGACTACAAGAATAAAGATGACTACTATATTAATGCACTCAATATGGGATATTATAACAACCAATGGTGATAAAATAGTCTACGCACTAAGGAGAAAATTGGTAAATTCACCTAATAGGAACCTAGGAAGTGATTCCAAGCCAAGAAACATCAAATAACCTTAGTACCATTTCATTTGCTAGATTCGTGATAGAATGGCATCTTGATCCTTGTGTACACCTTGATTTGAAAATACTCGATTGGAAAAAGGTATTAAATTCTCAATACTTTATTGAACTATATATTCCTCTTGCTTTTCATCTACATAATTATGCAAAAGTTGTGAACCAATTTTTATTAACCTTTCCCTCTTATTGAAGTTCACCACCAATAAATTTGAATGTTGTGTGATTCAGAAATTGAAATATTGTTGGATTTTGATACTGGCCCAAAAACTTGAAACATTGGCTAAGAGCTTTGGCTAACTAGATTCGGTTGGTCACATCCCCCAACCATGAGCAGAGGATAATAGACAATTAGAGGTCCCCTAGTATTGGTTACTCCATAGACAAAAGTGTTGTCCTCTCATAGAGGGGAGAATTCTAGACACCTAGCCACTAGCGAAGACAAAATATATATTGATTATGCCAATGGATTGATCTTGTCATTTTAAATAATTTGATATCTATATATTAGTTTTGAGGAAAATCTTTTCATTTTAAGATCTTGATATTAGTTATAGAAATCACTTTATTATTTACTAGCTATCACTATGAATGATAGTACTTTTTTAAAACTAGTATGGTAACTAGACTATCTTTTGGTTATCCTCGTAGTCCACCAAACAATCTTACCTAGATTTGATCTCATAACTTTATTTTTTAATAGCTCAATAATTGGATTTAGTACCAGCAATTCTGAACTTTATTTACCCTTCATGGGGTCCATGTGTGTTTTTGTTCCTCTGGGAACACATGGACAGGTGGTGCAAGAAAGACTTACAAGAGACATTCAGGAGTTGTCCCCTATTGAAGACTAGATCAGAGTCAATGCATGTTCTTAAACTTTATAAACATATTTGTAAGATTTTGCAACTCTGATGTAAAGCATGATTGTACCAAATATTGTTTATACTTTTGATATATTTTGTAAATATTTGATCGTAAAGATTGAGTCTTTACATGTCCATTCAAAAAGCGATATCCGCATATCCCACTTGTGGCACACCATGACGTGTAACTATGACTTATCTACAAACAATGACGAAGATGATTTCATGTTGAAAGAATCAACCATCACATTCATCATCCCTGGATGTTAGTCTATCATGCACTCATAGTATTTGATCAAATCCATCCATCTCCTCTGCCTCATGTTCAACTCCTACTTCGAGAAGATATATTGGAGGTTCTTATGGTCAGTGCAGATTTGACACTTTTTCCCATACAGATAGTGCCTCTAAATCTTCAGGGCATGAACCAAGGCTACTATTTCCAGGTTGTGTGTTGGGTTCTCCTCATGTTTCTTAAGTTGTCACGATGCAAAAGAAATCATGTTATTTTCATGCATCAGTATGCATCAATACGCATCCCAAGCCGTTCTACAAAGCATCACAAAAGACAATCTAACCTTTCCCTTGCTCTAACAGCACCAACACTAGAGCACCGATCAACTTTTCCTTCAACAAATGAAACAAATGCTAACACTTGTCAACCCAGACAAAAGGAACACCTTTCCTAGTAAACTTGGTTAGGGGTAACAGTATATCACTAAAATTCTTGATGAATCTCTAATAGTAACTTGATAAACAAACGAAGCTTCAAACTTTAGTATGTGTCTTGGGCTAATCCAATTCTAGCACAGACTCCATCTTCTTAGGGTTAACACAAACACCCTTAGAATATATGACATGACCAAGAAAAGACACCTTGGTCAACTAAAGTTCACACTTGTTGAACTTAGTATACAGTCGGTGCTGCCTCAACAACATTAAATCTGGTAGAAGATGCAACTCATGCTACTGACTGTCCCTAGAGTATATCAAGAAATCATCTATAAACACCACCACAAACTGATCATGGTAGTGTATGAACACCTTGTTCATCAAATCCATAAACGTTGTTGGTGCATTGGTTAGCCCAAACGACATAACAAGGAACTCATAATGACCATACCTAGTCCTAAAAGTAGTCTTAGGTATATCATCTTCCTTGATCATCAACTGGTGATATCCTAACCTCATATCTATCTTGGAGAACACTGTAGCACATTTCAGATGATCAAACATATCGTCGATCATTGGCAACGGATCCTTGTTCTTTATTCTAACCTTGTTCAATTGTCAATAATCTATGCAAAACCTCATGAAACCATCCTTCTTCTTCAAAAACAACATGGGAGCACGCTAAGGGGAAGTGATCGGTCTGATGAAACCCATCTTTAGCAACTCCCGTAACTATTTCTTCAAGTCCTACATCTCTTTTGGTGCCATCATATAAGGTTCTTGTGCAATGGCTTGAGTTCCAAGGATAGATTGATCTCAAAATAAATCTCTTGAGGAGGTAGAACACTAAGAAAATCATTTGGAAAGACATTCTGAAATTCTTACAGTACCTGTACCTCTTGGATACTAGGGTCTCTCACCTTGGCATCCACAACATATGCCTAGAAAGCCTAACATCCTTGTCTCATAAACTTCTCTACTATCACAACCGACATCAAATATGTAGGAAAAATCTTCATATCTCTTTGCAAAGTCCAAGAGACATCTCCATCACACACGTTGAAACTACTTTTCGAAACAACCTTGTACTTTTGCAAGGTATCCTTACCCAGGATCACATTGAATCCATGCATGTCAAGTATCATAAGGTCTACTTGAATGTTGTGTATTGAGAAAGAAATAACATAAGATGGACACACCTCCCGCAGCTCAGTAGAACCAAAGAAATGGGTTTCTAGTAGGAAAATATCATATCTTCTACAAATGGGTAGATAACAACTACTTATCATCTATGTGGTGATAAAAGAGTGCATCACACCTGAGTCAACCAAAATAGATATTAAAAAAGAAGCAGATAAGTCTGAATGAAAAAGTTTTATCTGACCTATTACGACTCATGGATTGACCACTCCCTCTAGCAGATTCAAGCATATAATCTATTCTTCGTATGTTTTCATCCTCAACCTCTTCTAGTTGGTCCAGATGACCCTATCTACTATGCCTAAGCACATCCTCTACCACTTCCACTTGTATACTACTGCTTCTGCAAACCTCACCGACTCTGCCTCAACTGCTATGTCACTTCGTCATTCTTCATAGGTCAAACCCACATCATATGCCCAACTTGTCCACATTCGTGATATGTTCTAGTATTGTACTGTGGCCTAGACAACCCTATCACTAACACTGACATTCGTACTGGGTGCTCCTACTGGCAAAAAGATACACCCTCTACCCATACTAGGGGACCACTATCACTGCACTCATGATCTCAACACATAAAAAATCAATTTCTATTGCGACTATTGGTAATGTGAAAATGAGAACCTTGACTTTTGAGGCCATGAGATGATTGTCCTTGAAATTGAGCTAGCCTCTTCTTAGCATTGGCTTCATACTTCTCGAGAGAAGACCTTTCAATCCTCCTCATTGACTCCACAAAGGTAGAGAACCTCTCTGTATTCTCCAAAGTAGATGTTATGTCATATACAACTCAGTACGTAAACCCTTCTCAGACCTCTGAATCCTCTCCTTCTCATGTGGTGCCATATGCGGAAAACCCTCAAAAGCTACTTAAACCTTGCCTCATACTCATTGATGGACATCGACCCTTGGTGTAACATCTCAAATTGAGATGTCTTCTCATCTAGATACATCTCTGGGAAGTAGCGGCTCACAAAACACTGTCAAAACTCTTCCGAACTCATTATGACTCTTGGTTTTTTCTCTTCTTCTATGGCCCACCAATGGCCAACATTATCCTTCAATAGGTAAACAACATGCTTCACCTTGTACTCTTCTAGGATGGTCAGGATTTTAAATACCTTCTCAATCTCAATTAACCACATGTCGGTGTCTGTCAGGTCGAATGTACTCGCGTACTCATTCGCTCCCACACACTTCAACTGCTCGAACGTCTTCCTCAAATCTAGTATTCCGCATTAGGGATGGCTTCCCTAGGCAAAGATGTAGGTGCCCTATTCGTTAAATATGTAATCATCACCATGAGTTGTCCAAACATGGACTAGAAATCTGGATTTGCCATGGTTGCAGGGTCAAAATGAGGCACTATAGGCTATTCTGGCCACATCATAGACACTCTTCCATCACGTGCCTACCTCCTGCCACCACTTCCTGGTATGAAATAGCTACTCTCTTCACGCTCTTTACGTTCTCTAGACATATCTGCATAAGCATAAGCTATGATCAAATATGTTGCATTATGTAAGAACATACACAAAACCTAAGTCCTATGTCCCTGTAGACTCAACAAACATAAAGCTCTAATACCACCTAACTGTGACACCTCACCATGCTAAATGAGATTACTCAAAACAAAGAACATGATCGATTTCTAATTAACAACATATCCAAAAAATAGGGTAAATTAAACTTATTAAAACGTCACCAACATCTTTAGGGATAGTTACATATAAGTCCAGCACATACCATATCAAGTTGTACATATCTATCCAGTGGCCTCAACTGCAACTTGTATACAAGAGAGATGTTTCGTATATACACATGCCACATACATTATCATAGTACTACCAAAAACTTGAGTCGATATACATATCATCTACAAAACATCCCCCGCATGCATCCTAGAGTACATGGACGAATCTAGGACACAATAACTACTAGACAACCTTCTCCTCCTACAGATCTCTGAGCTTCTCTTCCTCACCTCCACAAACTTGACGATGTTGCTGACAATCACCTAAAAAGATGTTGAGACCAATGAGGTGAGACCCATATTCCAGTGAGAGATATAACTATCAACAACATTTGTAACTAACAACATGTCATGTTATTTAAATGGATTGAGCAGATGAAACAAGTATAACAAGTATAATATAACAACAAGCATGCTTAACATGATATTTAGGGAAATAGATAAAGCTATCACTTTTTAAATTGTTCATTTCTCTTATTGGAAATTTTTTTAACTAAGCATTATAAGAAACAAGGCAAAGGTTATCATCCAATGTGAATTGATATCCAACCAAGCAGATATACTACATGGCTAGATTACATCTTTTATTAAGCCATGTGGAGTTTGAGCGTACCACCCAAACATCTAACTGATTGTATAAGATCTAGGAGATCAGAAATCCTATGATCTCTCCCTCTCAGTCAGTATGAGTCAATACAATGACATATCACTCAAGCTACCTACAACGACACATAGTTAGGCTACTAGCAACATAGTCTGCCCTCAGTACATGTCATGAAACTAGAAAAAAGGTATACAAAAACCTATCATCTGAGGTACAACCGCAATTGTCCTCAATCACATCACATATACAATTATCCAAGACACAACCTCACCACTCTCAACCTGAGGCAAGACCGTTGTCGTCCTCCACAACCTTGGGATCAAGACATCAAGGATGTATTCTCCCTGCTCCTACACATACTCAACAGTATGTGACTCTGAGCTTCCATTCTAGAATACTCGTTTCACCATCCAGCAAGTCCTGACACTAGGATCGTTCTACAAAACATGGCACCACATGATTAAGGTTTGATTTGATTAGTTAGTTCCAATTGGGTGCATTAAGGCTGCATCAATCAAGTTACATACAAACCCTAGAGGATTTCTACAAAAGCATGGGTATAGTACAACTCTTAAAAATATAAAACTTAAGATATATATGTTCTTTATCAAAACAACATCAGTTATTAATCCCTCACCAAAATCATGATGAGGATTACACCCCAACTAGGGCATAACACATCCCACAAGATATTATGGCTAACAACAATCATCCTCCTCTAAGCACATCATTTTCATCTTAGTTTTGCAAAAGATTCACCATATTCTCAAGAGACATACCATTCCAAGCTTAGTACAAAGGCACATCAAACATAGGAGCCATGGCATTATTAAGAGTAGCATAATAGAGTTACTCTAACATTATGAATAAACCATTCACCATAGTAATCATCAATATAAGGTAGGGGTATTAATCCATCATTATTTAACAATATTACAAGAGAAATTAAGATATTTATGTTGCATTTATTTCATCAAAACAACACATATAATCAACTTATTGGTTCATTTGATACCCATAAACAACCCATCAGATTATTGAGGGACATAGTAGGAAAACAATAGTTAGTTAACTAGGTTGAACCATCATTTTATTAGGATACATAGGGGAACCATCAATTCTTTGTACACAATGTAAGTACATCGGTTCATTTCTATACTTAGTCAAAAACTCAATGTTTCATGTCTACCTACCATCGATTCTTTGAAGTAGTTAACCAAGACAGGGACCATCAGATCTTTGTTTTGCTTAACCACATGAAACCCATCGAATCTATTAAAGTCTTAGTCAAAATAGTTCATATACTAATATGATACCCATCGGTTCATGAAAAGGATGCCAACAATAAAACTGTCATATTATTTGAATACTTAGCCAAAAACAAACCCATCAGATTATATGTATGCAAGACCATCCAATCATTTAGGACTTAACCAAAATCAGTTCATGTTTCTAGTATGTCCATCAGTTTATGGAAGAGTACACATAAGACCATAGATTGATTTCTTAACCTTAGGTTCTTTCAAGTGAAGTCATTAGTTTTTTACTTAAGTGGGGTTTATGGTATTCACACTGAAGACATCATTACTTTCCTTCAACAATTCTATCGAATTTAGGTTATTATAGAACACTATTGTTTCTTTCACATAAGAGAAAATCAACAAGGTACATACTAGACAAACCATTGGTTCCTTTACTATAATAGAAATTAGTTGTATCCCTTTTTATGTCCTACCATAGTTTCATCATATTCAAGTCCAAAATAGTTCATATTCATGAAAGAAGAGGATATATGCATACAAAAAAAAGCTAGTTAACCTCTCACAAACCACTTTGAATTAATGTAAAACAGTTTACAAGGATAATTGTCCACTATATCAACTATGGTTTAGGTATGATCTATATGAAGAAAGTTATCAGCAAGTTATAAAATGGGATTATGGTTATATAACTCCACTCTAGATAGGTGATGAATGTCCAAACTGCAATGTAGCTCAAAGAGAAAAGATGAAACCCTAAATTGAACATCCAAGCTCCAAAATAACTCCTTTCTCAAGATCGATCAAAATGAAACTATGGCAAAGAGGAAATAGAGGAGATCTTCATCTACATGTGCATAACTTCTATTCAATAGAAACTAGGTTTTCATCCAAGGAAGAATAAAGGAGATATAGAGCTAAATGAAACAAGATAGATATTAAGGATGCACTTGCTTAGGTCAAGAGAAAGGTTAGAAACCCTAGAGTTTCTTCATCAATACCGTAAAACAACATGCAAGCGAGCTCCACTCAAGCTTTGGCCTCCAAGAGCTTCTCCTTCTCCACTAAGCAAGGGGCCAAGCCTCCCAAACAGCAAGAAGAAGAAGAGAGTGTAAAAGGTTTGTTTGGGTGGAATAGAGAGGTATATAAAATTTAGGATGAAAGAGAGAAGTTGGTAGAGGTATCAAAACATGCATGTCATGTGTCAAAAAGCCAAAAAACATCATAATCCGTGCATGTTGAACTTCCACTGGGTCTTTTCAAGGTTATGCAAGGCTTCCTCGTTAAAAAGAGCATCAAGATGTTTTATCACAGTCCCCATCGGATCTTTCATAGGTACCATCTAAAAATTCATTGATTATTTCTCTATACTTAGCCATTTTTCTGAAATTGACCACTCATCAAATCATTCACATCAACTAGGGTTTCCATTGGTTCTGTGACATCAAGGAAAATCTATAGGACAATCAGCTACAAGGGAGACACTTCAGATTTTTCCCCTCAAGGTGATACCATCAAATATTTTATACACTTAGAAAAATCATTAACAGACATAGCTGAAATTACATATTTCCAACCTACCAAAGGGAAATCAACTAATTGATGGTGCATCTAGGTACATTTTTTTTAAAGTCATGCATCTATTGTATTAGAAAAGTTGTGTCATTTCATTGAGGGGATATAGTTCTTTTAGGAAGTTGTTTATCAACAACAGATCACCCCTACTCCCCAACCCCAACTTGGCCAAGTTATGGGACATCGTATTACATTCCCGATGGACATGGGCAAGGATGAAAAACTCAAAAGCTTTGACATACTTCTCTATTTCCTGGAAAATCTGTGCCTGGGGTACAAGGCCTCTGTCAACATCATTCACCTGCTTGATCACATTGCTAGCATCGGTCTCGATCTCTAACCTGCAGCAGTTAAGCCTTTTAGCCACTTGAAAAACCATGAGAATAGCAAAACCCTCAGCCATTGTAGAAGCTCAGCATCCCAGAAAGGTCCTAGAAGCCACTGCCCGGATCGCTCCCCTGTCATCGCAAAAAACCACAACACAACAAGCTATAATGCCATTGATTCTAGGTACATAAAAATGCATATATATCAAACATAAAGAAGAGTATTATGGAGAATACAAGCATGAATGAAAATTACAGATAAAACCCTTGAATTGGGTAATTTGCATAAAGGTCCCTATAAGCACACAAATTGCATAACTTAAGCAATCAATGTGAGATTCGGTCCAAACTTGAAACTTAGCTTTATCAACTGATTCCAAAACATAACTTAGGGTTGGGTAAATGAATTAAGTACCCAATCATGTTAACTAAGTATGTTTATCCATAAATCTAGGTAAGGGGTCTTACATTCGTGTTGAGGGCCTGAAGAATGTGATCATATGTATAATAAGAGTACAACTATTCTTGTTGTGTTCCATGTTTGGATATTGTTGTGGAAGAAAAATATATGAAAATCATACATAATATTGGAATATGTTTTGACTAATGATAGATTATAATTAGTCATAATATTGAAATCAAGTCAAACACATAGGTACATGTTAGAGAATAATGTACCACACAGACCCACCTTGAGAGTGTTACATGAAAACCTTGAAATGGTAATCAGAATCAACTCTCAAATGATACTGATGATTGTGGTTCTTAGACTTGAAGTCACTACACTCATCACATGTTGTTTGATGAACTTTAACACCATCCATTGTGATCATGAATAAGGGTTTCCATAAACATGGTGATTGGGTATATTGTGATACATGGAACTGACTATGAGTGATGTAGATGGGATTTGTCCCTCCTATTGAGAGTTTGATATCCCAGGTCTATGATAAGAAAGACTAAAAAACACATGGTCATGCACATGTGACTCAAGACATGATATGTGAACTCAATATATCTCAACAATATACTCTAGTTTAGGAAACATATATTGAGTATTAAGTGGATGATTATTTCTTGCCTCATATTCATTCTGGATATTAGAGAAAAATGAACTATACAATCATGTTAAAACTGATTATTGAGTGTAGATTGAAGTTTATCACCAACTTTGCAATTACATTGGTGGCAATGATGTGTTGTTAGATACCCCTAATTGTTTGTGTAGTCATAATGGTTATGGACATCACTTCCAATGTAATATTGGATCTTTAGGGTCACACTCATAGGATGCACTTAGAATAGGATTTTAATCATGGATAAGATTTAACTTGGTTACTAAAAGTGTCTAGATAATCAAATAAACAACACTAGTTGTGCTAGTCGACTAACTGGAGTGTCTACTTGATTGGTTGGTGCGCCAGTCGATGGACTGGAGTGTTCATCCAACCGACTAGACCTTATTGACCCTGACTGATAGAACCAACAATTCGACATGTTGGAGAGTCTGACCAACTGACTAAACCAAGTTCCCAACAGATGGTGAAAATATTGAGTCAACCGACTGGAATGTCCAACCGACTAACTGGTATGTCCAGTCGACCGACTGGATGTAAAATGACTAGTTTGATGGGGTTGTATGATAAATAATATGTGCAATGAGGTGCATTAATCATCACACTAAAAGAAAATATTATTGCATTGCTGGACACAAGCCAATCGATCGAATGGATAGTCCAGTTGATCGACTGATGTGCCAATTGACCAACAGGATGGTCCAATCAATCAATTAATTGTTTGTATCATCTGTCAAGCCCTGAGATATGACCATTTGTATCCCCTGGGTTTTGGAAACCCTAGCTCATACACTCCTATATAAGGAAGGGGGTGGTCAAGGCTCAAGAGACACAATACACATGATGTCTAAATAAGAAGTCCAGAGATTATCACAAGACTCCTTATCTCATAGTTCTAATAATATGTGAGACAACATAGTAGTATTACCCAAAAGGGACAAATAGCAAGGGGAAAGGAACTCGATGCTAGCATGTTGATAAACAAAAGGACAACTCATTTCCATTAGCTCTAGAAGCCCAACTTGGAATTCGAGGTGGTCCATGTGAAATAAGTAGATGCATGGAAGATTTTGTTACCATGCTAGGAGGATTTCCTCAACCATGATCTGTGTGTACTACACCAGAAGAACACATGTGGTTGTCATCCATGTGTTTCTTGAGAAGGAAGCACATCTCTCTAGAAGAATATTCGATGGACTTGATCCAAGAAAAGGTATGTTTTGTACCCTCCTTCGTAGATACATTGCTGTTCACATGATCTGTTGGTTAAGGAGAATATGGGTAGAATTATTTTTCTACTGCCTACTCTGTCCCCATATTTCCCTACAATGGTATCAAAGCCACATCAATTTATGATGTATTAGTATTTAAATCGATATGATCATATTTCATTTTACTATTTATTGTTTCATTTGATGCAAACATTTAATATTTAATGTTCACATATCCAATTTAATACCAAATACACTAGGGAATATCACATAAACACACACACACTTTATATATATATATATATATATATATATATATATATATATATATATATATATATATATCGGCTAAAAGAATTGTGTACCTGAGTACATGTAGCATACATATACCTATCTTCATTTGTGATGATTACATAAGTATAAAAAGCAATCCAACCTTACGGATGTGATGCATACCCCTTAGATTACATGTGTATCAAAAATCACTTCAAACTGAGGTTCCTAGATCATCAAATGAAAGAATATACAAATTTTCTAATCAAAAGTAAGTTGTAGAAATCACAAAAACCGTTGAATGATATATTGTTATACCTCATGATATACATGAGGAATGATTGTGATTTTTTGAACACATCTAATCTATTGAATTTTGATTCAATCTATAAGGTTGGATTGAACAAACATATTCTACATATGTCATTTTTATGGCCGATACACATAAGTTGCATGTACCGGCCGGTACACACTTCCTAACCTCAAATATATATATATATATATATATATATATATATATATATATATATATATATGGTAGTGATCTAGTGAGAAACATCCTATGGTGAGAGCATGAGAGGCATTTGAATAACTACAAATTTATAAGTGTTTTTCAAAATACAACAACATAGATGGAGAAAAACATCATTTCATTTACCTTATGACAAAAAATCCTTGCAATAAAACATTGTTTACATGTTCATATGGACAATATACACTTTTTACATCCAACGGTTAGCCTGAAATTCAATATAGAGCGAAGGAAAATATTTTGTTGTTGTGAATGATCAACAAATTGTATGGTGATGCAATTTTGTAGGAAAATAGATATTAAGGCATACTTGTAATCTATGCAGTTGGATTATGAAAATTTGACCTATGTGGAGAGTTATTCAAATTCCTATCATGCTCTCACCAAGACATGTTTCTCACTAGATTGTGTCCCTATAAATATATCCATACATGTCACCCTAAAATGGTTTTGATGGATGATGTATGCATGGTTATGGCCAAAACACCTTGGATACTTGTGTGGTTGTATGGTTTATTTCCTATCTTATAAATCCAGTTTGAAAATCGAGACTTCCTCTTTTTTCTACAAATGTAATTAATGCTTAGCCCTTTTTGTTTCCCTCAAATATGACTTGAGTTATTCACATTACACAATGTAGTATGCAGATAGGATTAGCATAAGTGTTGTTTTTGGGAAGAAGAAGTCCTTTTGACCAACTAGAAGTCGAGTCAATCGATCAGAGGATAGCAACAGACAACTGAACAACTAGAGGCCCAACTGACTGAGTAGAAGAGTACAATCAACCTTTTGAGCAAGGAGCTATTCGACTGACTGAAAGAGACCATCCAACTGACTAGAGGTTGAACCGATTGACTGGACGGTCAAATTGATCGATTGGCCTATTCTCAACACAAGCTGCTCTAATGGAGGAGGATACATATAATGTATGACCTTTAGTGGACAACAATAATTTGTGGCTCCAAAGAATTACATTAGTGTGACCATAACCATCACTCAAATATTTTCTATTGCATGTCTCATTTGAGGATATATTATGTATATGATACATATTATAACTATGTGGTGATTGTATATGTATATGTATATGTATTTATAAATAAAATCCCTCAATAAATATTAAGTCTTTGATGCTTTCACCATAAGTAGCACACATGAAAAGATTGACCGACCAAGTGTTGGTTACACCAAAGCATAATGTGCCTTCTATCTCGTGGAAGTGTGATGGTAGTTATGTAGGTTTGCCAAATCTGGGTGTATTTCTATCATGTTGGCTTTTGGTCCAGACATAAATAGGTGGCCTTAATGAGACTAAGTGCCTAGAAGAATACAAATAGACTATGATAAGGAGTTGTGCATACCATATATCCAAGAATTTTATTGGATGCAATTGGCAAATGTTGCCTACCTTAGTAATTAGTTATGGATTCCAACATTAGTTTTTGTAATAAGTCAATTATTTTGGGTCTTGGATCACTAGAGGATTGTATACTGTGATCATCCAAGTTGATAGTGAGGTTTATCAATTTGAAAAAAATAGTGGGAGTGATAATTAATATCATTAATAAACTTAGATCAATACCAAAGTGTTTTGACATATATAAATTTTCTATTTTAGAAACAAATGGAAAATACCAACAAATTATCATTGTAATTGGTCCTTAGGAAGGAAAAAAATAAATGGGACAAACTTCCATAATTGGTTTAGGATTTTGAGAATGGTTCTCACTCATGAGCACAAGTTCAATGTCTTGGAGACACCAGTTCTAGAGGAATCTGCTACCAACATGCCTAGGGCTGAGGTGGATGCTTAATGGAAGCATGCCAAAGATGCCACATACATAAAGAACCTCATCATATTTTATATGAACCATGAGTTACATATGCAACATGAAAATATGGACGTTTTTGAGATGGTAACACATCTTAAGAATATATATCAGAATCATGCAAATAAAGAAAGGTACAATGTCTCTATGGTGCTCTTTGAGTGCAAGATGATGAAGCAAGATCTAGTAAAGGAGCATGTGATAAATATGATTGGGCATGTAGAACATATAGAGAGAATGGAATTTCCTTTGAGCCAAGAGTTGGCCACTAATCTGATTCTAAAATCATTTCCTATATCATATATCTAGTTTATCAAGAGCTATTACTTGAATGACTTGGCTAAACTGTTGTCTGAATTGATTGTCATGTTGATAAATGAAAAAGTATGAATGAAGAAGGACAAGCCTAAACTCATGATAGTGATTCAAGAAGGGGTGTCCAAGGGAGAAGCAATGCTAAGAGAAATTTTGAGTCTAAGTTAAAGTCCCAGTCTTCTACACTCAAGATAAGGAGAAGGGTAAGTGCAAAAGGAATATGTTCTTTTCACTTAAAGACACCTAGGAAGATGAATCAAGAGATAGATATCTATATTTTAGGTATGTATACACTAATGAGATAAATAATGCTACTTCATCATCTTTGCTATTGGATAACAGATTAGGACCTCACATATGCTATAACAAGTAGGATATGAGAAAAATTAATCCTTTAAAAAAAAGGATGAGGTGGAACTGATGGAGCAAGAGTTGTTGCCACTATAATCAAAACCTACCATTTATCCCAACCCAATGAACTTGTAATAGAATTATAAAATTTCTATTATGAACCTACAATTTATAGAAACATCATTTATGTTGTGTGGACAAGAGTGGATTCACATTTCATATACTAATTGGTGAATGATTTCTTTTATGGAAATTCCCAAAAGTCTCATGGTTTAAATAAATTAGCTCTAGAGACAAGAGTATATGACATAAATACCAAAAGGCTAAGATTTGATAAATAAAATGAAACATACCTTTGACAAAGTCTACTAAGGCACATAAATGATCAACACATCTCTAAATTCCATAAAGATGGGTATCTATACTCTTTTAATTTTGAATCACTAGGTACATGCGATTCTTGTTTATTAGGCAAGATGAAAAAAGCTCCTTTCACTGGGAACAATGAGAAAACAAGTGATATATTGGGACTCATACATAGTGATTTATGTTAGCCATGTAGAACAAATGCTATGGGTGGTTACTAGTATTAAAGCACTTTGATATTATCGATGTGGAGAATACTTGAACCAAAAGGTTTGAGGACCTTCTGTGAGACCATGGTATTGTACCAGAATGGACTTCAAAAAGACGGTATCGTATCTTGTTGACATGGTGTGATTAATGATGAGTCTAGCTAATCTTCCATCTTCCTTCTATGGAATATGCTTTACTAAACCACGATTTTTACACTAAACCACGTACCATCAAAATCAGTTCAAAAGACACCATATGAGATATGGGAAATGTCCTGATGAGTTTTTTAATGAGGATTTGGGGATGTGAAGCTTATGAGAGAAATTAATTTTTGAAAATCTTGGTCCCATATTGAACAACTTTTATTTGTTGGATATCTCGAGGGATACTACTTTTCGGTGCATTTATTTGTTGCCAATATTGTAGTGTTCCTCCAAAGGAATTTGATTCCAATGGAAATAGAGGGAGAGAAGTAGGACTTAAAGAAGTTCAAGACTAATAGGAAAAATATTGAACTTGTAGAGGTACAATAGGAACAAGGAGGGTCACAAACTATTGTGGAATATAAAGTTCATCATGTAACACATGAACCTCATATATCTAGTAGGACACACCTTGAGCCTAAAAGATTTGGATATCTTGTGACCCAAGAAGGAGATGAGTTGGTCGTAGATTATGAGCCAACAACCTACCTATGCTATTGAGGGACCAGAGTTTGAGAAATGGCTTGATGACATGAGATCTAATATTGTTTCTATGTACAACAAAAAGGTGTTGACCTTGGTGGATCCACCTGAAGGAGTAAAACCCATAGGGTGAAAGTGGGTCTTCAATAAGAAGACTAACATGGATAACATCCATCAAGATAATTCCTGACATTGCAACTTAGCTACAAAGGTCAATCTTTAGATTGAAGACAACATCTCAGAGATAGGATATTTGATTTGACAAGGAAATCAAAGAGTTTTGCTTGAATCGAAATGAATATGAAACATATGTGTATAAGAAGGTTAGTCAGAGCATAATTATATTCCTTAGATTGTATGTAGGAAAGATATCCAACCCTACAAATGGTAAGGAATTTGTTGGGAAGTACCTTCTATATGAAGGATCTAGGTGAAGCATCCTATCAGATAGGAGTCTAGATTTTTAGAGATAGACCTATAAGGCTTCTTGACATATGTAAGAGTACATACATTGACAAAATGTTGGAAGGGTTAAACATGCAAAACTCAAGGAGATGAATATGCCCATGTCCCATGGAATTAGTCTCTCTAGACCCCAGTGTCCCTATTCTTGTGAAGAATGGGAGCATATGAGTATGATGCCATATGCACCCACAATTGAATCTATCATGTATTCAATGTTATGCACTCATCCCAATGTGTCATATGATTGGGTATCATGAGCATGTGTCAATCATATCCCAATGAAGGTCACTGGAATGTCATATAGAACATACTTAAGTAGAACTGAGGATATTCTCATCAATTATGGTGATAAGTAAGAGTTGGGTGTAACATGTTACTCCAACGTGAGATTATAAACTGAAAAAGATATTGGTCACAATTTGTGTTTTTCCTTAACAAAAGAACTATATGCTAGAAAGGTTCTGAGCAAGAGACATGTAAGGAGTGGGATCCGAAAGGGGGTCCACTCCCTACTTAATTTGAGGAATTAAAAGTCATGTATCCAAACATACAAGTATTCTTGAATAGACATAATTTTTTTTCTATTCTCAAATGATGATATACAAAAAGAGACCAATGTATTTAGCAACGGAACCAAATCATGACTATATATTCAACTTTACAAAAGTACATTATCATCTCCATAAAGGGTTTACATGAAAGTTACAACATAAGGATCTAAGTAGAGGGATATCCAACAATCTCAACTATATCTTCCCAAGGGCTCCATCTAGCTAGTCAATGTCACCAAGTCCAATCTTCCAAGTCCTACACCTGGGGTTGGAAGCATACTCCAACAAAATGAGAAATGTAGATACATCCGCATAAAGATTGATATGTGCATATTAAATAAGGATTGAGCAATACAAAGAATATAAGATGTCAAATAAGCAAGGCTTCCCATAGAAGAGGTAAGTATCATCCAAGAGGGTATCAAAAGGTAATATGATTTTTTAAAAGATGGTATAGTAAAGAACACTTTCCATTAATAAAATATAAAAGTTGTGACTCAAAAGCACATATAAATCTTGGGCATAAAACCCATCACAATAATATCAACCTACATGCATGTGATATAGGCATATCACCAGTGTATATAAAGTTAGTGGAGGATAAGGATCACAACCTTAAAACCTGACAAAGAATGGTACCCAACCAAACTCTCTTGGAACACAAGTTGGGATATGGGGCATATGATCCTCCATTCCAAAGATATAAAAGTGCAAGAGGACTGAAACCTCATTGCATAGTAGGGGAATAAAACCCAGTGCCTAAAAGTGTCACACAGTGGAATAAAACCCAAGGGCAATACAACACAAGGAACCAAAGCATTACATTACTCTAAGGCCACTGAATCACAAAGCATGCATAAATGTAGAGGAAAATGAAAGTATGGTAATAATAAACAATAATATGAGAATATACAACAATTATCATGTGGGGTCTGAGGACCCATAACTACATATCTAAATATGTCTAGCAATGAGATGCACCTAAGATCATAAAGTCTACCACAAGAAGATTAGAGCATCAAATACTCAACTTATCATTTCCACATGGAATAAAATGACTAAGATACAAATAAGAGTCCAATAAGAATATACATCAAATTAAGTAATCAGAATCAATAATAGAATATTAGTACTAAAATGAGGTAGCCTCTCAAAAGAGAGAGAACAGTCTGTAGGGCATATGCCCAAAGGACCAAGCGAGAGCGGAAAGACTAGGTTTATTGCTCAATAAGAATAATAGGGAATGCAATCATACAACATGAGAGAATAAAATTAGGTTAATTGCTCAATATAGATGTAAAGAGATACATCATACCTCACATGAAGTCTACATGAGTTAAATCCAAACCCTAGGTCCAAAATAGTGTCTCAAGTCACCTATTGAACATATATGCAGAATAAGAATTAGGTTGACATTAATTATATAAATAAAAAATTACATTTTTACCATTAGTGATATTTGATATGAAAAGAATACCACATATTAGATTATAATTTTCTATGTTCATATCATATTTTATTTTATTTTTAAGACTTATAGATAATTAGTTATGAATTTTACAATTTTTAACTAATTAAATAAATTCATAATAATCACATTTTTGTTAGATTGGTATTAAGTTACAAAACTTTTATCATTCGATAGGGAAAAATTCATACGATTCAAAGACATGTTTTATTTCATTTTTCTATTCTATAAATAATTTACTATGAATTTCGAAAGATTAATACAATTACAAATTTAGTTAAACAGACTAATTAGCAAAAGACCATAACACCCTCGCATCAAAACACAAATCCAGTGAGTGTAATAGGGCATTATTTTCTAAATATTATGTGAGGAAAAATCACAATTAAAACAAAATTAGGTGGTAAAGTACGAGTTTGTCCAAGCATGAAATATTAGAAACAGCTAACAAGATTGGGCAAAATTTAAAATTGCCACAAATCTCCCTCTTTTGAACTCACTCATGCTCCATAGTTGTGAGAAGAAGTTCTACTTGCTATGAGAATATTTGGGTAAAATATGGGTGACACTTCAAAGGAGAAAGAAATAAACTAAAAACCAAAATAGGAGTCATAGGAAAGTTACAGTAGGTTCTATTGAAGCATGGTGGTGGGAGATGTCGTCGACGAGGGATCTTTATAGCAAGAAGTAAATTCCATCAAAAATGATTGTGTGATGTCTCTCTGATAACATTTACATGATATGTGGATAGTAGTAAGGCCATCAGATATTAGGGTCTAATCATATATATAGTATTAAGGTTTATGACTTCCGTGCATATATGGTTTGAGAGCTAAAACTCAAATTTAGGGAAATCATGAAAAGGGAAAAATAGGGTTTGATATAGGACCCATTGTGTGAGGAATACTCACTCAAACTCAATGGGAGAATGTTTAAGAGGTTTCAAGTACTAGGATCGAGAAAATCTAACTGAAAGAATCAATCTGGTTGGAGCCACTGTTCATGTGTGCAATCCTCTCCTACTCGAGGTAGGAGACGATTTCCACACTGTCAGATTGTGATCAGATGGCCCAAGTTGGGCCCGTGGAAAAGAAACAAGGTGTGATAATCATTTAAAGTGAAACCATATGAAATCATAATATCTTGTTCAAATAATCTAAAAAATAAAGCAATTTAAAGTGTATTTCTTTTTCCTAATTTATTTGGGGACCCAAATATGCTCAAAATAAATCCAAATTAGACACCTAATCTAATTAAGGCATGTAGAATATGATTTTGACATAGATTTTCAATTTGGTATTATTACTATTTTTATTTGATATTTTTGACTTTAAGTCTTATTCTCTCCCTATATAAAACTAGGATAGATAAGATTATTCAATTACTTTAAAAATTGACAAACCAACGATCTTGATGTGTAGAGTTTGAGTTTGGGATTTATTTCCAATTTTGATACAAATAATAATTTATTTAATCCTTTTGGCATTTTCTCATATTTCCTTCTCTAAACAAAATTAGGATAGTTATATTTGTTCAAATAAAGTGAAAATTGGCACCCAAGTTAATTGGGACCCAAGGAACATGGTTTCCATATTAGATTTGGATTTTGAGTTATTATTTTTTGAGTATATCACCATGTGGTTTAGGCCTTTTATTTACATATATATTATTATAAATCCCCTTTTTTCATTGATAATCTTGAATTAGAGTCCGATTAAATTTCACATTGTGACCAAGAGAGTCATCTTTTATTATTAGGCACAAAAACCTACATATTTCTTATTTATTTCACTAAATCCATTTCATCAACATTTATTCAGGTAATGCAAAATTATTCACAATTATGGACATGTAAATACATATTGTTCTTCTAATACATGTTTTAAGCATATTATTTCTCTTAACAACATATCTTAGTCAATATTATCTCATGTGGCATAATTTGTTTATTCTTTACTGGTCAATTGGTTAATATGAGAGTATTATGTCATATTTGTTTACAAGACTATTCATGTTCCAATTACATATCAAATGGTATCCTTGTTTGATTAAATCTAAGAAATCAGACTCACTAGATTTCTAATCATGGAATAGGGTAGGTTTCTAGGTTTTGGTTCGTTACAACACCCCACCCCTTGAAAGGATTTAATCCTAGAAATTTAATCATCCATATATAATTAATCCCTTATTCTCCATCCCTTAAAAAACCTTTAACCTAATAAGAAACAAGCAAATATTAGCTACAAACATGCAAAAATTACAAACTGGTACATGATATGCAATGCATGCCAAAAGAGAATTTTTTTTGAAAGTTACAAAAAATTGCAAGAAAAGAAACCACATGGAATGCATGTATGAAAAGCAAATAGATATATAGCCTAGATATAAAGAGAAAGAAAATAAAATTAAATGGAGGGAAGAAATGCAAAAAGAGTGAAATGAAGGGCATACCGCAATACCACCCCAAAATTTTGAATCGTGGATTCCTCAACATGACACTAAAGTCTAGGAATGATAGGGTAGACGATCATGGTTGTTTTGTAGGTTCTAGTGGTTCTCTCTGTGTTAGGGAGTACTGGTAGATGCTACCCTAGTAGTCCACTTTTGGAGGTCGGTAGGTCACAACACAACCCATCAATATTTGCCCCACTCTGGGTTCCTCTGAACCTGGGCATGCTAAAAGTAGCACATATGGTTGATTTGATAGCACATCTCATGATGATCCAACCATAATGCATCATATGTACGTTAAAACCCCTCATGTACCCTCAAGATACCATCTTGAGTCCTATGAAGACCCTCCAACTACACTTGTATTATCGACATGTCATAGGCATTCACTGTGGGTTGTTATAGCTCTATCATCTCTTCCTCTTATCTCCACACCCTACGAGGCTCTCTCTCGTCTGCTTATCTCCTTTGTTTTGCTACCCATGATTCTCCAAGTCCATTAGGAAGATCTATGGGATGTTGCTGCCAGATTTCCTTGGGATGCTCCTCCTCCATCTCCTCAAGGTATCTAAGAATTTTAGAGACGGACCATACTCCTCTAGTAGAGGGGTAGCATGGTACAACAACTAAAGCGACACTCCTGCATATAGGGTTGATTCGGTAAATGATCTTCTAGTCAAAAATTTAGATCATGAATGATGAATCAAATATTGCAGGTCCACTAGCTTCTCCCCTTCAGCCTTGGTATATCCAGAGACGTCATGATCTAGGGGCTTTGGCAATAGAAGTCACAATATCTCCCATCACAAAAATATTTTTTTTCTCTCAGATGGAATGGTCCTCATATGATCAATAATAAGCTCCCCTAGGCTAATATGCTTCCCTTGTGACATCCATCCTAGCACAAACAAATATTTCTTAGTACAAGTTCCTTGGTTCTCATACCAGGCAAAATGAGCATTTGCTAAGACCTTCTGCATATATCTCAAGTAGGGGTTATGGATCAAGTTGGTTTTTTATTTCCCTGCTACAAAGTTCATGTTCCTGGTGAACCTCTCCCACAAAATTGAGTAACAGACATTGTCCTAATCCATATTTCCTTGATCAAGTTGGGTTGTTGCTTCAGGAGTCAGTGGGGAAATCTTATTGAGAAAAGAGGAGGACATGAGGTAAGTCTTAATCCCTAATCTGACACTGAGTGCATCACTTGTGACTTTCTCCAAAGTAGCAAATAATTGATGTGTGAGATCAATGTAGGATTCATCAATAGCCATTAGTATATTAAATAAGCCCAATTACATCATGAATTCGTGAAAACATGACCAGATACCAAATGCCTCCATTATCTCCTGGTAGGTGTAGCAGGTGGAAATCACCCTACGTGTCCAACACTCTGGATGCTTTGTCTTCTTATCCCAAATGTTCCTTGTACTTGAGGGCATCCTCACATTGTTCATTTTGTACCTCCTCATAGGTTGCATCTTACATGTCTTCATCCCCATCATCAATAAGTAGCCACCTTCGGGCTTGAGGTTATGGTTGTGGTTGTGGAGTGACTGATGATGTAGAAGGATAGGCTACTGAGGTGGATGGATGAGCCGCTAAAAATGGCGGTGTTGTTGTCAAAGAAATTGAGGGATGAGGTACCATAACCCCTCCACTTGGTGGTTGAGTTGTGTACTCTTCCACCATGAGATCCAATGATATATCCAAGTAATCTGTCGCCCTATGAGTGTTTCACCGTGAGATCGAACCAGATGTAGACGATGGTGGTGGAGGATCAAAGACATCACTAGGGCTGAAGATGATCCTTCTTTGGGACAAAGTTGGTAGGAGAGGATGTCGTTGGTCTTTGAAACCACTTTTTTGGTGATTTTCTTCAATGTGGATGAATTTTGGTGGAGAAAGTGAAGGAAATTATGTTTTTTGTATCTCCTGACTATTAGGGCAGAACATATATGAATTGGCCGATTTGGTGGTGAGAATGGGGTAGAAATGGTAGATGGGGGTAGGGGGAATGTTGTAGAAGTAATTTGAGGTGGATTGGGGGTGAAAAATGGAGAATTGAGGATCAGAGGAGTTGGAAGGTTGTTGCATGACTTCCTAGAAGTAGAACAGTCGTGCTATTTCATGAAGGAGTGAAGTGCTTGAAATGCAATTTATGGAATCACTGACTTAAGTGGATGGACTTACAACAACACGACCATGTTGCATCATACAACCATGTTGTCTATCCAGATCCACGACCATGCTGAGTCACACAACCCATCCTGTCTTGCTTGTCACACGACCATGCTGCCTCGCACGACTATTTTGGGCCTACTTTTTCTTTCTCAAATTTCTTTGACTCTCTAGTTGATTTGAGTGTACCACCATGACCATTCCATAGCACCATGGCTGTGGTGAGAAATTTAGCAGGTAATTTCACATTGAATCTCATCTAAACATCAATCCTTGAACCAAATGGTTTTTTTCATAAAATCTCTTCCACATTACAGCTGGTTTCCTTCATTTCATCACTCTTATCATTTGTGCATCTAAAAATTAGGCAAAATACTAAAAATAAGTGTTTTTTGTCTTGGGAAAGTGTTAAAATAGCCAAAAAGTATCAAAACTAAAAGATTGACTGAAAAATTTCCCAAACCTAAGTGGGTTTCCTCCGCTAGTGCTAAGTCTCATGCCTTCAGTCGGGCATCTTGTAGTTCCTTCAATCATTCAACCATTTCACATCATCGTGTTTCCACTCTAGTAATAGATGCATCTCTCATTTGCATTCAACAGTCTTTCCTTGCCCCATTGATCATAAAATTTATCATCAGATCTTCCATCCAGATCTACGTCTTTTAAATAATTAGTTGGACTCTTCAAGTGACAGTGTCAACATCCTCATCTCAGTCTCTCCAGGTTGGGGTCTTGAACATATTGATCTTTATCTTCATGTCCTTGAAAGATAATGTCATTGTGCCACTAAACACATGCATCTCATCTTCGGTTGTAGATAAGAATAACCTTCAAAATATTATGGGAATCTTCCTATCCTCTGAGTCCATGTCAAGAACAATAAAATCTACTGGGAACATTGCTTCCCTTTCCTTGTCTATCATCACAAAAACATTATCCACTATTCCTCTAGTCACTTTTATGGAGCGGTCCTCCAACTAGAGAGTGCAATGAACCAGTTTCAACTTTCCTAACCACAGCTCAACATAGACACTATATGACATCAATTTCACACTAGAACCCAAATCAAGTAGGGATTGGTCTATGCAATTCCCCCCTATGTAGATAGGTATGAGTGGGGATCTTGGGTCTTTCCTCTTCATGGAATGTGAGTGTTGTATGATAGAGCTCATTCGTTCAGTCAAATTGATTTTCTAAGTCATTCTCCTTCTTGACTTCCTCTTACCGATACTCAGGTCCTTGAGAAACTTGGCATAAGATCAGATTTCTTGATAGCATCCAATAATGGAATGTTTAACTTAACTTTCCAAAACACCTCTAGAATGTCAACATTGTGTTTTTGCCTCCCTTTTACTATTGGGGGATCATCCAATGCTTTGGGGAATGGTGGCTCACTTTCTTTTGACGTATTTGAATCAACATGATTTTCTTATGGTATAACATGAGTTGGAACACTAGGGATCACAGTTTGAACTGTAGAACCTACAAATGGAGTAGAGGGTGGAACACACGACACCACATACTCAAAATGAGGTATCACATAATCATCTTCAACAATTTTAATCATAGTATCACCCTTGTGCTGCCATTGCCTTGTATCATCAACATTTCTTTGGCTTTTGGGCTTCTTAAGAGATCTTCCACTCCTTAGAGCTGTCACAACATTACCTTGCTCATGGTGAAGAGGGGGAGCTTGTTGTGGTTGTGGAGGAGGTGCAGGTGTACCTTGGTACTGAAATTGTGTAATCCCACTACTTCTCATTGTGAAGGAGAGAATTGAGGTTGGTAGGGTAAGTAGTGGGATGTCTGTGGTGATGGAGTGGGAGGAGGCCTATATATCTTGGGATGGACTTGAAAGTGATATATGGGCTTCACTTGCATAGGAGGTGGACTATATAAAACTTGAGAGGAATGAATTGGCCCACTAGCTTCATTGAAGTTCATTCTGGATTGGGAGGACAGTTTTGCTTCCACTTGAAGAGAAAGTATTGACGATAGATGCTCCACTATGTGCTCAAGATTTATCACATTCTTTAGCACATCATCAAAGCTTTTTAACCTAGAGAGAACTTCCCCCTAAAATCATGAGCTATATTTGGACTTTGTTATTCTGAGTAGCTATGATAATGAGGTGTCTTCATTCTTCACTAAAGGATTTAACAAAATTAACCGAGTAACAAGGAACACCTCCCACTTGATACTTCATAAAGCTCACAAGTTCTCTAGGAATCTTCATCATTTTTGGGTTTGAATCACTATGAGTTGTAGATGTCACACTAAAGGGGCGATCACTATCATTCATCATGCTAGAAGCTCAAATCCTTGATCTTTCGACCAAATTCTCAAACAAGGGCCATGTCTCCTCAGTGTCTTAGCCATAAAAGATTCTCATAAGAAGAATCCATTGTAGCTTGACCAATTAGAGATTGACCGGATTAAAATGACTAAACTAGCTACCACAAATGGATCTCAATGTGTGGGCACTCTCTCAACATCTTCTAAAATCCCTCACAAGCATCATGGAACTTCTCATTACCCTCTTGGTTGGAACTCACTATGGCTTACCTCATTTGTGTCAACCTTGCAATGAAGTAGAATTTCCTTAAGAAAACATTCTTCATCTCTTCCCAACTCATTATGTCCCTTCTTGAATCATGCCAATATTTGAATTTATCTTTGAGGGAGAATGAGAAAAAGGTCAACCTAACTGAGTCATCACTGACCATTGGAATCATAAAGGTCGATCATACTTCAAAAACAGAGTCCAGGTGCTTATAAGGGTTGTCTATCTCCAAGTTGTAGAATGTGTGAAGAAGCCCAAGAAGACCTAGAGGGATGAAGAATTGCTCCCATGGAATTTTATCAACTCTTTTAGCAATTGGTGATTTGTTGTTTCTAGGCACGAAGTACTATTGGAGTGGCTTGTAAAGTCCATTTTCTCCTTCTATCTTGTCTTACCCTATTTATTGTCACATACACAAGGCACATTGTAATGACCATGTCCCATTGTAATGACCCCGTCCCCTTGTCATCCACTATGAAGGTGGACCAAGAGGGAAAGTTCCATTACTCTAATATAGGATCAAAGGTTTAGCATTTAACCAAAAATAATTAATACATTTCAATAATTTGGGAAAGAGTTATGTACAAAATGTAACATGATTTTCAAAAATATGGAGTTCTAATGTTACCGTATGAAATTTGCCCATCCAATATATCGTCTATGATTAAATTAAAGTCTCTTAATTTGGTGCCTTCTATTTTTCTATAATTTCCATTTTCATTTCACTAGAAGAATTATAATAGATTACCCTAAAATGCCAAAAAATAAAATAGTCGCTTAGTATAACAAGTTATACTAGTATGCGGGGGAACAAAATGTACGTACATAATTTTAACAACATATCCACAACAATTATTGTTACAAAAACAAAATTTATTGTTTTCTTTGTAAATTCTCAACCCATTTTATTCAACTCTGGGATAACCTCTATTAGGGTTTCGTCCCTGTAGTGGACTATATGCCACCTTTCAATCCAGAGCCAGATGCCAATCTTTGCCACCTCTCAATCTAGAGTTAGGTTCCATGTTGTTCTGCCCAATCTGGGGCTTGGCCTCATATGATCTTCCCAATCAAGGGCCTGGTCTGACCTCATATGACCTTCCCAATCTGGGGTCTGGTCTGACCTTTGCAATATGGGGTCTGGTCTTAAGTCATCACCCTAAATTTTCATTCCTTTCCATCTTCAAACCTTTAGATTTGGTATGCAAGGTTCAAGCAAGTTATTAACATAATTTGTGGTAGCCATATTGACTTTGTAGATTGCAAGAAACAAATATCACCCAAGCATTTAATTTCAAGAAATCAACAAAAACCTCAGAAAAATGTTGTGGAATTAATGTGATTAGTCATAGGAGTAACCACATACATGTTTCAGAAGTAACTTGATGTCCAAGAATAAGATAACAAGAGCAAGCAAGAAAGCAACAACCCTAAAAATAAATCATGATTCCCATGTATTATTATTTTATCCAAAATCTACCATTACTGACTGACTTGAGTTCCAAGTAAGGGTTAAGGGTCAACTTAGGGTTCATTAGTGTTTTGAATTATCATAATTATCACTTTTTGTGCTCCTTTAGGTTACAAACCCTAATCTTAGCATTAATTGCACTTTCAATCACAAGGAAACCCGAATTCATCAATTAATGAGTTATTAACCTCAAATTAGATCCAAGTTATCCAAAAGACCAATCCTTGATAATTAAGATTAGTTTAACACATTAAAATTTTTAAAACCTAGATATTAGAGTTTTTATTCATAAAAGATAACAATTTTGAATACTTTTTGAACTAGAGCAAGATCTTGGTCTTGATTCCATTTTTATTGGATTGCTCAAAATTTTCTAAGTAAAAAATCATATATTAATCGTCTTATTTTGATCATCCAATGATTTACTACACTATACGAGATTAATACATTCTGGCCAATAGTAGGCTGCCACCTAGCGGATGACTAGGCATGACCAGCATGACACAGGACCACAGTTGAGCCAATCAGCTCGGATCGCATATGCATCCTATGCTCGCGTTGACAAAGCTAGAGGCAAGTGAAATTGAGAGAAAATGATAGCTATACCCTTTACCTCATAATAAAGACATCAGGGCAGATGGATAATCCCCTCTTAGGTCATCTTCCTCATTGCTCCTTTTCTCATGAGCAGGGAGTCAACTCAACGGTTGACTTTGGGTTTCAGGACCTCTTAGCACCAAAGGAAAGTATCCTCACCTCCGTTGCACCTTGCCTAATTCACAAACATTGTTTGATTTCTCGGAGATGATAAGTACATAGACAATGATGAGATCATTCTTTTGGTTGCACGTATGGGTGTTGTGGGGATGAGAGGCAACACTAGAAGTTAAATAGGTGTCTAGGACTAATGCCTCATGTTCCGTAGAGTCTCATCTACAGTTGAGTTTCCTTACAGGGTTGGTGATGGAGCTTCCACTTGCGTGGAATTGCATGCACCACTAAAAATCCTAAAGATAGTAAGTCTTTAGGTTTATCCTTTCTTATACTAGATTAAAAACGTATGTTAGGATACGTGGAAGTCTTATCGTAGTATAGTTAAGGGTCGAATCCACAGGACAACAGTCTTGTTAAGATCAACAAGATAGAAAATGTTAGAATTTCATTTAACTCCTTAACAGTTGGTATTTAGATCGAAGAGTTGGTTTGGTTGTTTAAACTAAGTGCGAGTAAAATAAAGCAAGAAAGTAAATTTTAGGTTGTAAACAATGTTAAGAAACCACTAAGATGTGATCGGCTTTCACGACCACTACACATGGATCAAAACATGCAACATAGTAATAGAACCTGCAAATAAGAGTCTAAACAGTTAGTATCCTTGTAGATTTAGCTTCCTTTCAGAGAACTAACTATGAGAAGTGGAGGAATGTTGCAAAGCCAGCCACTCCCAAGCGAATCATCACTTACTTTACATCATTCCCTTCGCAAAGTGTGTTCCTCGACTTATCAAGGTTGTACTTTTATACATCAACTGATTCCATTTCATAGTATGAGAGTACAACGATGGAAGTGAGTTTACTCCACTTCTTGAAGAACACTCCTAGATATCGAAATAGATGCATGGTGACTACATGCATCAAGAACCAACATTCAACCGAGATTCGAATCTAATATTACAAATATAGAAAATTCATACTAAAAGATAATAAGTAACACAAGTTGGTGATCAAGCAACAAGCATTCATTAAACGATTGATGTTGAACTGAAAAGAAAGTATATCTCTATTGCAAACTTATGAATTACATTGCATGAAATGAAAACATGGGTAGCGGGGCTACTCCCCGCACCCTAGTGTATGAGACTACTCACTCATGGAAAGAACAAAGAAGGGGGCGATAAGAGAGAGAGAGAGAGAGAGCGTCATCTCCCTGAAGGAGGGAGGAAGGTAGACCCCTTGGAGAGAGAGAGCAACGATCTTCACACTTCGTAGCTTGCTTGATGATGAATCCTCCTCTTCCCACCTTCTCTATTGATGAGAGAGAAAGTAGCTTAGGGGTGGAGTATGGATCTCAGACTGGCAACCTCGGGGCAATGGGTGAAGGATGGAATGGCTTTGGAACAATAGAGGTAGCCTTTGGACATCTGAAACTTGATGTCTTGTGAGGACCCTTCGGGTCTTATTTATAGGCTTTGAGTGGAACTCAAACAGTTTGGTAGATTTGGGCCCAAACGGTCGTGAAGACTGTTTGGACTCTCTCTCGGTTTGGAGACCGTTTGGACTCTCTCGATCTGGAAACCGTTCGAGAGAGTCCTCACAGTTTGAAACCATTTGCCTTTATTCGGTCTTGGGACCATTTGACTTTACACGGTCTTGGGACCGTTTGGCCTTCATTCGGTCTTGGGACCATTTGATGTACGTTCAGTCTTGGGATCGTTTGGTGTCCATTCAGTCTTGGGACCGTTTGTTGTCCATTTGGTCTTGGGACCGTTTGGCTTCTAACGGTCTTGGGACTGTTTGCCTTCGAAAAGTCTTGGGACTGTGTGGCTTCGAACAGTCTTGGGACCACATGGCTTCGAATGGTCTTGGGACCGTTTGGAGCTTTTGTAATTTCGTTGTACTTTTCTGTAATGAGAGAAAGGGGGAAAGTTAGTTTAATGGTATATTTATAATAAAGAGGAAAGTTAAAGATTCTATCTAATTTATCTAAGAAAGAGTATGGAAAACTGAGTAAAACTAGTAAGATAACATCGCAAAATGGGAGGTTATCACCCCCTAACTTAGAGTCTAGCTTGTCCTCAAGCTAGATGGAGCTGAGGCATGTAATGGCGAGGCGATTTTATTTAGTGAAGATTTCCATACTCCTGCTTCAATTCTGAACCAGAGATCTCCTGAAGTTTTATCTGGATTCTGCTTGCGCTAACTCTTCCAGGTATCGGGAGTTGCTTGGTTCTCAGGATTCTTCCGTATTGTGTAGCTCGCATTGGGACCACCTTTTCCTTAATCGAATTATGTGCATGTTTTTGACTTCAATCAGTTTTATACTTCTTTGAAAAACCTACTGGGAACTAAGATAGGCATGAGGGTTGGCTAAAGGCTGATGTGTAACTCCCCCTTTTAGTGGGGCGGGGGTTTATCTAAAATTTTTAGGATCTCACTACCGGGCGCGACACATCTGCCTTTATGAGGGAAGCTAAATGTACCAGCCGGGCGAGTCCTTTATCATCTTTTTCATATATTCAGAGACCTTAGGATCTCATTACCGTGCGTGACACCTCTGCCTTTGTGAGGGCAGCTGAATGTACCGGCCCGGTGAGACCTTTATTGGTTCTTCATATAGGTCCTTATGCTTGGCACAACTCTCATGTTTTTATTCAACACTCTGGCTTTTATTCTTATACTCACAGGCTTAGGATTTGGATATTTAGGGATTTTGTTTTGGGTGGCCAGGCCTCTTTTTGAAGAGAAGCAAGATGTTCTTGGAGTCTTCCGACATGCACTTATTTCGGTTTTCGTACATTGTGGTCCACTTGCAAGGTTCCTTGATTTGGATTTCACATGGTTCCCTCCCGTCCTTGAGAGAGGTTTGGTTGGGTTTGGCTATGATGATAACTTGTGGAGGGTCTGAAACAAAATTGAAGTAGAAGCATGAAAATTGAATGTGAAAGTAAACTATTAGTTCGCCATTACATGCTTAAATTCTATGTCTGTTATTGTTGTTTGAGGACTACTTTGATTCTAAAATTAGCTGGGGGTGACTTTTTCTTATGTAAAAAAATTATTTTATCAAAGAAATTGCTGAAAAAGTCTAAATGTGAAAAGAAAGATAAAAAATAATGCATAGAAAAGTAGGAGTGAATAAGGAGAGCAGAGGGAGAAGGGTTGAAAAATGATACCTCACCCTTGTCCAGTGTACCTCCCCCCTAACTTATCACTCCCTTTGTCCTCAGAGTGTCAAAGTGATAGGTTGAGAAGTACATGGACAAGGGCATTAGGCTTCTGTTAGTCCTTTGTTAGCTCCATGCGTTCAGAGAAGATTAGCTGCGAACTTTCCACGTAGAGTGTGGTAATCCATGTCCGTCGTGTCCTCTACTGGTTTTCTAAGAACAGTGAGGGTGTACATCCAGTAGAGGAAGTGGAAACTGCAGTCGTTTGATTCTCGGAGCTGCTGGGGACATCTGTGGATGAAGGCTGGGTGACAAAAGTGTGCTTTATCGTACGCCCTTGTGTGCTTGCTTAAAAGATCATGTAGTTTGTCGGCACACTCCTTCGTCACCTCCTCCATTGGCGTCTTCGCTATCACATCATACTGATTGTGATATGGATCAAATTGGCTGTCAGAACTGTTATAGATGATTGTTGTTCCTTCATGAAGATTTGTAGCCATTAACATCCAGTGCTCTGAATGAAGGAAAGGGAGCATAATGAACTTTAGAGTTGTATGCTTGAGAAAAGATATAAGTGCCTCTGTGGTTCCAAAGTTCTTTAACTTGAGAAGGTCATCCTTCATGTAAGCTGATGCCATGTAAACCGTAGGATGGTTCTGTCTGAGGATAAATTGATAAGCAGTCATCAGGCTCACAGATAGGGATCCTTGTAATTGTACGGTTTCACGGAGGGTATCTACCATGACTAGAATATCTCCCGCTAGAAAAATGAGCTCATCTTTCTCGGTATATAGCCTAGACATGATGAGTCAGAGTTCATTTTCAGAAAGACTCTTGCAAGCGGCAAGGTCGAAGTTAGGAAACGTCAGTTCAATGGCAGGTAGGGGCACCATTTGTGTGGGAGGTTTGTTGATGGGGACCCCTATTTATCTTTTGTCATATTGCAATTGTAAGGGTACCATTGTCTTTTTTTAGGCACCGTAGCAGGTTGTTGTTTCTCCAAATCCTATAATGTTTGCCGGAATGACTGTTTCTGTGGACGTTGGATAGCCGAGTAGAGGTAGCGAGGGACGTCATCACGTGCCATAGTCGGGTCCCGAAAGAACCTTCTGTCAGAAATGATCTCCATGGCATAACGCCCTCAGAGAGAGTGAAAATCTTCTGCAGCCAGCTCGATGAAGGGGATTTGTTGATTAAGCGCTTGTATGTGGCGTATAGTGCAGAAAGCGCAATCCCCGGATCATTCTTGCGTTTGGACTTGTGGGTTTATGATTCGGAACCATGGTTGGTTCCAACCCTGTCATAGTGATGGCTTTGCAACCCAAATTAATTTTAGGAGCCAGAAAGGGATGCATCTTGCCTCCCTGACTCCTAGACCAGCAAAATTGATGATTCCAGCTTTAAGCTCGCTGGCACAGAAGTTGTACACTTTGGCGTCGTGAGCCTCAGTGTCAACGATCATGATCAGCCAGTGGCCGAAAACTTGGAAGGAACTGTGATATATCGTACCTTCCGCTCAATCCCCCTACGCAGCTGCTCGGTAGTCTTATTGTGTAAATCCTTGTACAGTAGACTTAGAGGCAAAGCAGGTGAGGCATTGAGAACTGGCTGTGGCCTTTTTGAGCTTTTGTATGTTTTGATATCGTTGACAAGAATGACACGGAAGATTTTCATCTTCACTTTTGATTGATGTCGAAGGATGATGTGGAAATCTTCACGTGTCATCTTGCGCTTAGTCTTTATATTTGTGTAGATGATGTCCCCCCCTTCTTTGGCATCGTCTACGATAGTGTTCAGGATGAAGATATCCTGGACATCTAGGGTAGATATGGCCGCCATGTCTAGGTTGTGCATCTTCTTAGGTAGAGGTGGCGGCGGGGGGAGCTCTTGCAGCGACGGAAAAGAAGTCTGCTCTAGGTCGTCCATATAGTGTTGCAGAACTTCATCTTTTTCTGATTCAAAATCAGAGTCGAGTTCATCATCTGTGTCTAGACTCACTCTATCTGACTCTTCTTGCTCTGGGGGTAAAGGCATCGATTGTTCTGGTGCGGAGTAATGATGGGTTGCTGATGTTGGTGGACTAATGTTGGTTCCTAGGATACATTGCTGGAACTCAGCAAAAGCCACTTTTTTGGTAGCTTCCCCGATAGATCCCATGGCTGAATAGTTAAGGAACTGATCCCCATATGATATGTTAATGTTTTCAGTGTGATCGGGGGATTTGGGATCTTGTCCACCTTCTTGGTGGTCTTTGTCTACTCCCTTCTTTGAAGGTTCTGTTCCTCAGCTGGTTCCCTGCTCAGCATGTCCTGGGTCATCAGGTTTGTCATCTGAAGAGGAGGTGACATCATTGGAGTCAGTAGAGGAGTCAGAATCTTCTTCTTCATCTTCATCTTCATCATCTTCCGCCTTATATTTTATTTGTTTTCGCGTTGTTTTCTTGCACTGCCGGTGAAGTGCTTGTAATTCATCAAGAGCCACTTGCACATGCTCGTGTGTCTCAAGCAGTGCGTCGTGGGTTTCCTTGAGATCAGAGTATCATGCCTCAGCAGAGAGGTGTCGTGCAGAAAGGTTTTTGACTTGGGCTCGGAGGTGATTGATTTCATTATTTGACGACTCCTCTTGGAGGCTATTGAGCTGTGCAAGGGTGTTAGTAATGTCGTCCAAATGCGTGCTGAAAGCAGTTTGCTGTTGCTTAAGCTCGTGAAGCTTCTCTGGAAGAGTTTGAGTCTGCATAGAGATCCTTTCGACTTGTTGAGCCAATGTTGCTTGCTGGCTTTTCACCTCAAGCACCAACTGTGGCAATTGTTGTAGGCAGTCGTTGATGCGTTTGACTTGCGTGGCTGCTACTTCCTGCCGTTGGTTGATGCTTGAGAGGATGCCAATTAGGGCGTGGTTTTTCTCATCGATCTTGGTGACCTGTTTTGTAAGACTCTACACACAAGAAAAAATAGATTGCATTATGTTAGAAGGGTCAGTGAGGAGGTTTCGGATGGTGTCAAATTGACGTCTGAATTCCTCACCGACATTTGTAAAAGGGACCCCAGAAAAGGATGGGTGGGATGGCTGGGGTCAGGGTGGAAGGGTGGTAGTGTCTTGCGAAAGAGACACTTAATACGGTCCCGCGAAATGCGTGGTGACTATAGATGGAGTCACCAGCGGTGTCGGGGTGGCGGCCGATGCCAAGGGTGGCAACATTCTGGGAGAAAAGGGTTGATCCATAAATGTCGATGGGAAAGCGGTGGTGGTGGATGCGAACGAGGTAAAAGCGAGGTCGGGCGTTGATGTGAGTGGAATGCCCAATGAGAAGGGGATTTAGGCGGAGGATGCGGGTGGTGGTGTGGATGTGGGGAAGGGATTTGTTGGTGGAATTATTGTGGAGACTAATGGGAGGGTGGTGGGTTGTGGAATGGTGGAGGATGGTAGCATGGTGGGGGTGGTGGTGGAGGTAAGCTCAACATTTAGACTCATGATGAAAGAGTCTAATGATGAGGTGGTGATGTGTTCTTCAGGGAGAGGAGGTTCTACTTCTGGATTAGGTCATGATGTTGGCATCCCCGACAACTGTTGTAGTTGTAGACGCCCTTTGGATGGTCGTTTCACTGGGATTTTTGTTATTCTAGCTACCAGGGTGGTGATGCTATGCTCCGTCTGTCCTGCTTTTGCTCTCTTTTCTGCTACTTGCACTGACGCGAGGAGGTTGGTAAGCTCCTCTTCAGTGAAGAGGGGCTTATCCTTGTCATAATCAGCGAGCTCCGGTAGAGGAAGTAGCATCCTAGATGATTTTACTGTGGGACAGAAGTTGTAGTGGACCTTAACATCTTTTTCCTTAATGATGTATGAATTCTTTAAAGTCTGCTCGTTGGTGAGGATATCACCCTTGATCTTCGTGCATCTGGGTAGTAGTCTGTCCATCGTGAGATAATTCAAAATTGAGGTGATGTGTCCTCTGACACATACTTCCTTACCGAGGGCGTAGGCAGGGTGCTTGTGTATCAATTGCCATCCTATGTTGATCGGCAACCCATTAAGGACGGACCAGAGGACGAAAAGATCGGAAATGTTAACATTTCTGCCCTCTGTCCTGGGAAAGATTGTGCCTGTGAGGATTTTGTGTAGAGTGTGCACCAACCCAGAATGAATATTGGAGGCCTTGCATGTCTTTGCCTCAAAGGTTGGGATCCCTGTCAGGGATTTCCAGAAGATGTGCTTGTTGAACTGGGAGCTGTCAATGCCTACAGCTTTGACTTTTTCCAACTGCTCCTTATTGTCTATAAAGATTTCATTGAGCAGGTTTTCTATTATGACAACTTTGTTTCCGAAGGGTGTGGTGACCAGCCTGCGGTCGCCTCCGTCTCTTAATCTTTCCATTATGTCCACTGCTTCTTTGTGGAGGAAGGTGAAAAATTCAGTTGTTAGCTCAACATAAGAATTCTCTGTGACAAAGCAGAGTCTTTTGAGGTTGGCATTGTAGAGCAAGGTGAGGATTCTGTCATAAATCCCCATCTTTTTCAGTACACTGGAGCAGACATACTTTGTCGGCTTCAGCGTTTTGTCGAAGGATGGAAGGGTGTTGATGGATAAGTTTGCCGGTGGTGGTGTTGTAGTGGTGATGGTGGAGAAAATAGGAATAGTGGTGGTAGAGGGAGTGGTAATGGTGGTGGTGGTAGTGGTTGATGGAATGTATCCCACCAAGATTTGTTCCCTTGGAGTGGCGGGATGGACCTGTTTCCTTGCCTGTTTCTTTGTAGGTTGTTCTTTGGCAGCTTCCTGGGCCTTCCTTTTCCCTTTGGACTTTGTAGTTGGGGAATCCTCCTCGGGGGTTGGCTCGTATTCTGAGCCTTCATCACTGGAAGAATTTTCTTCCACTTCTTGATCAGGCTCCTCAGCTAAACACATGTCGATGCGGTCAATTTCGTTCATGACCATGAGCAGGTTGACTTTCGTGGGACCATTCCAGTCTTGTCATAGATGTCTACGACTTTCTGGAGCTTAGCGCGGTCCTCCATCAGTTGCTCCTTTATCCAGAATGGAGCGTCAACAGTTCCAGTGGCTTCTTTTGCGGGTGATGCCGTATCTAAAAAATTAGCAGACAATCGTGTGTTAGAAGGATTTGAATTTGCAAAGATAATAAGTTTATTGAAAGAAAAGTTACATTATGTATGTGTTAATGTTTTTATGTTTTAGTGGAATCCAAGCAGTTTGTAAAACCAAACAGTTTCAGGACCGTTTGGCTCCAAACGGTGGAAACCGCGAGGAAGATGGAACGTCGGGGTCGTCGATGGTTTGTTAAAAAGGTGGCAAAAGTAGAGAAACACAATGCAACGCATGCGTCAGAGGCTAACGAGAACTCCGTCGGCGACACAACGTTGGCAAAGACGAAAACAAGGTGGTGTGGTGATGGAGAAAATGGCAATGGCGATGGTGTTGAGCTACTGGTTCACCTTGCTGTGCGACGACGACTCTGATGGTGAGAAACTTCATGAAAACACATGGGGAAGACGGTGGTGTCGTCGGAGATGGTGGCAGCGAGAGCAGTCGTCACAAGTTGTGCGGGAGCGAGAAGTGGAAGGGATGAAATAGTTCTCGTGCGAGGGTTTAGGGAGTTCGAGATTTTAGAAGAGGGAAAAGGGAGGGGTTGGGGTTATATTTATAGGATATGGGGGGGCGTTACAAATTCCCAAGGGCAAATGGTTTTGAGACCGTTTGGGTTCCAAACAGTTTCAAGACCATTTGGGACCAAACAGTTTTGAGACCGTTTAGGATCAAACAGTTTCGAAACCATGAGGTTAAGATTTAATTGGATTTTATATTTTTATGTTTGTTTTGGTTATTTATGTGAATTTTTATATTTTCAGATTAAATATGATAAACTGAAATCAAACGAAGAGGAAAAATAAAAACAGAGATACTCAAATCTTGGGTTGACTCCTAGCGCCTGGGTTTTACGTCACTGGCCCGATGAGAATCTGGTTTGGTTATGTCGATGCTGAGGGATCGTGGATCTCGATAGTCTGTCTTGGTATTTTGTCTGCTGGTGTGTAGTATATCTTCAATCTGTGGCCATTAACGGTCCGTTCTCCCCCATTATTGTCAAGGATGATGACTGCTCCAGTGGGGTAGATGTGTTTAAAAGTGAATGGTCCAGACCACTTCGTGCGGAGCTTTCCAGGAAACATCTTAAGTCTGGAATTGAAGAAGAGGACCTTATCTCTAATAGCAATGTCTTTTCTCTTGAGGTGGCCATTGTGCCACATCTTGGTTTTTTCTTTATAGATTCTGGCACTATGGTAGGTTGTCATTCTAAGCTCCTCAAGTTCTTGAAACTAGAGTTGTCTGTATTCGCCAGTGCTTTTAAAATCAAAATTCAGTTGTTTAATGGCCCACCAGGCCTTATGTTCCAGTTCAACTGGAATATGGCATGATTTCCCATATACTAGTCGGAACGAAGTTGTTCCAATCAATGTTTTATAAGCTATGCGGTAAGTCCAAAGGGCATCAGGAAGCTTGGTGGACCAATCGGTACGATGTCTATTGAATGTTTTCTCTAAAATTGCTTTCAGTTGTCTGTTCAAAACTTCGACTTGGCCACTAGTTTGTGGGTGGTAAGGTGTGGCGAACTTATGGTTGACTCCATATTTTTTAGGAGGGCTTCGAGGCTTCGTTCCAGAAAATGGGTCCTTCAGTCAGATATGATAGTTTGGGGGACTCCGAATCTGGGGAAAATGATATCTTTGAACATCTTGATGACTGGCTTTGAATCGCTGGAAACGATGGGTATAGCTTCTACCCATTTTGAGACATAATCCACAGTGACTAGTATGTAAGAAAATCCATACGATGAGGGGAAGGGACCCATGTAGTCTATTCCCCAAACATCAAAAAGTTTGATTTCTTGCCACAAATTGAGAGGCATTTCATTCCTTTTAGTTATACCGCAAGAAAGTTGACATTTATTGCACGATCTTACACAATCATAGGAATCTCTTGCTATTGTTGGCCAAAAGAAACCTCATTGTAGAACTTTCAGAGCAGTCTTTTTCGAACTCATGTGCCCCCCAGTGGGGGTAGAATGACAATGCTCTAAGACAGGAGTAATTTCCTCTTCTGGTATGCAATGACGGAAAAGTCCATATGCACATAGATGAAAAATATAGGGTTCATCCCAGTAGTATTGTTTAACATCGTGGAGAAATTTCTTTTTATCGTGGTGAGAGGCGGAGGGGTGGATGATTCTTGTAGCCAGATAGTTCACTATGTCAGCATACCAGGGGAATTCGGTGGTAATTTTCATAAGCTGATCGTCAGGGAGGGAGTCTCAGATAGGTATATTGTCATTGTCTTGACATTCAATGCGACTTAGGTGGTCAGTGACGACATTTTCCACTCTGCTCTTGTCTTTTATTTCAAGATCAAATTCTTGCAGCATTAATACCCAACGGATGAGTCTGGGTTTTGCATCCTATTTCTGAATAAGATATTTGATGGAAGAGTGGTCTATATATACTACGACCTTTGATCCAATTAGATAAGAATGAAATTTTTTGAAAGCGTAGATGACGGCTAAGAATTCTTTTTCAGTAGTAGTATAATTCTTTTGCTCCTCATCTAACGTCTTGGATGCGTCGTATATTACATGTGGCTTTTTGTCTATTCTCTTCCCCAGCACAACCTCTATGGCATAGTCACTAGCGTCACACATTATTTCAAAAGGTTGTGACCAGTCAGGCATTCTTAGAATGGGTGCAAAGATTAGAGCTTTCTTCAAGGTTGTAAAGCTATGCAGACATTCATGGTCAAAGTTGAAATCAACATCCTTGGTCAATAGGTATATCATAAGTTTTGCTATTTTTGAGAAGTCTTTGATAAATCTCTGGTAGAACCCGACATGACCCAACAAAGCTCAGACTCCCGTTATGTCTTTGGGCGGTGACAACTTTGAGATGACATCGATTTTTGCCTTGTCTTCTTTGATTCCTCTTTCGCTCACTCGATGTCCGAGGACAACACCTTCGGTCACCATAAAGTGACATTTTTCCCAGTTTAGGATAAGGTTCGTCTCCTCACATCTCTGTAGGACTTTACTTAGGTTGAGTAGACAGTTATCAAAAGAGTCCCCGTATACTGAAAAATCGTCCATGAACACCTCCATAATGGTTTTGGTTAATCTCGTGAAGATAGCAGTCATGCACATTTGGAAGGTTGCAGGTGCGTTGCATAGCCCAAAGGGCATCCTTCTGAAGGCATATGTTCCAAAGGGACAAGTAAATGTCATTTTTCCTTGGTCTTAGGGGTGAATTGGGATTTGGTAAAACCCAGAATATCCGTTGAGGTAGCAGAAATTTTTTGGTGGGCTAGCCGCTCAAGGACTTCGTCAAGGAAGGGTAAGGGAAAATGGTCTTTCCTTGTTGATTTGTTCATTTTTCTGTAATCTATTCACATTCTCCAACCAGTAACGGTCCTTGTAGGTACTAGTTCATTTTTATCATTTAAGACAGCAGTGGTCCCCCCTTTTTAGGGACCACTTGGACATGACTAACCCACTGAGAGTTAGAAATTGGATAGATAATACCTGCTTTCAAGAGTTTAAGAACTTCGAGGTGAACTACCTCTTTCAGATTTGGGTTTAGTTTTCTCTGGTTCTCCCTCGAGGGTTTGAACTCTTCTATCATAGGTAGTTTATGCATGCACAGAGCTGGGTTAATGCCTGTTAGGTCAGTCATCTTATACCCAATTCCTTTCTTGTGCTTCCTTAATTCAGTGAGAAGCCTCTGTTCCTGATCGTCATCCAAAGAGGAGCTAATGATAACTAGACATAATTTTCCTTCATCTAGGAAGACATGTTTGAGCCCAGTTGGTAGAGTTTTCATTTCTGTGGCTTTGGGTACTTCTATCGTCTCTAATATGGTGACAAATTTTAGTTCTTCAAAAATAGCTTCAGGGGCTTTTTCAGCCTGCTCTAAGTATTACAAGCATTGCTGAACTAACTCGTTGGTTGAAAATTCAGCTTTCAGATTTATTAGAGCGTCTTCTAGGGCATCTGCTGGTTCTGGATTCGCTTGCTTGAGTTGAGACATTTTATCAATTGCTTCAAGAAGGAAGACCTCTTCATGGATACTAGGGCTCTTCAGGCTGTTGAAAACCCTGAATTGAACAATTTCTTTACCCAACCTCAAGGTAATTGTATCAGCCTCGACATCAATTAATGCTCTAGCTGTGGCGAGGAAGGGTCTATCGAATATTATCAGGTACCTTAGGTCTTCTTTTATATACATAATGACAAAATCACAAGGGACATAAGAGTCCCTCCCCACTCTTACTGGAATATCTTCAATGATTCCCAGGGGTGCAGTAATGGTGGAATCGGCAAGCTAGATGGTCATTACTGTAGGCAACAAGTCTGTAAACCCCAATCTTTTGCACATGGAAAATGGCATAATTGATATGCTGGCTCCCACGTCGGCCAATCCCTTTTTACAAGAAGTGTTCCCAATAGAGCATTATATGCTAAAGGAGCTAGGGTCCTTCTGTTTTTTTGGCATTTTAATCAAAATGATATCAGAAGTGGTTTGGGCTAGCTTGACAGTTTCATGATCCTATGTCATATATTTCTTTGTCAGCAAGGTCTTTAGGTATTTGGACTAGGCTGGGATTTCAGATAAGGCATCGAGAAAGGGAATATCAACATAAAGTTTCTTCATTGCCTCTTTGAATTTCTGGAATCTAGAGTCTAGTCTGGTTTCCTTTATCCTGCCAGGATAGGGTATCCTTGGCTTATATTGTGGAACCTCTGGTTCTTTGGGACCTTGTTCCTTTTCTTTCCTTTCTTCAACATATTGACTTAATTCTTCTATTGGGATGATTTTAGTTACATCCCTGTCTTCTTGATTAACCGAGATGACTTCAGTGAGAGCATGACCAGACCTTGTTGTAACAACATTTAATTGTTCTGGTCTCTGTTGGTCGTGTCTTGGATTTGCTTCTGGCTGGCCAGCGAAAGTGCCCACTGGAGGTTTTAGCTGAGCTGCTATCTGTGCGAACTGAGTTTCCACAGCTTTTTGCTGGGCTTGCTGGTTAGCCAACATGGTTTGTTGTGATTGCAACATTTTCCTTATCAAGGACAGTTCATCAGTCTACTGTGGTGGGGCATTCTTTTGTTGAAATTGAGTGAGTTGTTGTTGCCCTTGAAGTGGTTGTTGTTGCGGTGCCGGCAACTGAGGTTGTTGTGGCTGTTGCAGCTGAGTTTGTTGTAATTGTGGGTGCAGAGGAGGGTGAGTATACTGGTAGTATGTAGAGGGATTTCTTGGGTAGTTGGATCTTTGGAAATTGTTTCTAAGATTCCCTTGATTTTGGTTGTAGTTGCTTTGAAATCCAGGTGGTAGTCTATTGGAGGATCCACCTTGTGTTTGATGTTGCGGGTTAGCAGTCCCCGCATGATTTCCATATTGAAAACCAAGATGATTTCTCGGTTGATTTGGATTGTAGTAAGCTTTTCCTGGTATGGAATGAATGGAATTTACTTGTTCTGGCATTTGATCCTCATGGTGTTCAATAATCGGCTCATACTATGGTTGAGGTGGTTGCAAATCCATCATCACATTGTATAGAAGACCACATGACAATGTGGGATGATCTGATGCATGATATGCCTTGCAAGTTCCTGTGGATGCTTTAGCTTGTTGGGGGCTCTTTTTACTGTCATACTCCCCAAATGATGCTTCGAGGGCTTGTTGTTTGTTGGATATGGTCTTCAAAACTTTGTCTATGGCTTTCATTTCCGTAGATTCTTCAGCTTTACAAACCTTTAGAACTCCTCCTGTGGTCGCCCTCCCCCAATTGGATTGATTTTCTACTCCGAGAGTGACGATCCTCCAGTCGTCTTCGTAATTATCTCTCATAAAGTTTCCTACAGATGAGGAATCTAAGAACTTTTTAATTTCATCACTTACTCCCCTGTAAAAAGTTTCTATGAGTTGATTTTGCGAGATTCCATGGTGAGGGAACTTCCTCAAGAGTTCCTTGAACCTTTCCCATGAGTCAGCCAGTGACTCTCTCGGTAGTTGAAGGAATTGGTTGATTTGCCCTCTGATTTGGTAGGTTAGTGAAGGTGGGAAGAATTTCTCCAAGAACTTCTCTTCTAAGGGAGCGCAGGTGGTGATTGGCTCCCCGTCCAAAGAATTGTACCAGCTTAGTGCTCTTTCAGACAAGGTGAAATTGAAGAGTCTAAGCATGACTGCGTCCATGGTTGTTCCAGCTTGTGGTACCAACCTGCAAAGAGCTTTGAACCTCTTCAAATGGTCCATGCAGTCATCTCCGACACTTCTAGAAAATTAGATTCCCTACATTATTTGGATCCATTGTGTCCTAATCTCAAAATTAGGAGTGTCGATGAGTGGTGGTTGAACGGGATGGTTGTCTTTGTAGTTCTTGGGAATAGCATGGTCCCTTAGTTTCTTGCTTCTTATCAACAGTTGCACAGCAGCCTTGGCTTCTTCATTCTCGGCATGGATGCGGGCTTGCTCTTCATCCCGTACTTCAGCCTGAACTTGGGCACACATGCCAGCGATGAGTTGCGCTCGCTGGGCTGCTATGGTAGTGTTGACCCTTTCCATAACTAGTGCAGCTTGGCATTGATCTTCAGCCATTTGTTTGGCTCTTTGACGATTGAGTCTAATGCGGCGGTGGAAACTTCTCTCTACCTCAGAGTCGTACTCTGGATCAGGGGAGAATCTGAGATTATGTGATGGTTGCATACACGTATTCTACCTGAGCAGAGGAAGAAACACACTTTTCAGATGATGTAGGAGATATGATGAAATCAAGAGCATATGGAGTAATGGTTAAAAAAGTGTAAAACCCTAACCAACTATCAAGATGATAAATGAAATTAAAACGTTCCGTTGTCCCCAGCAACGACGCCAATTTTTGATGGAGCTTCCACTTGCGTGGAATTGCGTGCACCACTAAAAATCCTAAAGATAGTAAGTCTTTAGGTTTATCCTTGCTTATACTACATTAAAAACTCCACCCATGTATGCTACGATACATGGAAGTCTTATCGTAGTATAGTTAAGGGTCGAATCCACAGGACAACGGTCTTGTTAAGATCAACAAGATAGAAAATGTTAGAATTTCATTTAACTCCTTAATTGTTGGTATTTAGATCGAAGAGTTGGTTTGGTTGTTTAAACTAAGTGCGAGTAAAGTAAAAGCAAGAAAGTAAATTTTAGGTTGTAAACAATGTTAAGAAACCACTAGGATGTGATCGGCTTTCACCACCACTACACATGGATCAAAACATGCAACATAGTAACATAACCTGAAAATAAGAGTCTAAATAGTTAGTATCCTTGTAGATTTAGCTTCCTTTCAGAGAACTAACTACGAGAAGTGCGGGAATGTTACAGAGCCAACCACCCCCAAATAAATGGTCACTTACTTTACATCATTCCCTTCTCAAAGTGTGTTCCTCGACTTATCAAGGTTGTATTTTTATACGTCAACTGATTCCATTTCATAGTATGAGAGTACAACGATGGAAGTGAGTTTACTCCACTTTTTGAAGAACACTCTTAGATACCGAAATAGATCCATGGTGACTACATGCATCAAGAATCAACATTCAACCGAGATTCGAATCTAATAGTACAAACGTAGACAATTCATACTAAAAGATAATAAGTAACACAAGTTGGTGATCAAGCAACAAGCATTCATTAAATGATTGATGTTGAACTGAAAAGAAAGTATATCTCTATTGCAAACTAATGAATTACATTGCATGAAATGAAAACATGGGTAGCGGGGCTACTCCCTGCACCCTAGTGTATGAGACTACTCGCTCATGGAAAGAACAAAGAAGGGGGAGAGAAGAGAGAGAGAGAGCGTCATCTCTACAAAGGAGGAAGGAAGGTCGACCCCTTAGAGAGAGAGAGCAACGATATTCACACTTCGTAGCTTGCTTGATGATGAATCCTCCTCTTCCCACCTTCTCTGTTGATGAGAGAGAAAGTAGCTTAGGGGTGGAGTATGGATCTCAGACCGGCAACCTCGGGGCAATGGGTGAAGGATGGAATGGCTCTGGAACAATAGAGGCAGCCTTTGGACGTCTGAAACTTGATGTCTTGTGAGGACCCTTCGGGTCTTATTTATAGGCTTTGAGTGGAACTCAAACAGTTTGGGAGATTTGGGCCCAAACGGTCGTGAAGACCGTTTCGACTCTCTCTTGGTTTGGAGACTATTTGGACTCTCTCAGTCTGGAAACCGTTCGAGAGAGTCCTCACTGTTTGAAACCATTTGCCTTTATTCGGTCTTGGGACCGTTTTACTTTACACGGTCTTGGGACCGTTTGGCCTTCATTCGGTCTTGGGACCGTTTGATGTCCATTCGGTCTTGGGACCGTTTGATGTCCATTCGGTCTTGCAACCGTTTCGTGTCCATTCGGTCTTGGGACCGTTTGGCTTCGAACGGTCTTGGGACCGTGTGGCTTCGAACGGTCTTGGGACCAGGTGGCTTCGAACGGTCTTTTGACCGTTTGGTCTCAAACGGTCTTGGGACTGTTTGGAGCTTTTGTAATTTTTTTGTACTTTTCTGTAAGGAGAGAAAGGGGGAAAGTTAGTTTTATGGAATATTTACAATAAAGAAGAAAGTTAAAGATTCTATCTAATTTATCTAAGAAAGAGTATGTAAAACTGGGGAAAACTAGTAAGATAACATCGCAAAATGGGAGGTTATCAGTTGGCTACTTTTTTATATATCCAATGTCTATGGTGAGTATATCAGTGAGAACTTCTAAATTGGGATTTTCTTTAATTGTTATCCAAAGGTATTAAAACCTAGGATGAAATGGTGTGATTTCCTCTCTGGAATCTATTAGATGGGTTATTAGATTTGCATACAAACTATATTGAGGAAATCAGGTAGGAAGTTATCATAGCCAATCCTTATTTCCATTTTTTGGTCATGGATAGAAGACCAAGACGACACCGTTGGATCTGGGATCCAATAGTTCTTAAGCCATGCACTTGAATAAAGGGCAAAGAAAGATTATTTTTGATTTGGTAATGAAATCACGACATTTGTTGTGAATCCTTTCACTTTAGGGATTCTAGAAAAATCCATCTCTCCTAATCCTTTAAACTTTTTTATCCCTAATTATAAGGCAAAGTCCATAAAGACATTATCTAACTATGGGTATGATTAGAGACCAAAATTTGAAAAAAGGGTCTTTTCTTCATATGCAAGTGTTCCTCTAATTTCATGCATTTAAGCCATCAAAAGTAGTCCATTTCTCTTTCTTCCTTTTTTATTTTCTTTATTTTGGCATTTCTTTCTATTAAAAGTCATGTGCATACAAAAACTAATTAATAGTGGCCATCCATGTCACTTTCTATAGAATTCTACACAACTCTCTCAAGCACACATGATTATCATCCATTTTTATTTGCTATTTTCTTATTATGGGGTTTTTACTCTCCCTTTTTCCTTTTATCCATTGCTGGATTCATATTTAAGAGAAAATCATGAAATCAACCATACAAGGGGAAATTTGCAAAGAAAACCATTCTTTAAAAAAAAAAAGCACATAAATTTCCAACATGTCTATTTTATTAATATAATTGCATTTAAATTATTTAAAACACAAGTGAAACTAAGGTTATTGAATCCTTCCCCTATTATAGGAATTTTATCCTCAAGATTTGACTAATCAAATAAACAATTCAGGATTAGACTTTTCCATGTTCGTCATTAGCTCCCATGTGACTTCATCATCTCCATGGTGCTTCCAAAGAACCTTTACCATCTCTATCTTTTTATTCTTGAGCTCTTTCACCTCAGTATGCAATACCCTCACAGGTGACTCATAGTATGTTAGCCTCCTTGGGAGTTCAATAGGTTCAATTCTTAGCACATGGCTCATATCCTCCACATAGCGCTTTAGATTGGACAAATGGAAACATCATGCATCATACTATATTGAGGGGGCAATGCTAAATGATAAGTAGTTTCACCAATCCATCCTATCATCTCAAATGGACCCATGTATCTGGGACTCAACCTTCCTATGTCCTTAGTTATAGCTCGTAGGGATCGGATTTTTAGAAACACATGTTCACCCATAGTGAAATGCAAGTCAGTCTACTTAGCATTAGCATACAACTTGTGTCATCCTAGGCTCTCTTCAGCCTTTGCTTGATCAAAGTGAACTTATCAGCTTACAACTCAAGTTCCTTTGACCTCAGTAAGATCCTCTCACCGACATCATCCTAGTGAAGCGGTGATTGACACATCTTCCCATAAAGAGCTTCTTATGGAGGCATCCTGATACTAGCTTAGTAGCTATTATTGCAAGCAAACTCGTCTAAGGGCAAGTATTGCTCCCATGAACCACCCCAAACTAGAAGACATTCTCTCAACAGATCCTTTAAAGTCATGATTGTTTTTTCTAAATGTCCATTAGTTTGGGGATGATAGATTGTGCTAAACTTGAAAATTGTATCGAGTTCCTGATGCAGATGCTTCCACAACATGGAGGTGAACTTAGGGTCACATTCAGAAAAAAATGATGTCAGAACTCCATGCAGACGTACCATTTCTCTAATATATAGTTCACCTAGGTTTGACAGTTTGTCACTGATCCTTAAGGAAAAGAAATGTGTTGTTTTGGTAAGGTGATCCACCACAACCCATAATCCATCATGACCTTTCGTTGTCTTGGGGAGACCCATCCCAAAATCCATAATGATTTGGTCCTACTCAGGACTTTCCATTGGTTCTAGTAACCCAATGGGTCATTAGTGTTCAACCTACACCAACGGATAACACCCTCATTGCATATGAAGTATTCCACTCTATGAAGAGAGACAAGGGAAGGAAAAAAGGAAGCCTTGCGTTGAAACTGGACATGTCCAAAGCATATGATAGGGTGGAGTGGAGTTTTTTAGACGTCACCATGGAGAGGTTGGGGTTAGGGCAGAAGTGGAGGTCCAAAGTTCAAGAATGCATAACGTCCGTCCAGCATGCCTTTGCCATTAACGGAGACAGAACCCAAAGTTCAAAGCCAGCACGAGGACTTCTCCAGGGTGACCCTCTTTCCCCTTATCTTTTTATCTTATGTGCTGAAGCTTTCTCAACTTTTATTACTTTAGCTACCCATGAAGGCCTCTTACATGGCATCAAGCCATGTAGAGGCCCGCCTTGTATCTCACATCTCTTCTTTGCAGATGATAGCATCCTATTTGCTAGAGCAACCACCGCTGAATGTCTGAAGATAGCTGAGATAATCAGCCAATATGAACAGGCATCGGGACAACTGATTAATTTCTCTAAGACGGAAGTTGTGTTCAGCAAAGGGGTGAAGGCGGAAAAAAAGGAGGAGCTGAGATAGCTTCTAGGGGTGCGGGTGGTGGACAGGCATGCGAGTTACCTGGGCCTCCCAACATCCATGGGGAGGTCCAAAAAGCAGGTGTTCAACTTCATCAGGGACATGGTATGGAGGAAGCTGCAAGGGTGGTCGGAAAAATTGTTATCAAAGGCAGGATGAGAAGTGGTAATCAAAGCAGTCGCCCATGCCATACCCACATACATTATGAGTATTTTTCAGCTACCCATGGGAACCATAACGGAGTTGCAGAGGATGGTAGCTAGATTTTGGTGGGGAGCAAAAGATAAAAAAAGGAAGATGTCTTGGCTGAGTTGGGAGAGAATGTGCAAACCCAAGAGACAGGGGGGAATGGGATTTAGAGACTTTCAGACTTTCAACCAAGCTCTCTTGGCTAGACAGCTGTGGCGTATAGCAAATAACTCGGAAGCCCTCGTGACAAAAGTACTGAAGGCAAGGTATTACCCAAAGTCATCCATATGGGAAGCGAGAAGGGGATACAATCCTAGCTTTTCTTGGCGGAGCTTATGGGGAGCAAAGGCACTACTAAAGGAAGGGGTACAATGGAGGGTGGGGGACGTGAGGACGGTGGATATTTGGGAAGATAAATGGCTGCCGAAAGAAGAGGATACAATGGCACGGTTCAAAAGAGCGGAGGGACCAAGCTACCGTACGGTAAGGGAGTTGATGACAGAAGAGGGCACCCAATGGGAGGTAGAGAAAGTAAAAGAATGTTTTCCTGAACCCTATGTAACACAAATATGTGCGATCCAACTTAGTTGGCAGAGACCCAAAGATAGTCTTATGTGGTGGCCTTCCAAGGATGGGGAATTCACGGTACGATCAACATATTGGCTGGGGCTACATGGGAAAGAGGAAGCGAGGAGGTTTGTGCAGCGACAAGGGGACGATCTTTGGAAGAAAATCTGGCATGTTGGATGGAGTCCGAAAACAGCCCACTTTCTATGGAGGAAATGAAAAGGATGCTTAGCTACAAGGGGGCGGCTATACGATCGACACTCCTTAGAAGATTGGACTTGTATGCTGTGTGGAGCAGAAAAAGAGACATTACCGCACATGTTTTTTCGCTGCCCCAACGCTGTGGAAATTTGGGAGCAAACACCACGGAAAGTGCAGGCCTGGGTTGAAGGATGTAGGGATGAGGATATAGCGCAGGCAGTGGGCGAAGCTCTGGAGAGGAGTTCCATGGAAGAACAGGTATATATGGTGGCTGGGATGTGGACGGCATGGAGATCTAGATGCAGGCGGACGTTCCAAAGCAGCGATATAAATAGTGGATATATGTTGAGGGAAGCACTGGCGATGATGCGTGGGGGAAGGCAACAACAAAGAGAGAAGGGGGGAGAGGATGGTCATGGTGGAACGGGACAACAACATGGAGGAGGGACAAGCACCACATACCAAGGGGAGGGGCCGGGGAGCGAGGTGCTGCATGGGAGCAGGGGCGACGTGGTGGAAGGGGGTGTAAGCGGAGAGGGTGGAAACGGTGTGCAACATTCTCAGCGAATCGGGGAAGTGGCGAGGAGGGGAAGAGGTGAAGCGGGGGGCGGGGCGAGGGGAGGCGGCAATGCAACGCTGCGGGTAGGCAGCTGGGAGGATGCAGGGTGGGGCAGGGCAAGAAGGGGAGTGGGACGTGTAGGGGAGGAAGATGACAACAGGCAGGTGAGTGAGGAAGCGGGGGGCACGAGAAGAGCTGCAGGGAGGGGCGGTGGATGGACGAAGCCACTGCAAGGCAGGCGCAAGATCAATGTTGATGGCTTAGTTGGGGAGGACGGAGGAGTAGGGATTGGGTGGGCGGTCAGGGATGACATGGGGAGACTCGTCGAGGTCATGGGGGAGAAGGCCAGTGAGGGGACGGACGTTGCAACATCGGAGCTGCTAGCTATTAGAGGTGCGCTATAGTGGGCACATGGGAAATGATATGAAACCATTGATGTCGAGGCGGACTCCCTGGAGGATATTCATGCATCCACAAGCAAGAAGGAGCGGTGGGACTATATAGGATCGATTGCGGAAGATGTCAAGGAACTAGTCCATCAGTTTTCTTTCTGTAGTCTACTTTATGTTAATCGTAGAGGTAACAGAGTAGCCCATGAGGTGGCCAATATGGCTCATCGGGGGCATGTAGCTAGGTTTTCTTTGTTGAGTCATTTCCCTTTGAGCTTAAAGCATCTTGTAGACAGTGATTTGATTTCGTAATATTAGAAAAGGGGAACCCCAATCATAGGGTTTCCCGTCCCCCTTTCAAAAAAAATCTAGCATGTGAGGCGGATGACTACATATACTACTATGTCCTTCACTCTAGGTCTCCAAAAATATCATTGTAAGTCTTTAAAACATCTTCATGGCACCAGGGTGTACTAGATACTTAGAATCATGAGCCTCTTATAGGATATGAGTCTTTAAGGGGAAATCCCATTGAGAGATGTGTGAGAGGCGTCTCCATCAAACCCCCCCCCCCACATCTCAACTAACTCTAGATCATCTAACTAGGTTGTTTCAACAAGTCAAACTCAGTTTACCTTATTTGGTACCTCAACTCTTGCATCCATTATTTTGATAACCAGATTCAAATCTTATACCTATAGAATTAAAATTCCACTTGATAATTATATCCTCATATTAATTTGGTAATTACCTTGCTCACCTAGTTTTCCAAACCATTTCTCCAAAATTGTCTCCTCAGGCTGTGATAATTCCTTCAATTCACAATTATCATAAAAAGATTTCAATTTAAGTATTTATTTCTCATATCACTTATTTTCCTAATATGGCATGCATCTGTCTCATCTCTCACACACATAAAAAGATGAAATAAGCATTTGGATGTAGTCCCCTTTCCTAATATGACATGCATCTATAATTACGGCCTTTGTAATACCCCTCCATTAGATATATATCATAACTGACCGAAAGATTTTATTTTGAAGGAGGAATGTCACATTTATGAAATTATAGAAAATAAATACATAAATAACCATTGAGATTCATACATTGTTCTTTACATAGGAAACTATGGTTGAGTTCTATAACATGTCTAACCATTTGTAAGCATGGAAATCTAAACATGAAAGTAAACATCTTTATAACATTGGATCGCCTAGTATGGATGGAACCCCACCACATATCTCTTGAAGGTCTTCTAGTCCTTGCTTGCTTCTCTTTAGTCCTTACTTGCTCCAATATCAGGGGACATCACGTCCCCAGCCAAGCAAAAGGGAAAACAACAAATCAGTAAACAATACTGACACTTTATAATATGAACAAAGTAAAGTATACTTGACATGTAAGAAAACTTGACATGAACAAACTATAAGCATTATTCAATCATTATTAACATAAAGAATTGAAAAGAAATTGTATCGTCCCTCTATGATGTCCCCTTAGGAGCACATGATTTCTAGGAAAGCCCTTGATGCTAGGAAAGACCTTAACGACCCCTTAAAGTCCATGATTTAGGAGCATATAAAGGCTATTTCAATTCAAATTAACTTTATCATTAACATTACCATAATCATGATTCTTTAACTTAACATGAAGGGATTAATTTCTCCCCATTAACATGATATCTTAAACATGATGTGATTTCTCACTCTTGTTCATTAACATGATTTCATGAGTCATTAATCTTAAACCATAATCATAGTGAACATTATAGACATAGGACATAACATATATCAATCACCAAGCAGTGATGTGGTGAACATGATTAAAACATTAAATTTTAAACGCTAATGCATACATTATACTTAACATGCAAACAACCATAAATACTTTTGCACAGAAGCATGACCCATTTACCTTGGAGCAATGGAGATCCTAAGATTGTCCTGTCTGATCTGGATCAAATCCTAGGTTAAACCTTCTCTTGTCTTGATTAGGCCCAAACACATGTTCATTAAGCATCATAATCAATACTTTTTATTGATCTTAGGTCAAACTATGGTGAATTAGGTTTTGAGTGCATTAGGGTTAGGGTTACAAAACATCATCATCAATTAGGAAAACTAGGTTATATTATCATATTAATTACAGGTAACACTTAGTTAGGGTTTCACGGTGGAAACTAAGGTTTTTAATAAAACATCAGAATAGGGAGTCAAAACATGACTTGAAAATCTTAAAATCAGATTCCACTCGAAAATGCTTTCCAAGGATTATTTATTTGCATTTTTCTGACCACCCTATTATTTACTATGAATATTATAGAATCGACCAATCAGAATCAGGAAAACTAAAGTGTGACATCATTTAAATCCATGATTAATCCAATGTAAATAAAATGTGGAAGTAGCAAAGTACCTTAGGCGCTCATTGCATATAATCAAAAGGCAGGGGCAAACTTGTAATTTGATCCAAAAATAAACCGTGTGTGAGAAACAAAATCAAAATGGAAATACCAATGTTGCTCTTGCAACATTAATCAAGCGATCAACATCACAGGGGAACTAGGGTCAAACAACAACCTGGTTTGTTGCTCTACATGAACCAAGGCTTGAGCTTTGCTATAAGAGAAAGAAGCTAAGATGCTACTCTAATCAACTCATGCTTTCACACAGTTTTGAGACCATCAACATGTTCCTTACCTTTTGACGAAGTCGTTGAGTAGACAAGTGAGTCCAGACATGCTCTGAAGCATTAGGAATAGAACGAAGAGAGGTGGAAATAGGGGAAGCACATTAGAGATCCAAGGTCAAGAAAAGTGATCTGAAACCTTCAAGCGATGATCAGAAAATGATCGTGGCTGTCAAACAAAACCAACCAAACCATCCTCGTGGTTGCAGGTTGCACTGTGACGTCATGGCAACTAATGTCGATGAGGTCAAAATGGAGGAGTAAAGGGAGCAACGACTGGATTAATCACAAGGCATATGGGCATAGCCAAACGAAAGCAGGGAGTGTGAGGATGCTTACCCGTCCGCGAATTGAACTGGAGGTGACATGGGAGCCCAAGTTTTCACGAAGTTTGCCAGAGAAGAAGGCTGAGTAGGTGTTGAAACTTTAGGGTGCAAATGATGAAATTGAGGGAAGATGAGAAGCTTTGGGTACTCTTAAATAGGAAGGGCAAACGATGTGGTGGTGTCTGCTAATCGCCAGTAGAGAAACATGATGAGAACAAATGAGCATTTTGGTTATAAGGCATGAAATCCCTCAAATATCGGGTTTGATAGATTCGTTTGGATGAGGCAAACTCATCGGTGGAGAGAGTTTGGAAGGAGATAGATTGTAGAGAGAAATTACATTCAGCAAAGAAAATAGGACATGTTTTCCTATTCTCGGTCTCCTACTCGAGGTAGGAGACGAGTCCAAAGTTGTCGGATTGCGAGCACTTAAAACGACGACCATACGATCATGCCCAAAATGGAAAATAAAAAAAGAAGCGTGTGAAAGTGCTAATAAAAATGGAATTTTAGGAAAATTTTATGCATTTAATGTATTTTTTATTAAACACTTTGCAAAACAATATAGAAAATTGCATAATCGATTTAAAGGGTCAAATATGGTCAAAATGAGTCCAAATTTGGACCATAGACTAATTAAGTAGTCTAGATTTTTTCTATTTAATTAGATTTAGGTTATTTGCAAGTCTTGACCATAGTTTCTTTAATAGTCATTTAACTTCAACTTAATGCATTAATAGATTAGATAATTAAAAAAAATACTTTCTTTTGTTAGTACATTGAGCAAATTCGAGATACACACTAATTATTCTCTCAAAAGTTCATTTCCTATATATTTGTTTGCCTTTTGAGAAACTTTGATGGAGGAGAGAGAAAAAGAATTTCCTTCATATTAAAACTATGAAGAGGAAGAAGGTTACTTCTTGCTTAAGTTATATAAAATATAATTTCCAATTTGGAACCTTTTATTTCTCTCTTCCACTTCCCCTAAACATTATTTAAGGTTAGGAAAGAGGAAAAGGCAAAGGGCCAACATCTATTTTCTTGAGTGTATAAATCATATTTGTATTGGAAAAAGGTAAATTAATCCTAATATTGTTTTTTAACTTCATAATTTTTTAAGAAAATTCTTCTTGTGGGTCTTTTGCTAATAAGCCCCTTGATTATCATTTATTTAAGAAAACCACATTTTAAGACTTTAACTAATATTAAAAATTTGAGATGTTAGAATTCTACCCACCTTAAACAAATTTCGTCCTCAAAATTTCATTAGGCTACCCACCTTAGAACTTTCCATACCATTAGAACAAAACCTCATCATACTATCATTATCATTTGAATTCAAGGTTCTATACGTTCGCATGTGATAAAGTCTAAAAAGAAAAAGGAAAGTACTCACTAAACCCTTTTCATTCTTCTCAACTACCATAGCAAAGACTCTAGCTTGTCTTTTAGGAGGTGGATTCTGATTCCTATCCTGACCCTGAGGTGCATCCTTCTTCATATTTGGGAAACTTGACCTGAGGTGTCCGATCTCTCCACAATAGTAGCATTCTCCCATTCAATACCTGCATGGGCCTGCATGGTGCTTCTTGTATGTTGGCCATTGGGGCTTCTCAACTTCTATTGCAGGCTCATGTACCTTTCTCTTAGGGTTGTTGGTAGGTTTATATTGGTTGTGATTTTGGGGAACTTCCATCTTGTAGGATCTTCTAGGGTGATCTTCAAGATCTAGGACTGTATCTAGGGCAACCTAGAGAATCCTGTGGCCTCTTCCTAACAAAGAAAAACTGAACTCGGGTTTGAGTCCTCAGATGAATTTCTTTTTCCTTTGACGTTCATCATAATCATAGCCATACTTTTGGAGGACCCTCAACTCCATGGTGTACTGGGTAACAATCATGTCACCCACTTGAGCCATATTGACAAACTCTAGATCCTTCTTCTCTATCATGGCTTTCTATGCGTAGTGCTCATGGAAGGCTTCAAGGAATCCTTCCCATGTGAGTGGAGGTGTATTAACTGCCCTTGAGTTGATGAAGTTTTCCCACCATGTGTGGGCTTCTCCCTTGATCATATAGGTTGCAAAACAAACCCTGGAATGTTGTGGGAACTCCTTATTTCAAAAGTAATGCTCCATTCCTCTAATTCAATCCTCAACTTTTGTGACCACATCAATTTATCCTTCTCTCGAGAAAGAGTCAGGCCTTAACTTTAGGAAGTCCACTAGAGTCAGCCCATGATGTCTAGGTTGTTATTGTCCTTGTGCTAGGGCATTGGTGAGTGCTTGTACAAGATCTTCTGTGGTTGGCTTATTGTTCCCTCCTGGTCCACTTTCCTCACTAGAAGTGCTAACACCATAATCCTTACCCTTTTCCCTTATCTTCTCTCATAGGGGCCATCTAAAAAATCATCGCATAAACCTAGGGTTAGAACATATGAATCAAATTATTTCTTCTGGTGGCCATCCATTTATTTGCTCTGATACCATTAATGTAACACCCCTCTTTTTGACATAGATCATAAATGAGAAGAAGCTTTTATCTTGAAGGAGGAATGTCACATTTATGAAATCATATCAAATAAATGCATAAATCACCATTGAGATTCGTACATTGTTCCTTACATAGGAAACTATGGTTTTGTTCTATAACATATATAAACTTTTCTAAGCATGCAAATCTAAACATAAAAGTAAACATCTTTATAACATTGGATCGCCTAGTATGGATGGCACCCCACCAGATAGATCTTGGAAGTCTTCTAGTCCTTTCTTGCTTCTCTTTAGTCCTTACTTGATCCAATATCTCGGGGCATCGTGTCCCCAACCATGAAAAAGGGAAAACAACACATCAGTAAATGGTATTGACACTTTATAATATGAACAAAGTAAAGTGTATTTGACATGTAAGAAAACTTGGCATGAATTAACTATAAGAATTCTTGAATCATTATTAACATGAAGAATTGAAAAGAAATTGTATGCGTCCCTCTGTGACTACCCCTTTGGAGCACATGATTGCTAGGAAATCTCTTGATGCTAGGAAAGCCTTTGATTACCCCTTAAGGTCCATGATTTGAGAGCATATAAAGACTATTTAAATTCCGATTAACTTGATCATTGACATTACCATAATCATGATTCTTGAACTTAACATGAAGGGATTTCTCCCCATCAATATGATATCTTAAACATGATGGGATTTCTCCCTCTTGATCATTAACATGATTTTAATGAGTCATTAATCTTAAACCATAATCATAGTGAACATTGTAGACATAAGACATAGCATATGTCAATCATCAACCAGTTATATGGTGAACATGATTAAAACATTAAATGTGAAACAATAATGCCTACTTTTTACTTAACATGCAAAAAACCATAAATACTTGTGCTCAACAACATGACCTGTTTACCTTGGAGCAATGTGAATTCTAAGATAGTCCTCTCCGATTTGGATCAAATCCTAGGTCAAACCTTCTCTTGTCTTGATTATGCCCTAAACACTTATTCGTTAAGCATCATAATCAATACTTTGTATTGATCTTAGGTCGAACTATGGTGAATTAAGGTTTGAGTGCATCAGGGTCAGGGTTACAGATCGACATCATAAATTAGGAAAACTAGGTTAGATTAGATCATATTAATTACATGTAACACATAGTTAGGGTTTCAAGGTTCAAACTAGGGTTTTTAATAAAACATCCGAACAGGGAGTTAAAACATGACTTGAAAATCTCAAAATCATATTCTACTCAAAAAAGGCTTTCCAAGGACTATTTATTTGCATTTTTCTGACCACCCTATGATTTACTATGAATATTATAAAATTGGCCAATCAAAATTGGGAAAACTATAATGTGACATTATTTAAATCCATCATTAATCTGATTTTAATAAAATGTGGAAGTGTCAAAGTACCTTAGGTGCGCATTGCATATAATCAAATAGGTTGGGGCAAACTTGCCATATAGATCCAAAAATAAGTCATGCGTGAGAAGCAAAATCAAAATGGAAATACTGATGTTGCCCTTACAACATTAATCAGGAGGTCAACATCATAGGGGCACTAGGGTCAAATGACAACCCGGTTTGTTGCTCCACACGAGCCAAGGCTCGAGCTTCACTCCAAGAGTAAGAAGCTGAGATGCTACTCTGATCAACGTGCGCTTACATGCAATTCTGAGACCATCAATCGATTCCTTACCTTCTGATGAAGTAGTTGAGTAGAGAAGTGAGTCTGAACATGCCGTGGAGCATCAGGAATAACACAAAGAGAGGTGGAAATAGGGGAAGCACATCGGAGATCCAATGTCATGAAAAGTGATCCAAAACCTTTAGACGATGATTGGAAAATGATTGTGGATGTAAAACAAAGCCAACCAAACCATCCTCATGGTTGTAGGCGACTAATGTCAACGAAGTCAAAATGGTAGAGTATAGGGTGCAATGACTAGGGTAATCACAGGGAATATGGGGATAGACAAATGAAAGAAGGGAGTCTGAGGATGCTTACCTGTGTGCGAATTGAACTGGAGGCAATAGGCGAGCCCATGTTTGCATGTAGTTCGCCGGAGTAGAAGGCCGAGTAGGTGAGGAAGCTTCTGGGTGCAAACAATGAAATTGAGGGATGTTGAGTTGAAGGTGAGGGGTATAGAAGCTTTAAGTACCCTTAAATAGGAAGGGCAAACAATGTGATGGTGTCTGCAAATCGACAACACAGAAAGGTGATGAGCCCTAATGGGCATTTTGTTTATAAGGCACAAACTCCTTTAAATATTGGGCTTGATAGATTTGTTTGGATGAGGCAATTTCATAGATGGAGAGAGTTTGGAAGGCGATAGACTGTGGAGGGAAATCACGATCAATGAAGAAAATGGGACCTATTTTCCTATTCTCGGTCTCCTACTTGAGGTAGGAGATGGGTTCAAAGTCGTCGGATCGCGAACACTTAAAACAACAACTGTTCAATCGCGCCCAAAAAGGAAAATTGAACAAGAAGTGCGTGACAATGCAAATAAAAATGGGACTTTAGGGAAATTCGATGCATTTAATGTATTTTTGATTAAACTCTTTACAAAACAATATGCAAATTTGCATAATTGATTTATAGGGTTAAATACGGTCAAAATGAGTCCAAATTTGGACCATAGACTAATTAAGTAGTTTGGATTATTTATATCAATTTGATTTAGGTTCTTCACAAGTCTTGACCATAGTTTCTTTAATAGTCATTTTACTTTAACTTAATGCATTAATAGATTAGATAATTTATAAAAATACTTTCTTTTATTGATACATTGAGCAAATTCGAGATAAACATTAATTATTCTCTCAAAAGGTCATGTCTTATATACTTGTTTGCCTTTTCAAAAACATTGATGGAGGAGAGAGAAAAAGAATTTCCTTCATTAAAACTATGAAAGGGAAGAAAGTTACTTCTTGCCTAAGTTATAGAAAATATAACTTCGAATTTGGAACCTTTTATTTCTCTCTTCCACTTCCCCTAAACATTATTTCAGGTTAGGAAAGACTAAAAGGTGAGGGGCCAACATCTAGTTTCTTGAGTGTATAAATCATATTTACATTGGAGAAAAAGGTAGATTAATCCTAATATTGTTTTCTAACTTCATTATACTTTATGAAAAATTCTCTTTGGGGCCTTTTCCTAATTAGCCCCTCTATTATCATTTATTTAAGAAAACCACATTTTAAGACTTTAATTAATATTGAAAATTTGGGATGTTATAGCCTTGCCATTTTATATTACCATTCATTAGAGTAGAAATGTATTTCACAAACCTTAGATATCCTTCAGGTGGGTTCTGAATAGTCACAACGTCTTTCTTCATGTCCGAGGCAAAATAGATGAAAATGATGGTGTGGAAGTCCTTCAGGCCATTGATTATTTCACTAGATCTCAGTTGCTGACGTAATTCTTCCACCAAACTTTTCTAGTTCCCTCAAGTAGGTGAGCAGTAAGGAGAACTTTCATGTTGGGTTGTATTCCCAGATATAAAAATCATTTTCCATCACATGAAGCCAGACTTCCACCTTAGAGTTGTGTTCATCCCAGAACCTTTCTATACCTAACTTGATGAAGTCAAGGACGGTGACTTAACAATAAGGGCAGATAGGTAGGGGTTCACTATCCTCATCTCTGGTGATATCTTTGGGTGTAAGGGCACCGACAGTCTTGGTGAGTTCCTTGTATTACCCTATCCAGAGATCATTAGGGGCATGCAATTGCTCAACTATAGGTTCAAGACTAGTAGTATGGATGGGGTCATCCTTGGGCTCATCATCCGTCATAGGTTTGCACATAGGGTCTGGACCATCTTCCAGTTTTAGGTGGTCAGAGGGGGTGACTTTGGGCTCAAAACCTTCTTATGGCCTCTTCTTTTTCTTGGTCATCTCGTCCTCCATCATCTCTCTTGAAGAAAACTCACACTGGTAGGGGGGCTTCTATGTTGGCGGTCAAGGATGACAGTGATCTTGGTGCAGGCCATGTTGTCTAACATAAACTAACTTTATTAATCTCAACTACATACTTAGGATATTAACACATCCTACACTTATGTCCATGACATCTTGTTTACATGAGTTTTATCATTTGGTGGAGGATTCCTTAATCCCTAATAACCATAACCCTAGTACTCAGAAAGGGATAAGGAGAACATTCATGGGTACCTAGGGTTTGGTGATTGAAGGAGGTAAAGAAGTGATGAAATAATATGAGAAGGGACCACAAAGGCAATTTAATATGAGGAAAATCCTATAACTTTGGCCAATCCTGGATGCACACGGGGGTCCTCGTAAGCCAAACAGTAATGTGGAGGAAAGTATTTCCAACCCTCGGATCATGGTCCTTTCTAGACACCATTGTCTGTGGACAATAATGTAATAATTCCCTTTAGGATCTCTAGAATCCTAAAATCTTAATAATTATTAGAGGTTAAATGGTAAACATAGCTCTGATACCAAATGCAACAACCCCTCCCCCTATCATCCCCTATTCAAGCAGACTGAGAGGGCAAGGACCATTACTCTAATATAGGGTTGAAGTTTTAGCAATTAGCCAAAAATAATCAATAAATTTCAATAATTTGGGAAAGCGGTATGTACAATATATAACATGATTTTCAAAAATATGCAGTGGTAATGTTATCATATGAAATTTGCCCATCCAGTAAACCCTCCATGATTACATTAAAGTCACTACAAATGGTGCCTTCTTCTTTTCTAGAATTTCCATTTTCATTGTATTGGAAAAATAATACTAGATTACCCTAAAATGCTAACAAACAAAACTATCGGCCAGTATAACAACTTATACTGGTATTTGGGGGAAACAAAATGTTCACATATACTTGTAACAACATATCCACACCAATTATTGTTACGAAAACAAAATTTATCATTTTCTTCATAACTTCTCAACCTATTTTATTCAACCACTGGGATACCTTCTCTTAGGGTTTTGTCCCTACTCTGGATTGTAGTCTGCCTCTCAATCTAGATCCAGGTGTCTATGTTTCCCACCTCTTAATATGGAGTTAGGTGCCATGTAGGTCTTCCCAATCTAGGGCCTGACCTCATGTGACCTTCCCAATCTGGGGTCTGGTCCGACCTCCTATGACCTTCCCAATCTAGGGCATGGTCTAACCTTCCCAATCTGGGGTCTGGTCTTAAGTCATCACCATGACTTTTCATTCCTTTCCATCTTCAAACCTCTAGAGTTGGTATGTAGGGTTCGAGCAAGTTATAAACCTAATTTGTTATTGCCATTTTGACTTTATAGATTGCAGGAAATAAATATCACCCAAGAATTTAATGTCAAGAAATCTAGAAAAATATCAAAAAAACACCATGAAACTAATTTGATTAGTCATACACATAGCCAAATACCTATTTTAGAAGTAACTTGATGTCCAAGCAAAAGATAATAAGAGCAAGCAAGCAAGAAACTACCCTAAAATTAACGCATAATGCCCATGTATAATTATTATATCCAAAATCTACCATTAATGAAAAACTTGGAATCCAAGTAAGGGTTTAGGTTCAACTTAGGGTTCATTAGGGTTTTGACTTTCTAAACCCTAATTATCACTTTCCATGCTCTCAAGGTTACAAACCTAAATCTTAACATTATTTGCTCTTTTAATCTTAAGGAAACCCTAATTCATCAGTTAATGAGTTATTAACATCAAATTAGACTCCATGTTATCCAAAAGACTAAACTTTTATTATTAAGATCAATTGAACACATTAAAATCATTAAAACCTATACATTATCATTTTATTCATTAAAGATAACAATTTTGAATTATTTTTGAACTATATGAAGATCTAGATCTTGATTCCATTTTTATTGGAATTCTCATAAATTTCTGATTAAAATTCATATATGACTCATCTTATTCTGATCGTTCTATGATTTACTACAATATATACAAGATTAATAAATTATGGCCAATAATAGGCTGCCACCTAGCAGATGACTAGGCATCACCAACACAACACAGGACCACGGTGCGAGCAGCCAATCTGCTCACGACATATATGCATCCTGCAGTTGCTTGGCCAAAGCAAGAGGCGAGCAAAAAAGGAGAGAAAATGACGACTATACCCCTACCCATAGAATAAAGATGTCATGGTAGATGGGTAATCACCTCTTTGGTTGTCTTCCTCCTCACTGCTCCTTCTCTCTTGAATGGGGAGTCAAACTTCAGGCTTCAAGCCCTCTTAGTTGCAAAGGAAAGTATCCTCACCTCCATTACACCATACTAGATTCATAGACGATGCTTGATTTCTTGGAGACAACTGGTATGTAGACAATGATGAGATCATTCTTCTGGTTGCATGTTTGCGAGTTGCGAGCATGAGGGGCAACACTAGAGGTGAAATTGGTGTTTGGGACTAATGCCTCATGTTTTTTAGAGGTTCGTGCAGGGTTGAGTTTCCTCATGGGGTTCGGTAGCTTTTATATATACCATGGCTACGGTGGGTATATTATCGAGGAGTTCCTGATTAGGGTTTTCTTTAAGTGTTTTCAAAAGGTATTAAAACCTAGGATAAAATGGTGTGCTTTCTTCTGTTGAATATTGTAAGGACCCTAACCTCCATTTAGGGCTTATCCTGTTTGCTTTGCTTAACCCTGGTGTTTAGTTGCTTACTAATCACCTTTAGTGGTGATTATGGTTTGTTTGTGCTTTGTTGAGAGCTGGAGGTGCTACTTGCAATTTGACCCAAGTCTAGGGTAGTAGAGCAAGTTTGTCACCTTGAGAGGTGTTATATCTCTCCTTGCTTCCTCTAGTGTTGAGAGGAAGGGTTGGGATCGTTGCTTGAGTTGCTTTGGGCTTGGATGAGCTTGTTGGGACTTGAGATGCCTTGCTTGAACCTTGCCCTTGCCTTGTTGGACCTTGTGTCGGGCAGCAGTGCCTTGTATCGGCCTCGGTGTGTCGCCCAGGGTGCTGTCGGGCATGGAGTTGAGGTGTGTCAACCATGGACCCCCTTTGACCTCTTTGACCTCGTTTGTGTCACCACTAGTGGACACTTGGTGCTTGATCCTTGCATGTGGAAATGGCCTTAGACATGTGTTTAAGGCAAGTTAGAGTGGTGGCATTGCCCATGGACAAGTGTCCCTAGGTGGGCGACACCTTGCCTTGTCTTACCTTGGTTTCTCCTCCATCCTCTCCTATATATGTGTCCCCTTTCTCTTGATAAGGATCCCTTTAGTTCCTTAGTTCCCCTCTCCCTTAGTTGCATGACACCTCTACCTTTGCAAATCTTGGTGGACGATCCTTCTCCTTGGAATCTTCTTCTTCCTCTAGTGGTGGCCGAACCCTAGAGTGCTTTCTTCTCCTTCTTGTAGTGGAGCTTGGATCTAGGAGCTTGGAGTTTGCTTAAGGCAGGTTACATAACTCCTAACCCTAACCATACTACCTTCTTCTATGTTCTTGTATGTTTCTTTTGCTCATATCGGCCATGTATGTTCTAAGATAACTTCTTGCTTAAGTTACGCCTAGTTGGCCGAACCATGTTTTAGGGTTCCTTGTTGAGTAATACTCCTTTCCCTCCTTGGTGTAGAGGAGTGAGCTTGAGTTCTAGTAATATGGGAAATACCCCTCTCTCGTTTAAGTTGAGAGGTGAGCTTTGTATTAGTTGCTTGAGAAACACCCTCCTCTCACCATGGACTTGAAAGGTGAGCTTTTGTGTGGTTTATGTTGGTATGTATGCGCTGAGAGCCAATCATGGGATGATTGGTGGGATACATTAAGACTGATTTGATAAACATCAAAGGCAAGCTTCCGATTCTTTCTGGTTTAGTCATGTGAGATAGTGATAGAATAGATTGAATGTCTAGAGAGTGACAATACTCAATGACGTATGCTTTCAGGTTCAGGACCTGAACGATGAGATCATACATATGCTAAGAGTGTGTACATTCTTGTTATGTCCCTAATCGGATGTCATTGTGGAAGGTAGATAGAAAACAATGACACACAAGACTAGATTGTGGTGTTGGTTGATGACAGAATCTCATTAGTCATGATATAGAGATATCAAACCAAACACATAGGTACTTGTTAGAGAACAAGTGTACCAGACAGACCCACCGTGAGTTTGAGACATGGAACCATGACATGGTAGTCACAGTCAGTACTATCAGTGATGGTGGTGAGTGTGATTCTTTGACCTAAAATCCCTACACTAAACACGTCATTGGGCACACTTTGACATCATCAAACGCAATCCTGAAACATGGGTTGTTATAAAGGTGATGATTGGGTGGCTTTGACACATGGGGCTTTTGAGGGGTGAGTGATAGATATGGGATTTGTTCCACCTGAGGGAGTTTGATATCCATGACCGCTTGATGAGTAGGATTGAGAAAGGCGTGCATGCATGTGTGAATCAGTATGTGATATTGATGTCATACATATCTCTTCCAATCTACTCTGAGATCAAGAAAGTGAATGAATGTTGACAGGATGACTGTTCCATGCCTCGAATTCATTCGGGATATCAGTGACAAAGGAATTATACATTCACTGTAACACCATTAACGGATTGTAGGATTGAAAGTTGTTCTCCAACTTTGTATTTCACTTGGGTAGCACTGATGTGTGACTAAGCACCGCTCTTTACTTGTGAAGTCATAAGTGTTATGGACTTTCACTGCCAACGCGAAAAAGGACCTGCAGGTCACACACATAGGATTTAATCTGGAAGAGGAGTTTTGTACACAAACAATGTTTAGATTGATTAATAAAGGAGTTTAGTAGTTCAATTAAACACTCAATCAATTGATAGCTCAATATCATAATGTTCAAGATGTTGGAATGATTGATTAGAGTATCAGATTGATTGAAACTGCAATTGACTGATTCTACACAATCTGCACTTCCAACCGATCGGATCATGTGATGAACCGATCGGCTGAGCTTGGTGAACCGATCGGCTCAGGTGGTGAGTCGATCGACTCATGGACAGGGTGAAATAATTGCTTCAAGTGTTGAAACCATCGGTTCAATTGATGCAACCAAGAAAGTTGGGAAAGTAGGATTGGTGAGAAATTTCTTTTCGTTTCACTTGCCCAATTTGATTGGAACAAGGATTGGTATTTGATACCAATTAGTAACAAAAGAAGGAAAGTCAATCGGGAACTAATCAGGACCACGAACTGACCAGTTCAGAAGTGAACCGACCATTTCATGGGTCCCAACCGATCGGTGGAGGTGTCAACCGACCGGCTCAGGTCCCCAACCGGCTATTTCAGTTGTGAAACGATCGGTTCAGGTTGCGCAGTTGGTTGTTTTTGTGGAAAATCTCGAACCCTTCTACTCCTGCTTTAGTGCCACATTGCCCGGGATAGAGAACCCTGTCCCATGACCCTCCTATATATATTGGGGTATTGGGGGCTTCTCAAAGAACAACCCAGTGCAACCAGTTGTTCTGTAAAGTTGTCGTTCTCTCTGGTTTTGGTAACCGAGAGAGAGTCTGAGCAAGTGCTACCCGATAAGGGAGGCACAGCAAAGGAAAGACAACTGCAGAAAGTGACTGGTGGCAGGAGAGTGTGTCAGTGACTAGTACGCTGACAGGAGGGTGCAACTCCTTCCAATTCCTTTTGGGACAAGGAGATTGGAGTTCCAGGTGGTCCGTGTGGACTACTTCAGAGGTAGGAGATTTCTACCGCTCAGAGGATTGTTGTCAATCTCGTCAGTCCCGGTGCGACCAGGAGTTGCACAGACACCGTCCAAGACCGGAGGTGAAGACCACGCAAGACGCGAGGTATTGTCACCGAGCAAGCCTCGGGACAAGGTATGATTCCACAAACCACCCCTTTCCTATTGTATAGACTTTGATGCGTTTCCTCGTTCTGGGTTTGGGGGAGAAAATTTTTGTTTCCGCTACCTTCTCTTCCTTCCCCATAACCCAATAATGGTATCAGAGCCACGTCAACTGCTCTATACTTTAGGATTATCGATATGATCGATTTTGGTTTGTTGCCTTTATTTATTGCATACGATGCGAATAAAATTGGCTTTATGCATGTCCAATCCTAAATCCACAAATCCCAATTTACATATATGATATGTATTGTGAATGCACTCGGTACGCGTCACCCTTAAATGATTTTTGTGGTGGATGTATAGCGTGGTTATGGCCAATAAACCCTATCTGTGTATGGTTGTATGTGGTTGCTTGCATCTCGGTCTGTGCACCGATTCCCTTTCTCCTATTCCTGATGTAACTCGAAATAATTCGAGATTTCTTTCCTACCTTTGCTCCCCTCGAATTGAACTCGAGGTTTCTCTTTTTACAATGTAAAATAGGATAGAATTTTATTTCCTGTTATGTCAAAGAACGGAGGACATCCTGACGACAACTAAGACAATCGGTTCAAGGCGTGAACTGATCGGTTGATGTTCGAGACGATCGGTTCAAGGAGTGAGCCGATCAGTTGATGACCGGTTCGAGGAGCAAGACGAGTGGGTGGGAGCCATGATGAGATGCACGACGACTAGGTGAACCGATCGGTTGGAGGAGCCAACTGATCGGCTGGTGGCACCCAGCCGACCGGCCTGATGGAGAGCCGATCAGTCATGTGATGAGTTGATCAAACCCAGAAAGGCAAAGCACAGAGTTCATCTTGTACAGGTTGCATGTGATGTAGACCTAGATGACCGTGATTCCTCTTGGCTCGAGGAATCACATTAGGATGGCCATAATCATCGCTTTTATCATTTTGCATGTTTTCTGTGGGATATAGAATGTGTATCATATGTACTATGTATTGTGGTGATTGGATATGTATATGTATATAAAAACCAAATCCCTCATCAAATATTAAGTTTTAGATGCCTTCCAAATGTGACACACATGAAAAGCTTGATCGACCAAGTGTGGGCATGCCCTAGCGTGGTGCACCGTCTATCTCGTGGAAGCGTGAAGGATGAATGTGTGGGTCTGCCCTAGCAGGGTGCATATTCATCGTGTTTGCTTTGGGTCAGACTTAACAAGGTGATTTAGATGAGATCTAGTACCTTGAGGCATGGAGGTGATCATGGAAAGGAGTTGCATATGATATCTTATCAAGAGTTGCATATGATGCAATTGTCAAGAGTTGCTTACCTAAGAGATCTAAGTTGTGGGTGACAACCCTAGCAGGTCCATGACTTAGAGGATTTCAGGATCTTGCCCACTAGAAGATTGTACTCTGCAATCTTCCGAATTGATGTTGAGGGCTATCAATTTCAACTAAAATAGTGGGAGCGATAATTAATTAAAGGCCTAATTATATCGTCAACTTTTCAAATCAATCAAATAAGTCAAAAATGAGTTTTTGGACTAAAATTGCATATTTCCTTTTGTAGTACAAATGACAACAAACAACAATCACTTTTCTTTGTGATCCGTCCTTGAAAAGGGACAAGCTGAATGGGACAAACTTCCATGACTGGTATAGGACATTGAGAATTGTTCTCACTCAAGAGCGAAAGCTCTATGTCCTGGATACTCCAACTCCAAAGGAACCTGCTCCTAATGCACCAAAGGCAGAAAGGGACGCTTACAAGAAGCATTCTGATGATGCCATTGATACAAAGTGCTTGATGTTGTGCTCTATGAACCACGAGTTGCAGAGACAACATGAGAACATGGGTGTCATTGAGATGATTCAGCATCTCAGGAACATGTATGAAGATCAAGCACGACAAGAGAGATATGATGCCTCAAGGGCACTGTTCAAGTGTGTCTTGATAGAAGGAGATCCAGTTGGTCCTCACACACTCATCATGATTGGGTATGTGGAGAACCTGACAAGTTTGGGATTTCCACTGAGCCAAGAGTTGGCTACTGACGTGATACTGCAATCGTTTCCAGAATCCTACATTCAGTTTGTGATAAACTACAACATGAACAACTTTGATAGGCCACTGTCAGAGTTGTTGAGGACTGCAGAGACACATATGAAGAAGGACAAGCCTAAGTCTGTGATGGTGATCACGAGCACGAAAGGTAAGTCCAAGCTCAAGGGCAAGGGAAAAGCTAAGAAAGGTTCTAATGCTAGCCAGGAGCCCAAGTCATCTTCAGCTCTCAAGGCCAAGGGAGGCGTGACCAAGAAAGGAAATTGCCACCATTGTTAAAAGCCAGGACATTGGAAAAGGAATTGTCCTCTCTATCTGGAAGAACAGAAGAAAAAGGAGGCAACAAACGTCTCTACTTAAAAGGTGTCATGAAAGTAAACTTGTAACACTTTTGAGGTATATGATACCAAGATGTAAAGTGTAAATCACTCAATAAATGGGGCAAGTGTTGCCGCCATAGATAGGAGTACTTTAGTTTATTTTCAGTCTAAAAGGCATGTAATACATTTATGAACTGCTATTTCATATTTTCCAATAGATAGAAACACTTTATTTTTGCATATTGTATGACAATGATGGCAATCAATAAAGAGATGTTTCAATTTCTAAAGATATGATCTTTGTGGCAATGCCTTGTTTATCTTGTGGTATTTGATATGCATAAGATAAAATGATACCTAAAAGTTATAGATAACTCAAAAAATCAAATTAGCATCAATCATGAGAAATTCATTTCTAGTTTCCATGTGATGGATAAATTTAGACGCTTTTGGTTAGAGAACTAGTAAGAGACATGAATATCTTGGACATGATTAATCAATCTTCACTAAAGGTGATGGGAGAATGATTATCCTATTAGGTATGATACATGTGATGTATTTACATACCTATTGGAACAAATGCTAATACTTCAAATGGTGTTTGGAGAAATACCAATATGAATATCTTGAAGTGTTCAAGATTATCATAGATGAAGTCCAAATTTGGTAAAGTGTTAATTCTTGATGAGATCAATGAATGAAATATATGGACCAAATGTTTGAGATCCTTTTGAGTGATTATGATAGTGTATCATAGTGAACTCATGATTAAGGCATGGTGATGTCTAAATCAAGAAGGAATAATAGTCTAAGGAGTTAGGGAATGATTATCAAATAATTGAATTCTTCTTAATAAAAGAATACCCCACACTAATAAAGGGCATTAATAATTACAAGGAGTTGTAAGTTCTTATATCCTTGACGGACACACCTCGTTTATCTATGTGATGAGTTGTTCATGTGATGAGTCAACTATCTAGATGAATATCAGGAACCAAATTTTGTGTTATGGTTTGTGACCATTTCAACCTAAATGACATCCATGTGAACCATAAGGTATGACCTTGATGGTATCACCCATTGGATGAAATCCATAAGTGCAAATGAATCTTAAGTATTAAGACACATGGATAACATTTTGAGAAGGATGATGCGTGTTGATTGCAACTTAATGACTAAGACATTTGGCATATGGATACTAAAACCACATTCCTATAAGGAATAAAACAAGAATGTGTATGTGACACAACCAATAAGGTTTATGAATCCACTAATGCAAATGAAGTCTATAAGTTATAATGGACTAATCAATATTATTGATTGAGTACAAGCAACTCAGAATTGGATCTTTACTTTGATGATATAGTCAAAGGGTTTGACTGATATGTCAAAGATAAAGAAGGGATATGTGGATTTAGTGGGAGAGTGTTCACATTCCACATGTTGATGTGAAATGGAAATGTTCTAAAATGGAAATACAAAAGTGGAAATTATCTTTAAGGAAGATAGACATGTTTCCTATGTGATAGGAATAGAGATCTATATAGATAGTTCTCGAAAATCTCTTGACCTGAAAGGAGAAAACATACATTGGCAATCTATACTGAAGGGTTCAATATGCATAGATTCAATGGGTGAAAACGTGTCCATGTTACATGGAGCTAGTATCCCAAGGCCAAGTGTCCAATTCTTATGAAGAATGGGAACACTAAGAATAGATTTGGATCTATCATGTATGTAATCATCCCATTATTTTGAATGGAAAGAATAAAATGCATTCATCATCTTGTATGTCTGACATGGCAATATGATGTGCTCATCCTGATAACTCGTATGTGAGACATGACGAGTGGATGTCTGTCTACTTCCAGTAAGGGTTACTGGAACACCATGAGAACTTGATAAGTACTTGAGAAGTACTAGTTCTATGGAGATAATGAAGAGTTCAATGTAAAGAGTTACATTGATGCGATCTTCCGAAAGGATAGAAAATTAATCGCAAAATATATATAGGATATATAAAAATGAAAGTTTGTTGATAATTGGAAGTGTTCCAATAGAACCATTTAAAAGGAAATGTCGAGTATCTATGCGTTAGAGAACAACAGTGGATACTATATGGATCTAGAAGTTCATGAGATGAACTTATAGATATGCCGCTCATTGATGACAAGTATGGAATCCTTGATCATGCAATGTGGCTAAAGGTTAGCAAAGGAATACTAGATCACATATTACAACAACTCCATCTCATACGTGTGACATACAACGAAGAGATGTGAGACATGCAATTTAAGCTGAATTTGGCAAGGTGTTTCCATAACTCACTATGTTTGCACTAGAGCACGGTAACATGTGGGACATGTTTGAAGATCACTATGAATATGATCCAAGGGTGATTGGCTCACAGTGCAAGTGGGAGTCTGTTGGTATGTATGCCCCGAGAGCCAATAATGGGATGATTGGTGGGATACATTAAGACTAATTTGATAAACATCAAAGGCAAGCTTTTAATTCTTTCAGGTTCAGTCATGTGAGATAGTGATAGAACAGATTGAATGTCTAGAGAGTGACAGTACTCAATGACGTATGCTTTCAGGTTCAGGACCTGAACGATGAGATCATACATATGCTTAGAGTTTTTACATTCTTGTTATGTCCCTAGTAGGATGTCATTGTAGAAAGTAGATAGACAAAAATGACACACAAGACTAGATTGTGGTGTTGGTTGATGACAGAATCTCATTAGTCGTGATATAGAGATATCAAACCAAACACATAGGTACTTGTTAGAGAACAAGTGTACCAGACAGACCCACCGTGAGTTTGACACATGGAACCATGACATGGTAGCCACAGTCAGTACTCACAGTGATGGTGGTGAGTGTGATTCTTTGACCTAAAATCACTACACTCAACACATGTCATTGGGCACACTTTTACATCCAGTCCTGAAACATGGGTTGTTATAAAGGTGATGATTGGGTGGCTTTGACACATGGGGATTTTGAGGGGTGAGTGATAGATATGGGATTTGTTCCTCCTGAGGGAGTTTGATATCCATGGCCACTTGATGAGTAGGATTGAGAAAGGCGTGCATGCATGTGTGAATCAATATGTGATATTGATGTAATACATATCTCTTCCAATCTACTCTGAGATCAAGAAAGTGAATGAACATTGATAGGATGATTGTTCCATGCCTCGAGTTCATTTGAGATATCAGTGACAAAGGAATTATACATTCACTGTAACACCATTCACGGATTGTAGGATTGAAAGTTGTTCTCCAACTTTGTATTTCACTTGGGTAGCACTGATGTGTGACTAGGCACCGCTCTTTGCTTGTGAAGTCATAAGTGTTATGGACTTTCACTGCCTATGTGAAAAAGGACCTGCAGGGTCACACACATAGGATTCAATCTGGAAGAGGAGTTTTGTCCACAAACAATGTTTAGATTGATTACTAAAGGAGTTTAGTAGTTCAATTAAACACTCAATCAATTTATAGCTCAATATCATAACGTTCAAGGTGTTGGACTGATTGATTAGTGTATCAGATTGATTGAAACTGCAATTGACTGATTCTGCACAATTTGCACTTCCAACCGATTGGCTCATGTGATGAACCGATCGGTTGAGCTTGGTGAACCGATCGGCTCAGGTGGTGAGTCGATCGGCTCATGGACAGGGAGAAACGATTACTTCATGTGTTGAAACGATCGGTTCAACTGATGCAACCGAGCAAGTTGGGAAAGTAGGATTGGTGAGAAATTTCTTTTCGTTTCACTTGCCCAATTTGATTGGAACAAGGATTGGTATTTGATACCAATTAGAAACAAAAGAAGGAAAGTCTATCGAGAACTGATCAGGACCATGTTCAGAAGTGAACCGACCATTTCATGGGTCCCAACTGATCGGTTGAGGTGTCAACCGACCGGCTCAGGTCCGCAACCGACCGTTTTAGTTGTGAAATGATCGATTTAGGTTGCGCAGTTGGTTGTTTTTGTGGAAAATCTCGAACCCTTCTACTCCTGCTTTAGTCCCACATTGCCCGGGATAGAGAACCTTGTCCCATGACCCTCATATATATAGGGGTATTGGGGGCTTCTCAAAGAACTACCCAGTGCAACCAGTTGCTCTGTAAAGTTGTTGTTCTCTCTGGTTTTGGTAATCGAGAGAGAGCCCGAGCAAGTGCTACCCGATAAGGGAGGCGAAACAAGGGAAAGACATCTGCAGAAAGTGACTGGTGGAAGGAGAGTGTGTCAGTGACTAGTATGCTGACAGGAGGGTGCGACTCCTTCCAATTCCATGTGGGACAAGGAGATTGGAGTTCCAGGTGATCCGTGTGGACTACTTCAGAGGCGGGAGATTTCTACCGCTCGGAGGACAACTTTCAATCTCGTCAGTCCCGGTGCGACCAGGAGTTGCACAAACACCGTCCAAGACCGGAGGTGAAGACCGTGCAAGCCGTGAGGTATTTTCACCGAGCAAGCCTCGGGACATTTTATGATTCCACAAACCACCCCTTTCCTAATGTATAAACTTTGACGCATTTCCCCATTCTGGGTTTGGGGAAGAAAATTTTTGTTTCAGCTGCCTTCTCTATCTTCCCCATAACCCAACAGTGGTATCACAGCCACGTCAACTGCTCTATACTTTAGGATTATCAATATGATCGATTTTGGTTTGTCTCCTTTATTTATTTCATACGATGTGAATAAAATTGGCTTTATACATGTCCAATCCTAAATCCACAAATCCCAATTTACATATATGGTATGTATTATGTATGCACTCGATACACTTCAACCGTAAATGAGTTTTGTGGTGGATGTATAGCGTGGTTATGGCCAATAAACCCTATCTGTGTATGGTTGTATGTGGTTGCTTGCATCTCGGTCTGTGCACCGATTCCCTTTCTCCTATTCCTGATGTAACTCAAAATAATTTGAGATTTCTTTCCTACCTTTGCTCCCCTCGAATGTAACTCGAGGTTTCTCTTTTTACAATGTAAAATAGGATAGAATTTTATTTCCTGTTATGTCAAAGAACGGACGACATCCTGACGACAGTTGAGACGATCGGTTCAAGGCGTGAACCGATCGGTTGACATTCGAGATGATCAGTTCAAGGAGTGAGCCAATAGGTTGATGACCGGTTCGAGGAGCAAGACGAGCGGGTGGTGGCCATGATGAGATGCACGATGACCAGGTGAACCGATCGGTTGGAGGAGTCAACCGATTGGCTGGTGGCACCCAGCCGACCGGTCTGTTGGCGAGTCGATCAGTCATGTGATGAGTTGATCAAACCCAGAAAGGCAAAGCACAAAGTTCATCTTGTACAGGTTGCATGTGATGTAGACCTAGATGACCGTGATTTCTCTTGGCTCAAGGAATCACATTAGGATGGCCATAATCATCGCTTTTATCATTTTGCATGTTTTCTATGGGATATAGCATGTATATGATACGTACTATGTATTGTGGTGATTGGATATGTATATGTATATAAAAACCAAATCCCTCATCAAATATTAAGTTTTAGATGCCTTCCAAATGTGACACACGTGAAAAGCTTGATCGACCAAGTGTGGGCACGCCCTAGCGTGGTGCACCGTCTATCTCGTGGAAGCGTGAAGGATGAATGTGTGGGTCTGCCCTAGCAGGGTGCATATTCATCGTGTTTGTTTTGGGTCAGACTTAACAAGGTGATCTAGATGGGATCTAGTACCTTGAGGAATGGAGGTGATCATGGAAAGGAGTTGCATATGACATCTTATCAAGAGTTGCATATGATGCAATTCGCTAGAGTTTCCTACTTGAGAGATCTAAGTTGTGGGTGACAGCCCTAGCTGGTCCATGACTTAGAGGATTTCAGGATCTTGCCCACTAGAAGGTTATACACTGCAATCTTCTGAATTGATGGTGAGGGCTATCAATTTGAACTAAAATAGTGGGAGAGATAATTAATTAAAGGCCTAATTATATCATCAACTTTTCAAAGAAATCAAATAAGTCAAAAATGAGTTTTTGGACTAAAATTGCATATTTCCTTTTGTAGTACAAATGACAACAAACAACAATCACTTTTCTTTGCCATCCATCCTTGAAAAGGACAAGCTGAATGGGACAAACTTCCACGACTGGTATAGGACATTGAGAATTGTTCTCACTCAAGAGCGAAAGCTCTATGTCCTGGATACTCCAACTCCAGAGGAACCTTCTCCTAATGCACCAAAGGCAAAAAGGGACGCTTACAAGAAGCATTTTGATGATGCCATTGATGCAAAGTGCTTGATGTTGTGCTCTATGATCCACGAGTTGCAGAGACAACATGAGAACATGGGTGTCATTGAGATGATTCAGCATCTCAGGAACATGTATGAAGATCAAGCACGACAAGAGAGATATGATGTCTCAATGGCACTGTTCAAGTGTGTCATGGCAGAAGGAGATCAAGTTGGTCCTCACACACTCATCATGATTGGGTATGTGGAGAACCTGACAAGACTGGGATTTTCACTGAACCAAGAGTCAGCTACTGATGTGATACTACAATCGTTTCCAGAATCCTACATTCAGTTTGTGATGAACTACACCATGAACAACTTTAATAGGCCACTGTCAGAGTTGTTGGGCATGTTCAGGATAGCAGAGACACAGATGAAGAAGGACAAGCCTAAGTCTGTGATGGTGATCACAAGCAAGAAAGGCAAGTCCAAGCACAAGGGTAAGGGAAAAGCTAAGAAAGGTTCTGATGCTAGCCAGGAGCCCAAGTCATCTTCAGCTCTCAAGGCCAAGGGAGGCGTGACCAAGAAAGGAAATTGCCACCATTGTCAAAAGCCAGGACATTGGAAAAGGAATTGTCCTCTCTATCCAGAAGAACTAAAGAAGAAGGAGGCAACAAACATCTTTACTTAAAAGGTGTCATGAAAGTAAACTTGTAACACTTTTGAGGTATATGATACAAAGATGTAAAGTGTAAATCACTCAATAAATGGGGCAAGTATTTCAGCCATAGATAGGAGTACTTTAGTTTATTTTCAGTCTAAAAGGCATGTAATACAGTTATGAACTGCTATTTCATATTTTCCAATAGATAGAAACACTTTATTTTTGCATATTGTATGACAATGATGGAAATCAATAAAGAGATGTTTCAATTTCTAAAGATATGATCTTTATGGCAATGCCTTGTTTATCTTGTGGTATTTGATATTCATAAGATAAAATGATACCGAAAAGTTATAGATAACTCAAACAATGAAATTAGCATCAATCATGAGAAATTCATTTCTAGTTTCCATGTGATGGATAAATTTAGACTCTTTTGGTTAGAGAACCAGTAAGAGACATGAATATCTTAGACATGATTAATCAATCTTCAATAAAGGTAGTGGGAGAATGATTATCCTATTAGGTATGATACATGTTATGTATTTACATACCTATTGGAACAAATGCTAATACTTCAAATGGTGTTTGGATAAATACCAATATGAATATCTGGAAGTGTTTAAGATTATCATAGATGAAGTCCAAATTTGGTAAAGTGTTAATTCTTGATGAGATCAATGAATGAAATACTTGGACCAAATGTTTGAGATCCTTTTGAGTGATTATGATAGTGTATCATAGTGAACTCATGATTAAGGAATGGTGATGTCTAAATCAAGAAGGAATCATAGTCTAAGGAGTTAGAGAATGATTATCAAATAACTGAATTCTTCTTAATAAAAGAATACCCCACACTAATAAAGGACATTAAGAATTACAAGGAGTTGTAAGTTCTTATATCCTTGACGGACACACCTCGTTTATCTATGTGATGAGTTGTTCATGTGATGAGTCAACTATCTAGATGAATATGAGGAACCGAATTTTGAGTTATGGTTTATGACCATTTCATCCTAAATGACATCCATGTGAACCATAAGGTATGACCTTGATGGTAGCACCCATAGGATGAAATCCGTAAGTGCAAATGAATCTTAAGTATTAAGACACATGGATAACATTTTGAGAAGGATGATGCTTGTTGATTGCAACTTAATGACTAAGACATTTGGCATATGGATACTAAAACCACATTCCTATAAGGAATAAAACAAGGATGTGTACGTGACACAACCTATATGGTTTATGAATCCACTAATGCAAATGAAGTCTATAAGTTATAATGGACTAAGAAATATGATTGATTGAGTACAAGCAACTCATAATTGGATCTTTAATTTGATGATATAGTCAAAGGGTTTGACTGATATGTCAAAGATAAAGAAGGGATTTGTGATTTAGTGGGAGCGTGTTCACATTCCACATGTTGATGTGAAATGGAAATGTTCTAAAATGGAAATCCAAAAGTGGAAATTATCTTTAAGGAAGATAGAGATGTTTCCTATGGGATAGGACTAGAGATCTATAGAGATAGTTCTCAAAAAACCTCTTGACCTGAAAGGAGAAAACATACATTGGCAATCTGTACTGAAGGGTTCAGTATGCACAGATTCAGTGGGAGAAAACTTGTCCATGTTACATGGAGCTAGTATCCCAAGGCCAAGTGCACAATTCTGATGAAGAATGGGAACACTAAGAATAGATGTGGATCTATCATGTATGTAATCATCCCATTATCTTGCATGGCAAGAACAAAATGTATTCATCATCTTGTATGTATGACATGGAAATATGTTGTGCTCATCCTGATAACTAGTATGTGAGAGATGACGAGTAGATGTCTATCTACTTCCAGTAAGGGTTACTGGAACACCATGAGAACTTGATAAGTACTTGAGAAGTACTAGTTCTATGGAGATAAGGAAGAGTTCAATGTAAAGAGTTACATTGATGCGAGCTTCCGAAAGAACAGAAAATTAATCGCAAAATATATATAGGATATATAAAAGTGAAAGTTTGTTGATAATTGGAAGTGTTCCAATAAAACCATTTAAAAGGAAATGTCGAGTATCTATGCGTTAGAGAACAATAGTGGATACTATATGGATCTGGACGTTCATGAGATGAACTTATAGATATTCCACTCATTGATGAAAAGTATGGAATCCTTGATCATGTAATGTGGCTAAAGGTTAGCAAAGGAATACTAGATCACATATTACAACAACTCCATCTCATACGTGTGACGTACAACGAAGAGATGTGAGACATGCAATTTACACTGACTTTGGCAAGGTGTTGCCATAACTCACTATGTTCACACTAGAGAACAGTAACATGTGGGACATGTTTGAAGATCACTATGAATATCATCCAAGGGTGATTGGCTCATAGTGCAAGTGGGTGTCTGTTGGTATGTATGCCCTGAGAGCCAATCATGGGATGATTGGTGGGATACATTAAGACTGATTTGATAAACATCAAAGGCAAGATTTCGATTCTTTCAGGTTCAGTCATATGAGATAGTGATAGAACATATTGAATGTCTAGAGAGTGACAATACTCAATGACGTATGCTTTCAAGTTCAGGACCTGAACGATGAGATCATACGGATGCTAAGAGTTTGTACATTCTTGTTATGTCCCTAGTCAGATGTCATTGTGGAAGGTAGATAGACAGCAATGACACACAAGACTAGATTGTGGTGTTGGTTGATGACATAATCTCATTAGTCATGGTATAAAGATATCAAACCAAACACATAGGTACTTGTTAGAGAACAAGTGTATCAGACAGACCCACCGTGAGTTTGACACATGGAACCATGACATGGTAGTCACAGTCAGTACTCACAGTGATGGTGGTGAGTGTGATTCTTTGACCTAAAATCACTACACTCAACACATGTCGTTGGGCTCACTTTGACATCATCAAACGCAATCCTGAAACATGGGTTGTTATAAAGGTGATGATTGGGTGGCTTTGACACATGGGGCTTTTGAGGGGTGAGTGATAGATATGGGATTTGTTCCTCCTGAGGGAGTTTGATATCCATGACCGCTTGATGAGTAGGATAGAGAAAGGTGTGCATGCATGTGTGAATCAGTATGTGATATTGATGTCATACATATCTCTTCCAATCTACTCTGAGATCAAGAAAGTGAATGAACGTTGATAGGATGATTGTTCCATGCCTCGAGTTCATTTGGGATATCAGTGACAAAGGAATTATACATTCACTGTAACACCATTCACGGATTGTAGGATTGAAAGTTGTACTCCAACTTTCTATTTCACTTGGGTAGCACTGATGTGTGACTAGGCACCATTCTTTGCTTGTGAAGTCATAAGTGTTATGGTCTTTCACTGCCAATGTGAAAAAGGACCTGCAGGGTCACACACATAGGATTTAATCTGGAAGAGGAGTTTTGTCCAGAAACAATGTTTAGATTGATTACTAAAGGAGTTTAGTAGTTCAATTAAACACTCAATCAATTGATAGCTCAATATATTAATGTTCAAGGTGTTGGACTGATTGATTAGAGTATCAGATTGATTGCAACTGTAATTGACTGATTCTGCACAATCCGCACATCCAACCGATCGACTCATGTGATGAACCGATCGGCTGAGCTTGGTGAACCGATCGACTCAGGTGGTGAGTCGATCGGCTCATGGACAGGGTGAAACTATTACTTCAAGTGTTGAAACGATCGATTCAACTGATGCAACCGAGCAAGTTGGGAAAGTAGGATTGGTGAGAAATTTCTTTTCATTTCACTTGCCCAATTAGATTGGAACAAGGATTGGTATTTGATACCAATTAGAAACAAAAGAAGGAAAGTCAATCGGGAACTGACCAGGACCACGAACAGACCGGTTCAGAAGTGAACCGACTGTTTCCTGGGTCCCAACTGATCGGTTGAGGTGTCAACCGACCAGCTTAGGTCCCCAACCGACCGTTTCAGTTTAGAAATGATCGGTTCAGGTTGCACAGTTGGTTGTTTTTGTGGAAAATCTCGAACCCTTCTACTCCTGCTTTAGTCCCACATTGCCCGGGATAGAGAACCCTGTCCCATGACCCTCCTATATATAGGGGTATTGGGGGCTTCTCAAAGAACTACCCAGTGTAACCAGTTTCTCAATAAAGTTGTCATTCTCTCTGGTTTTGGTAATCGAGAGAGAGCACGAGTATGTGCTACCTGATAAGAGAGGCACAACAAGGGAAAGACAACTGCAGAAAGCGACTGGTGGCAGGAGAGTGTGTCAGTGACTAGTACGCTGATAGGAGGGTGTGACTCCTTCCAATTCCTTGTGGGACAAGGAGATTGGAGTTCTAGGTGGTCCATGTGGACTAATTCAGAGGCGGGAGATTTCTGCCGCTCGGAGGACAACTATCAATCTCGTCAGTCCCGGTGCGACCAGGAGATGCACAGACACCGTCCAAGACTGGAGGTGAAAACAGCGCAAGCCGCGAGGTATTGTCGCCGAGCAAGCCTCGGGACAAGGTATGATTCCACAAACCACCCCTTTCCTAATGTATAGACTTTGACGCATTTCCTCGTTCTGGGTTTGGGGGAGAAAATTTTTGTTTCCACTGCCTTCTCTTCCTTCCCCATAACCCAACAGTGGTATCAGAGCCACGTCAATTGCTCTATACTTTAGGATTATTGATATGATCGATTTTCATTTGTCACCTTTATTTATTGCATACGATGCGAATAAAATTGGTTTTATGCATGTACAATCCTAAATCCACAAATCCCAATTTACATATATGATATGTATTATGAATGCACTCGATACACGTCACCCTTAAACGGTTTTTGTGGTGGATGTATAGTGTGGTTATGGCCAATAAACCCTATCTGTGTATGGTTGTATGTGGTTGCTTGCATCTCGGTCTGTGCACCGATTCCCTTTCTCCTATTCCTGATGTAACTCAAAATAATTTGAGATTTCATTCCTACCTTTGCTCCCCTCAAATGTAACTCGAGGTTTCTTTTTTTACAATGTAAAACAGGATAGAATTTTATTTCCTGTTATGTCAAAATACGGAGGACATCCTGATGACAGTTGAGACGATCGGTTCAAGGCGTGAACCGATCGGTTGACGTTCGAGATGATCTGGTCAAGGAGTGAGTCGATTGGTTGATGATCGGTTCGAGGAGCAAGATGAGCGGGTGGCGGCCATGATGAGATGCACGGCGACCAGGTGAACCGATGGGTTGGTGGATCCAATTGATCGACTGGTGGCACCTAGCCGACCGGCCTGATGGTGAGCCGATCAGTCATGTGATGAGTTGATCAAACCTAGAAAGGCAACGAACAGAGTTCATCTTGTACAAGTTGCATGTGATGTAGACCTAGATGACTATGATTCCTCTTGGCTCAAGGAATCACATTACGATGGCCATAATCATCACTTTTATCATTTTGCATGTTTTTTGTGGGATATAGCATGTATATGATATGTACTATGTATTGTGGTGATTGGATATGTATATGTATATAAAAACCAAATCCCTCATCAAATATTAAGTTTTAGATGCCTTCCAAATGTGACACATGTGAAAAGCTTGATCGACCATGTGTGGGCACGCCCTAGCGTGGTACACCGTCTATCTCGTGGAAGCATGAAGTATGAATGTGTGGGTCTGCCCTAGCAGGGTGCATATTCATCGTGTTTGCTTTGGGTCAGACTTAACAAGGTGATCTAGATGGGATCTAGTACCTTGAGGCATGGAGGTGATCATGGCAAGGAGTTGCATATGACATCTTATGAAGAGTTGCATATGATGCAATTGGCAAGAGTTGCCTACCTGAGAGATCTAAGTTGTGGGTGACAACCCTAGCTGGTCCATGACTTAGAGGATATCAGGATCTTACCCACTAGAAGGTTGTACGCTGTAATCTTACAAATTGATGGTGAGGGCTATCAATTTGAACTAAAATAGTGGGAGCGATAATTAATTAAAGGTCTAATTATATCGTCAACTTTTCAAATCAATCAAATAAGTCAAAAATGAGTTTTTGGACTAAAATTGCATATTTCCTTTTGTAGTACAAATGACTACAAACAACAATCACTTTTCTTTGCGATCCGTCCTTGAAAAGGACAAGCTAAATGGGACAAACTTCCACGACTGGTATAGGACATTGAGAATTGTTTTCACTCAAGAGAGAAAGCTCTATATCCTGGATACTCCAACTCCAGAGGAACCTACTCCTAATGCACCAAAGGTAGAAAGGGACGCTTACAAGAAGCATTATGATGATGCCATTGATGCAGAGTGCTTGATGTTGTGCTCTATGAACCACGAGTTGCAGAGACAACATGAGAAGATGGGTGTCATTGAGATGATTCAGCATCTCAGGAACATATATGAAGATCAAGCACGGCAAGAGAGATATGATGTCTCAAGGGCATTATTGAAGTGTGTCATGACAGAAGGAGATCCAGTTGGTCCTCACAAACTCAAGATTATTGGGTATGTGTAGAACCTGACAAGACTGGGATTTCCACTGAACCAAGAGTTGGCAACTGACATGATACTACAATCGTTGCCAGAATCCTACAGTCAGTTTGTGATGAACTACAACATGAACAACTTTGATAGGCCACTGTCAGAGTTGTTGGGCATGTTGAGGACAGTAGAGACATAGATGAAGAAGGACAAGCCTAAGTCTGTGATGGTGATCACGAGCAAGAAAGGCAAGTCCTAGCACAACGGCAAGGGCAAAGCTAAGAAAGGTTCTGATGCTAGCCAGGAGCCCAAGTCATCTTCAGCTCTCAAGGACAAGGGAGGCGTGACCAAGAAAGGAAATTTCCACCATTGTCAAAAGCCAGGACATTGGAAAAGGAATTGTCCTCTCTATCTGGAAGAACAAAAGACGAAGGAGGCAACAAAAGTCTCTACTTAAAAGGTGTCATGAAAGTAAACTTGTAACACTTTTGAGGTATATGATACCAAGATGCAAAGTGTAAAGCACTCAATAAATGGGGCAAGTTTTGCCGCCATAGATAGGAGTACTTTAGTTTATTTTCAGTCTAAAAGGCATGTAATACAGTTATGAACTATTATTTCATATTTTCCAATAGATAGAAACACTTTATTTTTGCATATTGTATGACAATGATTGCAATCAATAAAGAGATGTTTCAATTTCTAAAGATATGATCTTTGTGCCAATGCCTTGTTTATCTTGTGGTATTTGATATGCATAAGATAAAATGATACCTAAAAGTTTTAGATAACTCAAAAAATCAAATTAGCATCAATCATGAGAAATTCATTTCTAGTTTCCTTGTGATGGATAAATTTAGACTCTTTTGGTTAGAGAACCAGTAAGAGACATGAATATCTTGGACTTGATTAATCAATCTTCACTAAATGTAGTGGGAGAATTATTATCCTATTAGGTATGATACATGTGATGTATTTACATGCCTATTGGAACAAATGCTAATACTTCAAATGGTGTTTGGAGAAATACCAATATGAATATATGGAAGTGTTCAAGATTATCATAGATGAAGTCCAAATTTGGTAAAGTGTTAATTCTTGATGAGATCAATAAATGAAATACTTGGATCAAATGTTTGAGATCCGTTTGAGTGATTATGATAGTGTATCATAGTGAACTCATGATTAAGGCATGGTGATGTCTAAATCAAGAAGGAATCATAGTCTAAGGAGTTAGAGAATGATTATCAAATAACTGAATTCTTCTTAATAAAAGAATACCCCACACTAATAAAGGACATTAAGAATTACAAGGAGTTGTAAGTTCTTATATCCTTGACGGACACACCTCGTTTATCTATGTAATGAGTTGTTCATGTGATGAGTCAACTATCTAGATGAATATGAGGAATTGAATTTTGAGTTATGGTTTATGACCATTTCATCCTAAATGACATCCATGTGAACCATAAGGTATGACCTTGATGGTAGCACCCATTGGATGAAATCCATAAGTGCAAATGAATCTTAAGTATTAAGACACATGGATAACATTATGAGAAGGATGATGCTTGTTGATTGCAACTTAATGACTAAGAGATTTGGCATATGGATACTAAAACTGCATTCCTATAAGGAATAAAACAAGGATGTGTACGTGACACAACCTATAAGGTTTATGAATCCACTAATGCAAATGAAGTCTATAAGTTATAATGGACTAATCAATATGATTGATTGAGTACAAGCAACTCATAATTAGATCTTTACTTTGATGATATAGTCAAAGGGTTTGACTGATATGTCAAAGATAAAGGAGGGATCTGTGATTTAGTGGGAGCGTGTTCACATTCCACATGTTGATGTGAAATGGAAATGTTATAAAATGGAAATCCAAAAGTGGAAATTATCTTTAAGGAAGATAGAGATGTTTCCTATGTGATAGGAATAGAGATCTATAGAGATAGTTCTCGAAAAACCTCTTGACCTAAAAGGAGAAAACATACATTGGAAATATGTACTGAAGGGTTCAGTATGCATAGATCCAGTGGGAGAAAACTTGTCCATGTGACATGGAGCTAGTATCCCAAGGCCAAGTGTCCAATTCTTATGAAGAATGGGAACACTAAGAATAGATGTGGATCTATCATGTATGTAATCATCCCATTATCTTGCATGGAAAGAACAAAATCCATTCATCATCTTGTATGTATGACATGGGAATATGATGTGCTCATCCTGATAACTCGTATGTGAGACATGACGAGTGGATGTCTGTCTACTTCCAGTAAGGGTTACTGGAACACCATGAGAACTTGATAAGTACTTGAGAAGTACTAGTTCTATGGAGATAAGGAAGAGTTCAATGTAAAGAGTTACATTGATGCGAGCTTCCGAAAGGACAGAAAATTAATCGCAAAATATATATAGGATATATAAAAGTGAAAGTTTGTTGATAATTGGAAGTGTTCCAATAAAACCATTTAAAAGGAAATGCCGAGTAGCTATGCGTTAGAGAACAACAGTGGATACTATATGGATCTGGAAGTTCACGAGATGAACTTATAGATATTCCGCTCGTTGATGACAAGTATGGAATCCTTGATCATGCAATGTGGCTAAAGGTTAGCAAAGGAATACTATATCGCATATTATGACAACTCCATCTCATACGTGTGACGTACAATGAAGAGATGTGATACATGCAATTTAAATTGACTTTGGCAAGGTGTTTCCATAACTCACTATGTTCACACTAGAGCACAGTAACACGTGGGACATGTTTGAAGATCACTATGAATATGATCAAGGGTGATTGGCTCAAAGTGCAAGTGGGAGTCTGTTGGTATGTATGCCCTGAGAGCCAATCATGGGATGATTGGTGGGATACATTAAGACTATTTGATAAACATCAAAGGAAAGCTTTCGATTCTTTCTAGTTCAGTCATGTGAGATAGTGATAGAATAGATTGAATGTCTAGAGAGTGACAGTACTCAATGACGTATGCTTTCAGGTTCAGGACCTGAACGATGAGATCATACGGATGCTAAGAGTTTGTACATTCTTGTTATGTCCCTAGTCGTATGTCAATGTGGAAGATAGATAGACAACAATGACACACAAGACTAGATTGTGGTGTTGGTTGATGACAGAATATCATTAGTCATGATATAGAGATATCAAACCAAACACATAGGTACTTGTTAGAGAGCAAGTGTACCAGACAGACCCACCGTGAGTTTGACACATGGAACCATGACATGGTAGGCACAGTCAGTACTCACAGTGCTGGTGGTGAGTGTGATTCTTTGACCTAAACACATGTCATTCGGCACACTTTGACATCATCAAACGTAGTCCTGAAACATGGGTTGTTATAAAGGTGATGATTGGGTGGCTTTGACACATGGGAATTTTGAGGGGTGAGTGATAGATATGGGATTTGTTCCTCCTGAGGGAGTTTGATATCCATGGCTGCTTGATGAGTAGGATTGAGAAAAGTGTGCACGTGTGTGTGAATCAGTATGTGATATTGATGTCATACATATCTCTTCCAATCTACTATGAGATCAAGAAAGTGAATGAACGTTGACAGGATGATTATTCCATGCCTCGAGTTCATTCAGGATATTAGTGACAAAGGAATTATACATTCACTGTAACACCATTCACGGATTGTAGGATTGAAAGTTGTTCTCCAACTTTCTATTTCACTTGGGTAGCACTGATGTGTGACTAGGCACCGCTCTTTACTTGTGATGTCATAAGTGTTATGGACTTTCACTACCAATGTGAAAAAGGACTTGTAGGGTCACACACATAGGATTTAATTTGGAAGAGGAGTTTTGTCCACAAAAAATGTTTAGATTGATTACTAAAGGAGTTTAGTAGTTCAATTAAACACTCAATCAATTGATAGCTCAATATCATAATGTTCAAGGTGTTGGACTGATTGATTAGAGTATCAGATTGATTGCAACTGCAATTGACTGATTCTTTACCATCTGCACTTCCAACCGATCGACTCATGTGATGAACCGATCGGCTGAGCTTGGTGAACCGATCAACTCAGGTGGTGAGTCGATCAGCTCATGGACAGGGTGAAACAATTGCTTCAAGTGTTGAAACGATCGGTTCAATTGATGCAACCGAACACGTTGGGAAAGTAGGATTGGTGAGAAATTTCTTTTCGTTTCACTTGCCCAATTTGATTGGAACAAGGATTGGTATTTGATACCAATTAGAAACAAAAGAAGGAAAGTCAATCGGGAACTGATCAGGACCATAAACCGACCGTTTCATGGGTCCCAACTGATCGGTTGAGGTGTCAACTGACCGACTCAGGTCCCCAACCGACCGTATCAGTTGTGAAACGATCGGTTCAGGTTGCGGAATTGGTTGTTTTTGTGGAAAATCTTGAACCCTTCTACTCCTGCTTTAGTCCCACATTGCCTGAGATAGAGAACCCTATCCCATGACCCTCCTATATATAGGGGTAATGGGGGCTTCTCAAAGAACAACCCAGTGCAACCAGTTGCTCTGTAAAGTTGTCGTTCTCTCTGGTTTTGGTAACCGAGAGAGAGCTCGAGCAAGTGCCACCCGATAAGGGAGGCACAACAAGGGAAAGACAACTGCAGAAAGCGACTGGTGGCAGGAGAGTGTGTCAGTGACTAGTACGCTGACAGGAGGGTGCGACTCCTTCCAATTCCTTGTGGGACAAGGAGATTGGAGTTCCAGGTGGTCTGTGTGGACTACTTTAGAGGTGGGAGATTTCTACTGCTCGGAGGACAACTGTCAATCTCGTCAGTCCCGGTGCAACCAAGAGCTGTACAGACATCGTCCAAGACCGGAGGTGAAGACTGCGCAAGCCGTGAGGTATTGTCATCAAGCAAGCCTCAGGACAAGGGATGATTCCACAAACCACCCCTTTCCTAATGTATAGACTTTGACGCGTTTCCTCATTCTGGGTTTGGGGGAGAAAATTTTTGTTTCCGCTGCCTTCTTTTCCTTCCCCATAACCCAACAGTTTAAGACCTTCTTTAGGGTTGATCCTTGTGGTTGCCTTTTTGGTGAAAAGAAGTTATGTAAGACCCCTCTCTCTTGATTGTTGAGAGGTGATCCATCTTCTGGATCAGTTAGGGTTTGGTGCCCTTGTGCTTGAGGTTGGAAACGATCTTGTTGGGTTGTATCTTGCACGATATGGCCTTGAGATGGTGTTGCCCGATACCTCTCTTGAACTTGAGTTCTGGGTCGTTATGAGGAGGATGTGTTGGGCGTCACACTTTGGTTCTTGCCTTGTGTGTTGACTGATAGATGAGGCTAAGGGTTGGACGATAGGATTCCCTTGGTGCCCTTGTCTCGATGGATGATGTGTGGTTTTGTGGGCGTTATAGGGGTGACCTGGGTGCCATGGCTCTAGCTGTCAGAATAGTTGTCCCTCGTTGCAACCCAAGCACCTAGTGTACGATACACCTAGTGCACGATACCCCTAGTGCACAACACACATGTTGCACGACATGCCCATAGAATTAGCTGCATGTTTGGCTTTGTGGTCGTTATACCCTGGTTGCATGATACAGTTGGTTGCGTGACACTCCTTGAGGTGGTAGCCGTTATCCTTTCCCGATACATGGCCAGAAGCTTGGGCGATATGAGGGAGTCTACCCTGCCCGATACCACTTCTAGTGAGATGCCCTGCCCGTCACACTTCTTGTGAGGGTAGTGGACACTTCTACTGAGGGTCATGTTCCTTCCGGAAAACCTATATGCTAGATCTTTTTCATGCAATCACGATTGGTTTATGATTGTGAACCTTTGACACGTTTGATAGTAGTGAGGTAATTGATATAGTAGATCATACCTATATAAACATGACATGACATTACATGTGTTTATGATCATCTTGAATCATATATATATATATATATATATATATATATATATATATATATATATATATATATATATATATAATGATAAGCTTGGAAGTATATGAGCTATTTCACATGATGATATGACCTATGTCTATGGTCAAAAGTTGAGGCATAAATGATAAATCATATAATCATCAATGTTGCCCTATGTTTGATAGCATGATCCTTCTGTTAATCCAGGATGGCTTCAGATATCTCTATGAATGTGTATACTAACCATGTAGGTGTTTTCTGCAGATGCATAGCCAGGTAAAGGGTTATGAGGTATATATGTTTGAATAACACTGCTTTGATGGTCACTCTTGTTGATAAGATGATCTGCATCACCAGTATGATGTGATTAGCATCTAAGGACCTGAGTTTGGCTAGAGTTCTTAGTTGAGGTGTTATCCTCTGATGATGAAATCAGGGATTGTTATCCCAAGTGATGAGAATGCCTCAAGAGGAAGTGGTTTCTTATGATGAGGGATTAAGATCCCGGGATATTGTGACAATGGTAATAATAATGTAACTTTATGTTATGCATGCATTACAGCCTGGTTGCCTCAACAATCCACTTAAAATATACTAACAAATCATAGTGGAACATATCATGTAGTTTGCCCTGGCCATAGATCCATCATCGTCAGTAGCTGGTGATGGTGAAACGGGTTCTCCTGCGAGTTAACCCAGAGCGCATATTGTTGAATATGCGAGGTTTCTTCTAGCCTAAAATAGAGAGGATTCGAGTGCAGCTACAGTTGCAGACTTGGGATAGATGGAGCATGGTGAACAGGCCCATGGCTCAGTGAGATAGAGCATGAATGCGTTCATGGCTCAGGGAGCACGGTGAACTGGCCCGTGGCTCATATATACTAGCGTCGAGACTTGTATCGAGGTGGGCTAGAGAAAGGGTAGCCTATGGAGCTGACCCTGTGGCTGAGGCCACTTAAGCATGAGACAGTGGTCCTGCTTTGGTTCTCGTACACTGACCACAAGGTGGGAGGTCGTGGAGTCCGGCTCTTCCATTGACCTTGTATGGCACCGGCTCCGGGTTTCGCAGTCATCGGTTGGATTTGAGTGATACGGCTCACTTCCTCAGGGCATTAGAAAATGTAAACCATCCGAATAGTGTTGATTGCTTAAGGCAAAACACGGAACATTGGTTGAAGCCTTGCTTGTGTAGTTAATAGTGTTATACAATGCAGTTACTTATACGTTCCTTATGTTGTGTGGTAATATCTTATAAATCTTATCTTGTCAATCATGTTCCATAAAGAAATACTTGGTTATATGCCTTCCATACACCTTGATAAGCTCAATGGTAATAACAACCTTGCTGTATAGACTGCTCTTATTGTATGTTTTATCAATTATCTGTTGTTGCAGCTTTAACCTTTCTGAGGTTTTATGGTTATGGCGGGGAGTTATGTTTCTCGCTGGGACTGTGTGTCTCACCCCGTTGGTTTACAACCATTTTAGGTGTTCGCACTAGACGTGGTGGTGGTCACGGGGTCGCGGCTGAGCAGCAAGATGAGCAGTAGAAGGCAAGAGATGGGCATGCTGCTGTTTTGGTTGTTTTGTAGTAGAGTCTTAGAGTCATCCCTGTACTCTCAGGTCCTCGGAGGAATTTTGACGTTGCTTCATGATGTATAGCTGATGAAGCTTTGTATATCCTTCTATTGGCCAGATTTGGCCCGTTATGTATACAAACATGTGATGAACTCATGTGATGACAAGACAACTGATCTGTTAAGTTGTGGACACATATCAGGACTTGTAAATGTTTACGTAACCTATTTTCTTACAGAACAAGGATATGGATGTAATAGTTTCTTGGTTTATCTGCTTTCTTAAATCAGTTTTAGTTAACCCGTGCTTTTGGTAATAAGTGGTTTATGGTGTTTTCCGCATGTTTTTGCGTGGCACCTTGTTGTTTGTGTGATAACGGGATGTGTCGCCACAAGTTTGGCATCAGAGCTCTAGGTTCGCTGAGTCTACAGGGATCTAGGACTAGGTTGTGTTTGTTCTTGTGAGTTCTCTAGATTTTCTTACAATTATCTTCTGCCCTCAGTGGAAGAAAAACCCAAGATGTCTGGAAATCATGAAGAACATGCTGTCGAGAGCAGTGATGCTGCATCAGTTGATGGAGCTGAAGGGCATGCACATGGAGATCGGGTGCCTGAGGTCCCCCAACTTGACCCAACCATTCTCAAAAACCCTGCCTACCACAACTTATGGGGCAGATGATGGATACGATGAATCTCATGGTAGAGAGATTGCCAGTGCCTCCGCTGAGAGCACAGGATCCCCATGGTGAAACATCAGGTATTGGGAAGACCTTTGAGCGGCTTCGCCGAGTCGGAGCTTCAGACTATGCTGGGACGACTGATGTAGTGGATGCAAATATGTGGCTAACAAGTCTTGAGAAGGCCTTCTGGATCCTCGACATCCCCGAAGCAGACAGAGTCAAGCATGTTGTCTACCTTTTGAAGGGTAGTGTTGGTCACTGGTGGACCATCGAGGAGGAGAAGCGACCCAGTGAGGTAATCGGTTGGGAGGTTTTTCGGTGTGAGTTCGTCAACAGATACTTTCCGAAGACATATCTGGACGAGAAGATCAGCCAGTTTGAGCACCTGCACCAAGGAGTGATGAACATCACCGAGTATGAAGCCAAGTTCATGGATCTGTTGAGGTTTTGTCCTCACATGGCAGCGACAGATGATGAGCAAATCAGACGTTTTGAGAAAGGCCTGAGTGCTGAGTTGAGAACACCTGCTTCTGCATTGGAGAACCGAGAGCGGTTTTCCACGTTTGTGGAGTCTGTCTGAAGGATTGAATGGTCAGTCAGGGAGAAAAGAGAATCCATGTCTAAGAAGAGGCCTGCTCAGTTCCAGGGACAGAGGTTTGGTTGCTTTAAGAAGCTGAGGTTTTTAGCACCTTCTGGGGTAAGAGGTTCCAGTACATCGTCACAGTGGTCTCCGAGTAAGGGAAGATGATATGTTTCTTCACTGTCAAAAGCACATGGTATAGCTTCAGTGGCAGTGACAGGGCCATCTAGGACACAGTTTGAGGATAGGGCATGCTATATCTGTGGACATACAAGGCATTTCAAGTTGAATTGCCCAAGTAAAGATGTTGAAGTGACACAGCAGTTGAGGCAGAATCAACAAGGGTCAGACCGACAACAACCCAGTAGTAGCAGAGGGCGAGGACGCGGTCAAGCGTCACAAGCAGGATCGTCTGCTCAAGGAAGCAGAGGATGTGGACATCAAGCAACGGCTCAATTCTATGCTATGAGTCATCCAGAGGCGATAGTCAACCCGCGAGTGGTGGCAGGTCAGATGGAGTTATCTCATTCTGATTTGTCTTCTTCTTGCTTTATATCTGTTTTGGTTGACTCAGGTGCTACACACTCTTTTATCGCACGTCCTATGCTTGATAACTGTCTTTTACATGTTAGTTGTAAGAAAGATAGCTTGTTGTTAGAAACCCCTCTTGATGGTTCCTCGATGCTTCAAGAGGAGTGTCCATCATGTGTCTTATCTTTTTTGGGACACAGTATACAAGTGGATCTTATACCACTTGATATGCATGGATTCGATGTGATCCTTGGGATGGATACCTTAGAGAAGTATAAGGTTGTGTTGGACTATGGTTCCAACCAGGCAGTGTTTGATGTTTGTGGAGAGAGGTGGATCTTCCAAGGAGATAGGAAGATTCTTCTGACGTGTCTAGTGTCAGCAATGGTAGCTGAAAAGTTGTTACGATAGGGATGTAAGGCGTTCTTAGCTCACGTTGTGGATACCGTTGTGGGTACCAAGGCGAAAGGTCCTAGCCTTGAGGAGGTGTCAGTTGTTCAAGAGTTTGTAGATGTGTTTCCTGATGAGTTCCCCAGTGTTCCTCCACCTTGAGAGATTGATTTCGAGATCAATCTGGTTCCAGGAACACAACCAGTTGCATAGACACCATATAGGATGGCTCCATTAGAGATGGGAGAGCTAAAGAAGCAATTACAAGAGTTGTTGGAGAAAGGTTTCATCCGACCAAGTACGTCACCTTGGGGTGCACCAGTGTTGTTCGTTAAGAAGAAGGACGGATCGATGCGGCTATGCATAGACTACTGACAGTTGAACAAGGTCACGATTAAGAACAAGTACCCGTTGCCAAGGATAGATGATCTGTTCTATCAGTTGTGTGGTGCTACAGTGTTTTCAAAGATTGATCTACGGTCCGGATATCATCAGTTGAGGATTAAGGCAGATGACATACCAAAGTTAGCTTTTAGGATGAGGTATGGTCACTTCGAGTTTGTGGTTACACCCTTCGGGCTAACCAATGTGCCTGCTGCTTTCATGGATTTGATGAACATGGTGTTCCATTCGTTTCTAGATCAGTTTGTTGTAGTCTTTATAGATGACATCTTGATCTACAGTCAGGATAGTCAGAAGCATGAATAGCATCTTAGACAAGCGTTGACTCTCCTTCGCCAGCATCAGTTGTATGCCAAGTTTAGTAAGTGTGAGTTCTGGTTGAAAGAAGTAACTTTCTTGGGTCATGTGATATCTGCAGAAGGAGTTAAAGTGGACCCGAAGAAGGTGGAGTCAGTTGCAGAATGGGAACAACCGAAGACGCCGACTGAAGTTCATAGTTTCCTGGGTTTAGCAGGATACTACTGGAGGTTTATAAAGGACTTCGGTGTGATTGTGTTGCCAATGACAAAGTTAACTAGAAAGGATGTACCTTTTATCTGGAATGATCATTGCCAGCAAGCTTTCTAAAGTTTGAAGGAGAAGTTGACTAGTGCTCCAATGCTAGTGCTGGCAGAGCCTGTAAATGGCTATGTTGTTTTCTGTGATGCTTCCAAGAAGGGCTTAGGATGCGTCCTGATGCAGGAAGACCATGTGGTTTCTTTTGCTTCGCGACAACTTAAGAAACATGAGGAGAACTATCTGACTCATGATTTGGAGTTGGTGGCAGTGGTTCATGCGTTAAAGATTTGGAGACACTATCTTTATGGGGAAGTGTGTCAGATCTTTACAGATCATAAGAATCTGAAGTACATCTTTTCACAGAATGAGCTAAACATGTGACAGCGTCGTTGGATGGAGATAATCAATGATTATGACTGCACCATCGAGTATCACCCTGGTAAGGCGAACGTGGTAGCTGACGCACTTAGCTGAAAGTCTTCTTCTCTCCCCCACAAAGAAGGCACAGTTGAGTTCCTTAGTATGCCATAGACGGGATATGTTTGTCTCCTTGTGGCAGATGATTGGAAGTTTCCTTGTTAGCAGGACTTTTAGCACATATGCAAGTCAAGCCTACGTTGAGACAAAAAATCAAAGATGCACAACAAACAGATGATATGGTGCAGTTGATCAGGTCAGAGCTCGGTAGTGAAAAGCGTGATGGGTTCCATGAGTCTGAAGATGGACTAGTTTGCTATCATGATAGGATGGTGGTCCTAGATGCTGATAATCTGAGGAAGCTAGTACTCGAGGAAGCACACACATCGATGTATGCTATGCATCCAGGAGTCACCAAGATGTATCAGAATCTGAAGGACCTGTATTGGTGGTCTGGCTTGAAGAACGATGTCGCTGAGTTTGTGGCTAGGTGTGCGGTATGCCAGCAAGTCAAGGTTGAGCATTAGAAGCTGGCAGGTACGATGCAACCCATGTTGATACCACAGTGGAAATGGGATCATATAACCATGGATTTCGTAGTTGGTCTGCTCAGGACAACTAAGTATCATGATTCCATTTGGGTGATAGTGGACAGATTGACGAAGTCTGCCCATTTCATACATGTGAAGACAACATATACAGCTGAGAAGCTCACTCGTGTATATGTAGATGAGATAGTACGCTTGCACGGTGTACCAGCAATGATAGTTTCTGACAGAGGTCCTCAGTTCATGAGTCATTTCTGGGAACAGTTCCACAAAGCGTTGGGAACACAATTGAGGTTCAACACCGCTTTCCACCCACAAATAGATGGACAGTCTGAGAGGACTATTCAGACTTTGGAGGATCTTCTTCGGGCTTGTGTTTTGCAGTTCCTAGGCAGTTGGGATGTACATCTCAGTTTGATAGAGTTCGCCTACAACAATAGTTATCAGTGGAGCATTGACATGACTCCTTATGAGGCCTTATATGGCAGGAAGTGCAGATCTCCTTTATGTTGGTATGAGTCTGGTGAATATCAACTTTTGGGTCCTGAGTTAGTACAGCAGACAACAGAAAAGATCAAAGTGATACAACAATAGTTGAAAGCGGCACAGGACAGGCAAAAGTCTTCTGCAGACAATCACCAACGACATTTAGAGTTCCAAGTAGGAGACAAAGTGTACCTCAAGGTCTCACCTTGGAAAGGCATGCTAAGGTTTGGCCGGAAAGGCAAGCTAGCACCCAGGTATATGGGGCCATATCCAGCAATAGCATGTGTTGGCAAGGTAGCCTACAAGTTAGAGTTGCCGCCAGAGTTGCACATGCTACATCTAGTGTTCCACGTTAGCATGCTGAAGAAAAGTCACCCAGATAAAGGGACAGTGATACAACCAGTCGAGGTTGAGCTTGATGAAGATGTGACTTACGAGGAAGGTCATGTGATGATCCTTGACAGAAGAGTAAAGAAGCTGAAGAGGAAGGACCTGGTTCTGGTAAAGGTTCTTTGGCATCATCGTGGTGTTCAGGAAGCCACGTGGGAGCTTGAGGAAGAGATGAGGAGGAAGTATCCCTCGCTTTTCTCTTCAGATTTCGAGGACGAAATCCCTTTGTAGAGGGTTATATCTTGTAAGGACACTGACCTCCATTTAGGGCTTATCCTGTTTGCTTTTCTTAACCTTGGTGTTTAGTTGCTTGCTAATCACCTTTACTGGTGATTAGGGTTTTTTTGTGCTTTGTTGAGAGTTGGAGGTGCTACTTGCAATTTGACCCAAGTCTAGGGTAGTAGAGCAAGTTTGTCACCTTGAGAGGTGTTCTCTCTCTCCTTGCTTCATCTAGTGTTGAGAGGAAAGGTTGGGCTCATTGCTTGAGTTGCTTTGGGCTTGTATGAGCTTGTTGGGCCTTGAGATGCCTTGCTTGAACCTTGCCCCTACCTTGTTGGACCTTGTGTCGGGCAGGAGTGCCTTGTATCAGCCTGGGTGTGTCGCCCAGGGTGCTGTCGGGCATGGAATTGAGGTGTGTCGACCATGGACCCCCTTTGACCTCTTTGACCTCATTTGTGTCACCACTAGTGGACACTTGGTGCTTGATGCTTGCATGTGGAAATGGCCTTGGACATGTGTTTAAGGCAAGTTAGAGTGGTGGCATTGCCCATGGACAAGTATCCCTAGGTGGGTGACACCTTACCTTGTCTTACCTTGGTTTCTCCTCCATCCTCTCCTATATATGTGTCCCCTTTCTCTTGCTAAGGATCCCTTTAGTTCCTTAGTTCCCCTCTCCCTTGGTTGCACGACACCTTTACCTTTGCAAAGCTTGGTGGCCGATCCTTCTCCTTGGAATCTTCTTCTTCCTCTAGTGGTGGCCGAACCCTAGAGTGCTTTGTTCTCCTTATTGTGGTGGATCTTGGAGCTTGCATAAGGCGGGTTACACAACTCCTAACCCTAACCATACTACCTTCTTCTATGTTCTTGTATGTTTCTTTTGCTCATATTGGCGATGTATGTTCTAAGATAACTTCTTGCTTAAGTTACGCCTAGTTGGCCGAACCATGTTTTAGGGTTCCTTGTGGAGCAACACTCCTTTCTCTCCTTGGTCTAGAGGAGTGAGTTTCAGTTCTAGTAATATGGGCAATACCCCTCTCTCGTTTAAGTTGAGAGGTGAGCTTGTGTTCTAGTTGCTTGAGAAACACCCTCCTCTCATCGTGGACTTGAAAGGTGAGCTTTTGTGTGGTTTAAGACCTTCTTTAGGGTTGATCCTTGTAGTTGCTCATTTGGTGATAAGAAGTTGTGCAAGACCCCTCTCTCTTGATTGTTGAGAGGTGAGCCGTCTTCTTGATCAGTTAGGGTTTGGTGCCCTTGTGCTTGAGGTTGAAGATGATCTTGTTGGGCTGTATCTTGCACGATATTGCCTTGGGATCGTGCTTCCCGATACCTCTCTTGAGCTTGAGTTTTGGGTCATTATGAGGAGGATGTGTTGGGCATCACACCTTGGTTCTTCCCTTATGTGTTGATTGATAGATGAGGCTAAGGTTTGGATGATAGGCTTCCATTGTTGCCCTTGTCTCGATGGATTATGTGTGGTTTTGTGGGCATTATAGGGTTGGCCTGGGCGCCATGGCTCTAGTTGTTAGAATAGTTATCGCCCGTTGCAACCCTAGCACCTAGTGCACGATACACCTAGTGCATGATACCCCTAGTGCACAACACACCTGTTTCACGACATGCCCATAGACTTAGCTGCACATTCGGCTTTGTGGCTGTTATACCCTGGTTGCACGATACAGTTGGTTGTGAGACACTCCTTGAGGTGGTAGCTGTTATCCTTGCCTGATACATGGCTAGAAGCTTAGGCGATATGAGGGAGTCTACCCTGCCCGATACCACTTCTAGTGAGATGCCCTGCCCGTCACACTTCTTGTGAGGGTAGTGGGCACTTCTAGTGAGGGTCATGTTCCTTCTGGAAAACCTATATGCTAGATCTTTTTCATGCAATCACGATTGGTTTATGATTATGAACCTTTGACACATTTGATAGTAGTGAGGTAATTGATATAGTAGATCATACCTATATAAAAATGACGTGACATTACATGTGTTTATGATCATCTTGAATCATATATATATATATATATATATATATATATATATATATATATATATATATATATATATATATATATATATATAATGATAAGATTGGAAGTATATGAGTTGTTTCACATGATGATATGACCTATGTCAATGGTCACAGGTTGAGGCATAAATGATAAAGCATATAATCATCAATGTTGCCCTATGTTTGATAGCATGATCCTTCTGTTAATCCAGGATGGCTTCAGATATCTCTATGAATGTGTATACTAACCATGCAGGTGTTTTATGTAGATGCATAGCCAGGCAAAGGGTTATGAGGTATATATGTTTGAATAACACTGCTTTGATGGTAACCCTTGTTGATAAGATGATCTGCATCACCAGTATGATGTGATTAGGGTCTAAGGACCTGAGTTTGGCTAGAGTGCCTAGTTGAGGTGTTATCCTCTGATGATGAAATCAGGGATTGTTATCCCAAGTGATGAGAATGCCTCAAGAGGCAGTGGTTTCTTATGATGGGAGATTAAGATCCCGGGATATTGTGACAATGGTAATAATAATGTAACTTTATGTTATGCATGTGTTACAACCTGGTTGCCTCAACAATCCACTTAAAATATACTAACTAATCATAGTGGAACATATCATGTAGTTTGCCCTGGCCATAGATCCATCATCGTCAGCAGTTGGTGATGGTGAAATGGGTTCTCCTACGGGTTAACCCGAAGTGCATATTGTTGAATATGTGAGGTTTCTCCTAGCCTAAAATAGAGAGGATTCAAGTGCAGCTATAGTTGCAGACTCGGGATAGATGGAGCATGGTGAACAGGCCCATGGCTCAGTGAGATAGAGCATGAATGCGTTCATGGCTCAGGGAGCACAGTGAACTGGCCCGTGGCTCATATATACTAGCGTCGAGACCTATACCGAGGTGGGCTAGAGAAAGGGTAGCCTATGGAGCTGACCCTGTGGCTGAGGCTACTTAAGCATGAGACTGTGGTCCTACTTTGGTTTTCGTGCACTGACCACGAGGTGGGAGGTCGTGGAGTCCGACTCTTCCATTGACCTTGTATGGCACCGACTCCGGGTTTCGCAGCCGTCAGTTGGATTTGAGTGGTACGGCTCACTTCTTTTGGGCATAAGAACACGTAAACCAGCCGAATAGTATTTATTTCTTAAGGCAAAACATGGAACATTGGTTGAAGCCTTGCTTGTGTAGTTAATCTGGTTATACATTATAGTTACTTATACGTTCCTTATGTTGTGTGGTAAGATCTTATAAATCTTATCTTGTCAATCATGTTCCATAAAGAAATACTTGGTTATATGCCTTCCTTACACCTTGGTAAGCTCAATGGTAATAACAACCTTGCTCTATAGACTTCTCTTATTGTACATTTTATCAATTATCTGTTGTTGCAGCTTTAACCTTTCTGAGGTTTTATGGTTCTGGTGGGGAGTTATGTTTCTCGCTGGGATTGTGTGTCTCACCCCGTTGGTTTACAACCTTTTTAGGTGTTCGCACTAGACATTGTGGTGGTCGCGGGGTTGCGGATGAGCAGCAAAACGAGCAGTAGAAGGCAAGAGATGGACATGCTGCTGTTTTAGTTGTTTTGTAGTAGAGTCTTAGAGTCATCCATGTACTCTCAGGTCCTCAGAGGCGTTTTGATGTTGTTTCACGATGTATAGCTGATGAAGCTTTGTATATCCTACTGTTGGCCGGATGTGGCCCGTTATGTATATAAATAGGTGATGAACTCATGTGATGATAAGACAACTGATCCGTTAAGCTGTGGACACGTATCAAGACATGTAAATGTTTACGTAACCTATTTTCTTGCAGAACAAGAATATGGATGTAATAGTTTCTTGGTTTATCTGCTTTCTTAAATCAGTTTTAATTAACCTGTGCTTTTGGTAATAAGTGGTTTCTGGTGTTTTCCGCACGTTTTCGCATGGCACCTCGTTGTCTGTGTGATAACAGGATGTGTCACCACAAATATATTGGAGGGGTTGTTAGATTTGCATACATACTAGGTATCAAGGAAATCATGCAGTAAATTATCACATTCAAGTCCATGCTTCATTTTTTTGTTCTAGTAAGTTGAAAAATGCATTGTCGTTGGATTTGGAATACAACAGTCCTCAAGGCATGCACTTGAAAAAGGGTCGAAAAAGATTATTTCTAATTTTCCGATTAAAATTTGACAATTATTGTGAATCCTTTCACTTTAGAGATTCTAGGAAAATCCATATCTCCTAATCCTTTAATCTTTTTTATCCCAAATTTTAAGGGAAAGTCCATAAAGACATTATGTAATTGAAGGTATGATTTGAGACCAAAATTAAAAAAGAAAATATTTTTTGTCTTCATATGCAAGTCTTCCTCTAATTTCATGCATTTAACACATCAAAATTAATCGTTTTTTCTTTATTCCTTTTCTATTTTCTTTATTTTGTCTATTCTTTCTATAAAAAACCAATTTCATATAAAAGCAAATTAATAGTGGCCATCCATGCCACTTTCTAGAGAATTGTACACAATTCTCTCAAGCACAAATAATTATCATCCATTTTCCTTGTATTTTTGCTTATTATGAGATTTTCTTCTCTCCCTTTTTTCCTTTTATCGATTGTTGGATTAATATTTAAGTGGAAATCACGAAATAATCCATTCAAAGGTAAATTTGCAAAGAAAACCATTCATTAAAAAAGGCACACAAACATCCAACAAGTCTGTTTTATTAAAATAATTGCATTCCAATTATATAAAACACAAGTGAAACTGAGGTTATTACACACATCCAAACAAAAGAAAACAAGCTAGCAAACAATTATGCACAAAGAATACAATGAATAACAAACAAAAAATAGAAATGATGAGGGCAATATGAAAAGATCAAAGCAAAACCAACTAGCTAGGTCAAGCTCCTTCCTCCCTGGAAATGATGCCAAAAATCTCGGTGCATCTCTCAAACACATCAAAACAAACTAACTAGACATGGTGCCAAAGGGGAGAGTCAACACCACAATGACTAGGTAGTTATGGCACTTTCTATCTGTGATAACGGTGTTAGAAAGCTTGGTACATCTTCCCTAGGGTCACAAACTAATCAATTGAATCTTGAATAGATGCAATCCTAGTCTTCAAAGACACTTGGGATCTTTTGAATTTATAATGGGGCCTAAACTGACACACCCACTTAGACTAATCTACAAGCACATGGGATAGTGTTATAGTATAGGCAAGTGGCATAAATAGGTTGATCCATAGGGAGAAAAGTGGGCACTTAAGCCGGGTTCGTTTTGGTAGGTTCCTACTATGGTGTTTAGGGTTGAAGGGCTTAAAGGCTGATTTTGATTGTTAAACTAAAGGTTGAACAAGCAATTAAAGAAGAACAAGAATCAAAACCTGAATTACCCGATACAATTAGTTCTAATGAGAAAGAATGACAAGACAAGCAATGAAAAGAACAAACTACACTAAGGAAAGCAAGGCAAGACTAAAACTACATTAAACTAGAAATTAGGACTAAAATATAATTAAAGACCTAGACTAGAAAGAATAAGAGCAAGGTAAGAGACTAATTAAGCAAGTGATGAGCTAAATGAGTCAAGACTAGCTAAGGAACAAGGTAATTAGGGTTTTAATGCAATGAAGGGAAATGTGGGATGTTTGGGGGAATGCACTTGTCAATTGGGTTGGGGTGATAACATGTAAACATCATTCTTTCATTTAGATTAACAAGCCAAACAACAAGCTAGATGCTAATAGATTTCCCTAAACTAATAACTGGCCATTGATAAGATAGGGTGTCTATAGGGGAACTAGTCCATATTACCCCCTATCCACCCTTACGAAGATCAACTGGGTTAGGGTGTAGGTGGAATTCAATTAGGGCCTAGTCAAGGCTAGGTTTCTACAATAGAAACTCTAAGGGTAATTAGGGACTGTGGGTAGTAATGGGAGGTGGAAATGAGGATTTAGACCTCACATCACCTACATTCTAGCCTTGAGAAGGCTCAAGATAATTACACTAAATACTTCTATACTAGCTACTTAGATCTTTCAATTAGATGCAGGACAATTGATTAACATGTAGGAAGGTGAATAGCTAACTAGGGATCCACTAGTTGGACCTAGGAGCAATTCCCAAAAAGAACCACATATAAGCAAATTTTCCTAGAATCTAGGTGATTTTAAACATAATCCTAAAAGTAATTTATGGGAAATGAGATATAAATTGAACATAATCATTACCAAATGAAATTACAATATTTACATATCACTTTTCCCCGTCATGGTATCAAAGTAACACTTTTGACCCCAAAAAACCCACCTAAGGGGCATAGCTACTTATAGAACAAGGAAATACAAAAGACAGGGGGAAGAGGTAGAAGTAGCCATGGAGGTCAGTGTAGATGAAGGAATCCTCCTCTACAACAGCTAGAAGGAAGTGATCCTCCCTTCTCCAAGGTGGAATGTCATGGAATGGTGGTGGAAAGTGGTCCAAACACCAAAATACTAGGGATTTGGTGGAGGAAATGGTGAAATGGAGTGGAAATGTGGCAGAATGACCAGCATGTGAAATAGGGAGCGAAGAGGGGGAATGAGATATCAAAGGGTCTCCAGCCTCTAGCTCCAAATGCCACCTATATATAGGTTGTAGAGAAGCACTAGGTCAAGCAAGGGTAAAATGGCTAATGCATTGTAGAAAATTGGGTAGATTTGTAAGTAGCAAGGCCATCTTGGGTAGCATGACCATGGTGAGGAGTGAGTAAAACGACCATGGTGGAGTGGAATGACCAAGGTGAGAAATGGTGAAAGTCAAAGGTTGATTTTTGTTTGAATGGAAGGTCATGTGGTTGTTGTGATCACCACATCCATGGTGTCTAGGTGGGAAGACTATCATGGTGTGTCACACGGCCATAGTGGGATGGGAGTGAGATGGCCGTTCTGTGGAGCACAACCATTTTGAGTTTGGCTAGCATGGTTGTTTGACTGCCATGTCTGTGTTGTTGTCTTCATAGAATAGTCGTTCTAGCTAGCATTGTCATGGTGTTGAACCAGAACATCACTTCTTGAACTATTTCTCTTACTCTCATTTTTAGCTGGTCCAAAATGGTCAGTGCTTGGCACCACAACTATGTTGTGACCTTCAATTTCACTTTGAGCTTCAACTTTGGATTTGAATAGTCATCTTTGCTTCACTTGAATCTCAACCATTGAGGTAGGTTGGGTAATATCTTAGACCTTGCTTGGACTCCACCAATGGTGGAGGAACCCTAGGATCTCTACCTTTCTCTCCCGTCTAATCCAAACATGATCTAAGTACCTAAAAATCATGCAAAAAGTCCATAAATGCATTTGACAGAAATATGCATATTGAGGGAAATAACATGTAATCTAATAGGTATAGATGTGATTAAAGTGCAATCAGACACAAGATTAATCCCTAAAATAAGGATGCATTACACAACCATAAATATTCCTATATCTTCTTAAACATATTAAGATTACCTAGTTAAGTCTGGCCCAAAGGCCAACACACTAGAATATGAACCCTATTTTGGTAGACCCACATATCTATATCACACTTCCTCAAGATAGACAACATACCAAGCATTGGTGTGCCTATGCATTATCGACCAAAGTTCCATGTGTCTTGCACATTGGAAAGCATCTGTGACTTATCCTTTTAATTGAGGGGTTATATAAATACACATATGCATATCAAAACATGACATACTTTTTATATGTATCATCTACACATTATATCAAAAATCCACAATAAAATCCAAAATATACAATATTGGTTATGGTCATGGTGATGTAATTCTTTGGAACCACAAATAATTAATGTTCACCTAAGGTCCTTTTCATCTTATGCATCATCAACCTCTGAACTCCTACATCAACCTACATTTGTGTTGCACCTTGACAAATGGGTGAATGGATGCTTCTTTTTTCATGGTTGCCTCATCATACTAGTCCTCCAAAATAATTATTTCTATTTAATATTACATGATATGTAGAAACATCATTTTCCATTATTATTAAGATGGAATATAAACTATTACATATAAAACAAAAAAGATGCAGCTCAAGATTTAAGCAAAATTCTTTTTCAACCATGTTATAAGAATCATCCATCGATAACCATATGAATGCACAAAAAGTTCATTATACATAACCATACAATCATCCACCAAACAAACATATTATTTTAAAAGTGACATGCATGAATTATGGATATATCATTTCAGATATTGTATATTTATTCCTATATATGTATGTATATATATATATATATATTGCAATTTCATATATTTTTTACATGAAAATCCCCATGAAATAATTATTTGACAGATTGCATACAACGCAAGACAAACCCTATGAAATATACACAAAATTTCACTTCAAGCTACAGGACATATTTGATTCACCCATGGTTGACCCCATCCCACATATAAAAAAATCTGGATTGCAATGTATTTGGAATTAATCACATGTGCATATTAATTTTTTTATTGTTTGCATAACATGTAGAGACACAAATATTATAAAATAGATTTGATCATATCAATTTCTAATCTTAATACACCATATATTCATGTGGCTCTGAAATTGAAAATGTGAAGGTGATAGATGTAACAAAAGAAAAAAAATGCATGTTTCCCCACAAGTAGATCTAATTAGCAATGATGTATCTAGAAGGATGGATGTGAGATATACCTTTTAGTGGAGTAGATCTAGAGAAGTTTCTCACATGAAGATATAGAGTGCACGTGGAGGTGCACTATGGAGGTTGATGACATCCTCATAATGTGTTCATGTAATGGATGTGTCTCAATGTAGTTCACATGGATGACGGGAACTCCATGTTTTACTATAAGATTCATCTAGTAAGGAGAAGCAATTTTGTTGGCAACATTATATAATTGCACTCTCTCTCCTTATCACTATCCTTTGTGAGAAATTATAACTAGGGTTCAAATGTCAAAAGGTTTAATCAACATCTTGGATGTCATGCCCCTTTAGATCGGAGAAGAAAGGATGTAGCGTTTCTAAAGAACCCTAAAAAAAGAGGTTATGTTTAAGCAATCCAATTGTGGACAACTAACTGGATGACTAGTCAATCCAGTCAGTCGACCAGACTACATTAGAACTTTCTAGAAATTGTTATTCGACTCGTCGATCTTTTTGGTCAGATCAAAGAGTTGGCAAGTGGAATGATAGCCTTGATTTATCTAGTTGGATGACTAGGCTGGCTAGTCGATTGATTAGGATGATCTTAACTCACTACCATTTGGACAGTCAAATTGATCAATTGTTCTACCCAGTGTCTAGATTGGACTTTTCAATTGGACGACCAATTGGCCTTCCCATCTGACTATCAATCATCTAACTGATTGACTAAACCTTTTAGTAATTAATGAATCATGTGAACCTAGTTATAATCCTCTTCCATGTGAATCCTAAGTGTGTGACATTGTAGGCTCAATATTTTGTTATTAGTGATTTCTATTTTCATATTATGGCTTCACAAGAAATGATTAGTATCTAGCAAGACTTCATTGACACCCATATAATTGGATAAGTTGGACAGCAACTTTAAACTAGTGTTGTGACCAATGTTATAGTCATATAATCCCCTCGTCTCTGTTTTCTAGATTTAATCTGAGATATAGGATTGTCAATACCTCAATATTCAATCTTTGTTTTTTGATCTAGACTATACTATTTGAGATACATGTGAGATAAATATTATATTTGAATTACACAAGCATAGCCATACATTTCGTACTCATACTTATCAACTTCTTAGGGTATCACTCTGATAGGAAGGAAAAACTCCATCTATGTCTCTCACAATAATCCACATGTGTCGTAGTGCACCCAAACACTACTTGTATGGAAACCCTTATTCAAGGTCAAATTTAGTAGTGTCCAAATACAATAACAAAATGTAATGATTGTAGGGACTTCAGGTATAATTACCACAATCACCATTATCACATACTTCTAATCTCCATCTCAGGCTTTCATGTATCATACTCATGTTGGGCCTGTCTGATACACTTGTTCATAATAAGTACCTATGTATTTGACTTGATACTCGATGTCATAGATTTTGAGACATTGTCATCACTAAGAACACACTAGTCTGAATGTATTATTATTGTTCTAATTTTCATAATAACATCTATCTATGGACTTAAGAAAGAGTGAATAGTCTTAGCTTACACATGATCTCACGTTCAAGAATCAACCCAAAATCACATGTATTGAATCATGAATTCTTAGAACGTTATTATATTTTTTCATTATCTAATATTGAGTCCAACATAATAAATATATTTTCTTTTTTTAATAATCAAATCAATTATGAAGGTGCCATTATAATATTTTGGCTAAATGGGAGATTAGCATACCCTTTGTTTTGATGATCACAAACATTTCATTCTTGTGGATCTAACATGCTACTTGAGTATTTCATGGTTTAACAAAATGAGGAGATCATACTAAGCAGATAGTTGAAGATCAATGTGTTTAAATGTTTAATATTTTCATGATTGTACTCAATATAAAAACTTGTACAATTATAGAATGTACAAGTACTTAGACATCAGGTAAATCAAAAGTTAGATGTTTCCTATCTACCCAGAACCCATATTTAGGATACCCCGTAGAGTCTAGAGTCATTATCCCTCATTAGAATAATCATTTGATACGAGGTTCAAAACTTGCACCAGTGACACTCTCGATCGAGAAACTAGTCGACCGAGACACCCTCGGTCGAAGATGTTGTTGATCGAGAACTACCTGGGTCGAGCATTTAAAGCATCAATTGAAATTGTACACATTTTTGCTCTAATTCAATTTTGGTTGAAACTATTGTCGTCCGAACACAGCCTCAGTCCAAATCATATGACTGTTAGATCGAGTGATTGGGAGATGAGGAATGCCGTTGGAATACACTTGCATTCAACTTAGGCTCGGTCGAAGAAATTTTTGACCGAGACAAGGTCGGGCAAAAAAATTGTCCATCGAACTGCGTTCTAGATTGTTCTTCTAAACTCAAACATTTTAGCCATTGCAACCCAACTACTTCCTACCTAACACTTAGTTAAGCATTAAAATCACTCTAGAGATGTCCTAGAATGTCCCTAATTACTTTAAAACCACTTCTATAATTAGGAGAGGCCTTAGGACACCCAATACACACAAGCTACACTTGTGAAATCATTCTAGCGAGAAACAAAACTGAGAATCACTTGCTATATTTTTCTGTGTGCTCCAAAGTTGTGTCCTATAGCTACTATATCCTACCCACCACATAGAAACATAGATCTTAAGTGGATAGGATATCTATACGCTTGATATAGGAATCAAGACGTTGTACTTCATTGGTTAAGTATTTCTTTCCTCCAATCTATTTCCTTTGTATTGTATTTGTTCTCCTTGACTACTCCAAGTCTAGGAGGTTGTCTGAGGGAGGTTTCTTGAAGATACTTCAAGATGAAGAAGTATGCTCCAAGGTTTGCTTGAGGTTACTTCAATAAGTCTACTTTAAAGGAGGTTGGAGCTACTTCTAGGTGCAGGATATCCCAAGGTGGCGGAGCTACATCAAGGTGGTGAAGGCTTCTCCAAGGATGCTTGAGGTTGCTTCAAGAAGGGTGATTCAAAGGAGGTCGGAGCTACTTTTAGGTGAAGGCTAACTCAAGGTGGTGGAGATTCTTCAAGGTGGTGAAGGCTTCTGTAAGAGGTTGAAGTTACTTTACGAAGGTTGCTTCAAGGAGGTTAAGGATTCTTCAAGGTTAAGGAGACTTTAAGGAATTGTAAGGTGATTGTATTTATTTGTAACATCCTTACAAGGTGAATAAAATAAATCACTTTCGAAATCCCAATTGGAGACAATTGGGTAGTGGACTGACAACCTTTGTTTCAAAGTTTGGAACCACTCTAAATTGAAGTGTCTTCCTTATTTCCTCCTTCTTTTCTTTAAGTTTTCAATTGAATTTTAAAGTACCAAAAGCTCTATTCACCCCCCCCTCTATATCTTTCAATTGGTATCAGAGAAGGTATTCAAGGAGCCTGAACTGATCTTGAATGGGGGATGGTGTTCTATACAATAACAACCTCAAAGGAACTTGTGTGACCTGGCCACCACCATTTGATGGAAGCAACTACACTTATTGGAAAAGAAGGATGCAATTCTACTTCCAAGGGATCTTCCTGGAGCTTTGAGAATGGTGTCCTTACCTTATATGATTTTTAATATGGAGTATGTGAAATGGAATCCTAAAATAGTAAAGCAAGTTGAATTGAATGCAAAAGCAGTAAATATTTAATATTGTTCCATTTTCGTTAGTGAATTTAATAGGATATCTTCATGTGAAACCTCTTATGAAATATGGCATAAACTTTCAGTTTCACATGAAGGTACAACTCAGGATAAGAATACCAAGATTAACATGCTTAGAAAAAAGTTTGAACAATTCTGCATGACACCTAATGAATCTATTAGTGAAATGTGTGTAAGGTTTTCTTCTATTGTTAGCAGCTTGAGTGCCTTGGGTAAGTATATAATTGAGAAAGATCAATTGTCCAACATTCTTAGATCCTTGCCTCTAAAGTACAAGACAAACATGACAGCCATTGAAAAAGACAATGACCTTACCACATTGAAGATGGAGCAACTCATCGGCAACCTTGAGACACATCAGGCTACTCTTGAAGAAGAATAAAGATTGGAGTTGGAACTTCAAAAAGGGAGAAAGAAGGATATAACATTCAAGGATACAACCAAATCTCAAGAAAGTGATCAATCAAGTGAAGGAGAAGATGAAGAGGATGCACTCATTGTAAATGGACATGTAATGAATGATTGTCCTAAAGTCAAGAAAGGTAAGAAATCCTATTTCAAGAAGAAAGAAAAAAAATCCTACGAATCAGCTTGGGATGAGTCAAACAACGATAGAGAGAGTGGCGAAGAAGAAGTAGAATGTCTCATTGATAAAGAAGACAAGGTACGTGGTTTCATTGCCACAACTGAAGAAGAAGAAAATGAGGTAAGTCTTCTTGATTTATCTAAAGAAGAGCTAGTCACTAGTCTTGAAGAACTACATGATAAATATGTTGATTGTAAAAAAAAATTGAAGAAGCTTATGAAAACTAATGATGATTTTGTTACTAAATTGAATGATCTTAATTTTGAAAATGAAACCCTTATGTCTATAAGAGATAACTTGAAACCATTTGTTTAGGATTACTATATCTAGTTGCTTTCTCAAGAAACCAATAATAATCTTCTTTCTCAAGAAAATATTGAATTTCTTGCTAAGATAAATAATTATAGAACTCAACCTATTTTATGCTCTTATTTGGATTATGATATAATTGTTAGAGAAAGAGATACTTTGCTTTCTATTTTAAATCAAGTAAAATTGGATATTACAAAGAAAGTTTCCAAAATTGCTAAGCTACAAAAGTATGTTGATAGTTTAAAGAGTAATGATATTCTTAGTAAAATCTTGGAAAACTCTTTTGGACAAGTTGAAAGGAGAGCTCTAGGCTATGCACCTAAATAGAAATCCTACCAAAATCTAAGAACTATAAAAACAAAAAAACCTATATTCAAGGTCATATACATGCCTAAAAATGATGTGGCTCATGACCATAATGCTAAGAAGAGAAATAAAATTGATTTTATTTGCTGACATTATTGTTTATGTTTTGGTCATTATTCATTTTCTTGTCCATACTAGAAAAAGAAGGATGTTGACTTAGTTTGGGTTCCAAAACCTCCAAATTAAAAATGTTTGACACCTAGTTGAGATTTGACCTAAATTTCATTTTGATATTCATAATGCCTTATCTCAACTGAAATTATCTTAGTTGTATATCTTTGAGTATTTGATTGTTTCATTGTGTTACTAAAATCAAAACTAGTTGAAAAAGAATTATCTTGTTCATTCTACAATTGCCGAAAAACATACAAAACAACACTCAGTCAACAAAGCTCTCGACCTAGGTGCTTGTCGGTCAAAATACAAACTCGAATGAAATTAATTTTGTCAAAAATTGTAGTTATTAGAAACATTTACTGGAAATCAATACTTGACGACTATAAAATAGTTATTTTAATTCATATATTAAAAATAATGAAAACCATTCATAACTAAAGGGACCACTATATGGGTACCAAAAATTTCATACTTTGCAGTTTTGGAAGGTCTATGACCCAAAATAAGATTTTTTTTACTTGGAGATAAGGTAAAATTATTGGTCACAGTTGGAGAAAATTTCCACGGTAAACTATTGGCATAGCTAATATTGGTACAAATTTTAAATGTGCCATTTGTCAAAGAATTACATAATTAGTGCTATAACAATGGTTATGATTCATAAGAAAATATCAAGGTTTTTTTTTTGTCTTAGGGAGACCCCGCTCCCCCTCCTCCTCAAATAGATGCCAGAGCCCGGATGACCCAAGGAGTTGGTAATTACAATGCGCTCAAGGGAATTTGAACCCGGGTAAATATCAAGGTTTTTGATAAAGGAAAAAGGATTGTAAACCTCTTAACTCTATATATACTATTATTAAATGACTTATTGCAAATCATGAATTGTTTATGGCATAGAAAGATTGTTCATGTAAGAAAGTTGCTTCGAATATGATCCTTACCTAAACTTTCTTTTGATAAATCTATGATTTGTATTCTAGGAAAGTAAATTAAGATCTCTTTTCAAAACTAAAACTTTGTTTACTAGATCATTAGAACTGATAGGCATAAATATATTCGGTGCTATGTGAATTTTATCTATTTGTGGTAAAGGATGTTGCTTTCTCTTCAACAAAAATATTAATTGACAAAAAGGCTATATTCAACATCTAGAAAAGCATCTAGGATTTATAAGTCTACATAAAATAAATTTGAGGAATAAATGATCATTATGAACAACAAATTCAAGATTTAGTCATATATCCTAAAGCACTTGATTATTGGACAATTGCTATATGCGATTACTAAGAATAATGTATTAGATTTAGTTCCTAAACCAAAAGGCAAAACATTAATTGGAACAAAATTGTCATGATGAAATAAACAAAATGAAGCTAGGATATAATGAGAAGAAATAGACTTTGATATGATACATGCATCTATGGCTAGAATTAAGGCCATTCATATGTTATTCTCCATCCACTCATAATGAAATCTAGCTCTTCATATGGATATATAAATTGTTTTCTTAATAGAATCATAAAAGAAGAAATCTATGTTGATTAAACCCATTACTTGACACAAGATTGAACATGCATACAAAAAGAAAGTTGACTAGTCACTTCTGCTAATATAGAAGAAAATGTTATATCTTAGATCATTCTAGATAAAGCCACAGATTCTGAAATTCTACAGAACTACCTCTCAGCCGACAAAGAGTTCGACCGAGGGGCACCCTGGTCGACCAAAAATAAGCTCGAAAAAATGCTTACTTGTAAATCAAATCATTAACTTGCACCCAACATTAGTATATTGAATATATAACTTGCTCATCATGTTAAATACTTAGAATAAGAGAAAATTTTAAATCAAATAGTACTTAAAGATCATAAAAATTAACTCATAGTCTTACTTAATTGATTTTAAAGATGGTGATGATTTGAAATACTTTAAAATTTTTTAGTTCACTTTTGTTTTGAGATTAAGGGGGAGCTCACAAATTCTTGGATATAATGTGAATATCTTTTTTGATCTTGCTCTTAATTTAATTCTCTATACCAATATGAGGTTAACATCCCTTGTAAATGATTGAGAAATCAATGTTCAATAATATTACTCTATTGGGTCTTTTTATCATGAAGGACTTAACATTCCTTGGTAATTAGACAATAACTCAAATTAATTTATCCTCTCAATAAATAAATTTACATTCTCTATACAAATATGGGCTTTAAATCCCGTATATTTGGTTAGAGATACAATTATTGATCCCACTACGAGCGTAAAGGAATGACATATCATTTCAGGGCTTAACATCCCTTGCAAATGGTTGAGAAATTAATATTGGCTTTTGAATTGTGGCTAAATTTGACATTTTTCTTAGATATAATAAATTGAGGGGTAGTAATCAATTAAGGGGGAGTCATATTAACCTACACATATGATTAGGTTGGGGGATAACCCACCAAGTGACCACAACTAGATGAAGGTGAAATTCATCAAGAAATCTCATCTACCCCGACCTTTCAGGTTCATGAATTCGTGGTGTGGATCGATTGGGTTCCAGGAGGTGGTGGAGAAAGGATGGAGCATCCACATCGATGTAAACTTGATGTAAATTTCTATCAAGATGTTACAGAATATGAAGAAAGAACTCAATAAATGAAACAAAGAGAAAATCAACCTCTAAAACATGCTCTCTAAGGCTAGGAGGGAATACAATGAAGCTTCTGATGTTATTAGGCCCTTTCCCCTCAACCCCACTACTATTGAGAAGGAAAGGGAGGCAGAGGAGAGGTTAAAGAATCTGAAGAAGGAAGAAGAGGTCTACTATTAGAAGCGAAGTCAGATCCGATGGATCAATGATGGGGATGTGAACACTAAGGCCTACCATGTTGTGGTGAAGAAGAAGGAAATGAAGGATACCATCCATGAGATGATCAATGAGGACATACAAACTATTGATGACAAAGAGGGCATTGTCTTAAATGCAATCAACTACTTCTGGCAACTCTATAATGAAGAATCCACCCTTCCACATGTTTATGATGACCTCCTCCCCTGCAGAAGGGTCACTCAAGATATGAATGCTAACATTTGCAGGAAACCTACAGAGGATGAAATTAAACAAGTGACCTTCTCCATCAACCCATCCAAGGCCCCTGGTCTAGAGGGATTTAATGGTAAGTTGCTCCAGTTGTGGTGGGGGACAATCAAGGATGATGTTGTTGCCACGGTGAAATGGGTCATGAGAGGGGGCAACATGGTGATGGTTGTGAACCACACTTTTACCAAGCTGATACCCAAAAGTAGGGAGGTCATGATTATGAGAAACTACAGACCCATAGCTTGCTATGGCATCTTATATATAATTTTGTCGAATGTCATTCCAGGTAGGTTGAAGATGGTGCTCCCACTCTTAGTTTTAAAGGAGAAAAGTGCCTTCATCCTTGGGAGAAGGATAGTGGACAGCACACTGCTTGTTGTAGATTTTTTGATGGGGTTCAACATTAAGAGGTCAAGTGCCAAAATCAACCTCACCAAGGGTTAAGACTACATCAAATGGGATATGATGTGGAAGATCTTGAAAGCCATGGGGTTCGATAGAAGATACATACATGTGATACAATAGTGTGTTCATACCTCCTTGTTATGCATCCTCATCAATGCCACGCTGACCGATATGATAAAATCTATCAATAAACTATGACAAGGGGACCCCCTCTCCCCTCTCCTCTTCACCCTATTCATGGAGGGCATATCCAACATTACCAAGATGTCATAGAGAAAGGGTACTCACATACCATTCATGATCAAAGGTACCAGAGTTAATACTCATCTAATTTTTACAGATGATATCATGTTGTTCCCAGTTGGACATGCCAAAATTCTGAGGGAGTACAAGATGTTCATGACTAGATTCGATAAGATGATTGGACTCTACATTAGTGACATTAAATATAAAGTCTTCTTCTCCAAGTATCGTGATATGAGAAGGGGAAGGTTGAGGAGAGCCTTTGGAGTTGGTAGGGGTCACTTCCCAACTAGGTATCTAGGTGAACCCATTGAGGAAGGAGAAAGCACATCTAAGGATTTCACAATGTTCCTAGATGATATTATAAACAAAGTAGAGGGATGGGGGCTTGAAGCTATCCCTTGATAGAAGGATGGTACTTGTCTGGTTTGTAATACAGAGCAAAATAAGGTTCTGGGATGGAGTATGTGAAGTTCCATATGTGGTGGCTGAAGCCATGGTGAGAATCACAACTAGCTTCATTTGGGGTGGGAGGCACCATAGAGTTTCTTGGGAGAGAATAATGAGGCCATACAAAGTTGATGGATTGTATGTGAGAAAACTGCAGGACATAGTGACGGAATTCCAGCTAAAGAGGCTACATAGGTTCATCACATAGAAGGACAAAGTGTGGAAAGAGTGCATGAGAAAGAGATATTGTAAGGTCCTTGAACTTGCTTAATGAGTTTAATGAGCTTAATTACCATAATTGAATGTCTATAACCCTAATATAACTTTTTTTTATGTCTTTAAATCATAAGACAATCTTAATTTTCAAATATGGTCCAATTTGGACACTGTTTGAATGAGATATGCAATTTTCTATACATTTTGACTTTTATGCAAATTAACCAATTGAGGGTATTCTTTGCAATTTATCACATACATTATGTTCCTTAGATGTTATATTAGCATTCTGGAGATTTTTGAGCCATGGGACTCCTAGTTGAGCCATGGTTTGAAGGTATTTTCATCAAGGGTATTTTGGGGTTTACCCCTTCATGGATGAGCTACCTTTAGTAGCTATCAACTAAGGAATTATGTGATTGGCTGGGAATTTCGACAAAGGAAAGCTAAGAAGGTCTAGAGGGATGGTGGGAGAGATTCTTGTGTGTGTGCTTATATATTCTTAATAATTTAAAGCCATGGACACTTGGATATATACTAGAATTTCAACTTTTTCTTTTTCTTAATATTAAAGTGTCATATACTTATCCCCAAGCACCAAAACGAGCCACTTTCTCTCCAACACCTCTCTCCTTCTCCCGGCTTCATTCTCCCTCTGTTAATCTGCGAATTTTCTGCCCAAGGAAGAAGAAAGTGGGGCTCTTCTTGGAAAAAAAAATCTAGGGTTGCAATTGATTCCCTTTTTGGGTCTATAAAGTTTCTTCCTAGTGATATTGACCTAAAAGTGTAAGTTTTTCCTTATTTCCTCCATTTAATTCTTTTCTCTTCTTCCTCCTATATCTCTCCAGGTCGTAGCCATGCTTTTCCTTAGTGAAAATGTCCCTAGAACTTAAAAATCCTTCATTCTTATTTCCTTTCTAGGGTTTGCTTGTTTGTGGAGAGAATTGCGTAGATGGCCAAGTTCAGATCTGAATCCAAGGTTTCCTTGCCCCATTTTCTCAATATTCTTGCTGTTTGGGATCTGACCTACTCTATAGAGGTGAGTTATATAACATTCTTCACTCATATTGCTTACTAGAAGCTTGTTACTTCATCATTATGCTTGAATGTGATGATCTAAGCATAGAGAAACCATGCTTGTTTAGAATTACGCATTTTGTGGTGTTTCCTATTTTATTCCAGTTCTATATGAACCTATAAACATGTGTACAGCCTTTATAAGGTGTAACATGATCTGGGACAGGTTGATAGCAACAACCTATGGTGCTACATACAAAACAAATGATGGTTCAAATTAGGGTTTTCAAGCTATTTCCTTCCCTATCACATAACTGATTGTCATACCATTCAACAACCAATAGTGTTGCTATCTTGGCAACTGATGTTCTTGATACAGGGTGTCAAATTTATGGTGACAACCTATGGGCACCACCTTAGGTCAGATTTTGACTCAATTATACATTTAATTATCATCCACTAAGTATTCTAATGATGTTATCAATCAATGATGATATTTGCTTATTATTTGATGATGTTAACTGAATGTATTACTGATCTAGCAACCAATGGTGACCTAATGATCACAATTAACGGTAGATCATGTCCTCACCATATATTATGAATTAGGAATGTAATTGTATATTTGACTATACCTTGAACCAATGGTTCCTTGGTTCAATTGATCTAATGGTTAGACATATACTTCAATTGATAACCTTGAACAATGAACCTAATCCAATGAATAATATTGGATGCTTTAACATCAAATAGATTACAATAAATCACATGTTATTATATGCGGGTCCTAGTGAAGATAATTCAATGGTTCAATACCATTAATTGGTAGTCTTACCTTTGCCATTATATAGTTATATTTGATAAATCATTGTAATTAGTGGATGCGTAACTCCCATGTGATCTAGCCTGGTATACCTAACCTTGATGTAATTATGTGATGTTGATTGGTTATAATCAGACCTCTTGAATGATTAATGTGATAATGAATTATACTCTTATTGTTTTGAAACCACAATGTAGTACTATTTGAATATCATAATGCCTTTCCATGTTAATATCTATGGACACATATGTGCTAATGATCTTTTGAGCCTTGTTTAAGGCATGGAATGATGATGATAACCTTACTATGAATAATGTGATGGTCTTAACAACCTTTGCGCATGTTTGAAGCCATGATTAAGGTGAAATCCTCTTAATTTTCCAATAAGGGTTAAAACCCTAGAACTTGTGATAAGATATTGGTATCTTGTAAAAGTATGATGATAAGTGTGGTCCATTAATTTGCAATGAATGATAGCATGTGGTAATGTGACTAAGATTTATATCTCAAATGTTTTATATCTTTTGAAGTTGTTATACATATACTCTTGTTAGAAAAGAATTAGGGTTTGAATGTACATTTGTATGATTTATCCTTAATTCGCCCAATTGGCATAACTAATCAAGTGAAACTCTAATCATGTAGTGCCCTGTTCCATAGATCTATCTGGGTGTTAGAAATTTCCAGATAGTGAAATGAGTATTCTTAAGGGATACTCGAAGCACATAATGATGAGTATGCAGGGTGCTTGTCATCCTGAATTCAAGTGTTAGGGAGGATGACACTGGTCATACCTAGCCCTCAGTTTGAGAACGGATGTGGTTGTGTCTCAGTGATTATATATATATGATGAGATTGGAGGACAACTGTGGTTGTACCTCAGATGGTAGGGTATGTGTACCCACCTCCTTTCACTAGTGTTGTGACCTGTACCAAGGACGGACTAGGCTATTAGCAACTTGACCTTATGTGTCGCTGTGGTGGACCCGTACTGACCAGGGGCGAAGAAGATCTTAGGAGTCTGGCTCTTCCGATATTTTGTATGGCACTGATTTCGACATAGTAGTGGTCAATTGGGACTTGAGTGGTATTTCTCAAATCCCTTAGGGAAATGTAATAAAAGAAGTGATATAAGCCGTGTAGTATACTGACTATGGTTAAATACGTCTCACATTGCTTGATTAGTATTTAACTTGTATTTATACTATTCAGTGTTTACAAGATGATATCATATGACCATTGAGTAATTATATATCTTGTCAAGTTAATTTTCTTAACTACTTAGTATTATTAAATTGTTTAGTCTGTTCATATTGCTTATTCAATACCCTAACTACTTAATGAATTTACTGTTAATTAATATGTTATGATCAATATAAGTTGGAGAGAGTTATATATCTCACTGGGACTGGGTCTCACCTATGGGTCACGACAAATTTTTTTAGGTGGTCACGGGAAATGAGGTCGAGGTTGTACTGTGGAAGAGAACCAACTTGGTGATCAATATATTCATAAGGTTGGTTAGTTGTAGATGTTAGTAGTACAGTCTTAGTGTCATCCCTGTACTCTCAGGTCCTGGTATGGGATGTGTTTTCTAGATGATATATTTTGTATCGACATAAGATTTTTGGTAGTATGCCAATGTTTATAAATATATGGCGCGTACATGTGAAATATATTTTGTATGCAGGATGTGATTGAGGTCTTTGGACCCATATGCAAATACTTGTTACAGTATATGAGAATGGAATGATGGACCTTTTGTAAATGTTCTAGAGCTTATTTACATTATTGGAATTGGTTTTAATTATTTCGCATTTTGACTACATGATTAATTAGTAGTTGATCGTGTTTTGTGTTTTGAGTAATCTCGTTTAGTGTGACGAGATGTCACAAGTTAAGTTGGTATCAGAGCTCTATGTTTACTAAGTATACAGGGACATAGGACTTAGGCTTGAGTCTATTCTTATGTATCCAACATATCTGATAATAGTTTATGCTTATGCAGATATGTCTGGAGGACATGAAGAACACATTGAGAGTAGCTATGTTGTACCAGGAGGACGTGCAGGGAGGAAGGCATGTGATGAGAGAGTACCAAAAACAGGGCCAGAGCAGCCCACAATGCCTCATCTAGACCCAAAAATGATGGCCAATCCTGAGTTTCAGTCTATGTTTAGATAGATGATGGCCACAATTACACATATCACTGACAGAGCGCCAGCACCTCAATCTAGGGTAGTCATCTCAAATGTGGAGTCCCAAAGTGTCAGGAAGACATATGAACATCTTAGATGTGTTGGGGCGATTGAATATGCTGGTACTTCTGATCCAGCAGACGCTGACATGTGGTTGACTGAGCTGGAAAAGGCTTTCAAAATCCTAAACATCACTAAAGAAGACAAAGTTAAGCATGCAATATACTTGTTGAAGGGTAGTGCTGGCCACTGGTGGGCTATAGAAGAGGAGAAAAGGCCAGGAATTGTGATAGGATGGGAGGAGTTTCAGAGGAAATTTGTTAGTCGATATTTTCCAGAGACCTACCTAGATGAGAAAATCTCTCAGTTTGAGAATATTCGTCAGGGAGCTATGACTATAAATGAGTATGAATCAAAGTTTATGGAACTTCTGAGGTTTTTCCCACACATGGAAGCAACGGAAAAGGAAAGGATTCAGAGATTTGAGAAGGGTTTGAGTACAGAGTTGACTACAACAACATCAGCCTTGGAGAACAGGGAAAGGTTTTCCACCTTTGTGGAATCCGTCAGGAGGATTGAGAGGTCTGCTATAGCGAAGCGTGAAACTAATGCTAAGAAGCGACCTATGTAGTTTCAAGGGCAATCATCTGGAGGCTTTAAGAAGCCAAGGTTTTCCCACCCCTGTCACAACCAAGGTAAACCTTCACTGAACCAAGATCACATGCACCATCATAGTGGACTCCGAGTCGGGGTAGAGGTCACAGTTTTCCATCGGCAGGAGCTCACAGTTCATCATCAGTCTTAGTTATAGGGCCATTTAAACCACATAAAGATAACCGAGTGTGTCATCAATGTGGACAAATAGGGGATATTAGATGGAATTTCCCTATGAAGGTTGAGGAGGTGACTCAACAACCAAGGCAGAATCAACATGGATCATAACAACGATAGTTTGATACTGTTAGTGGTAGAGGACGTGGTTAGGCATCCCATGTAGGATCCTCAGGACAAGCGAGCAGAGGATGTGGACGGCAGCAGGCGACATCTAGGTTATATGCCATGAACCAGCCAGAAGAAGTGGTCAATCCACCAGTCGTGACAGGTCAGATGGAGTTATTTCATTCTGATATGTTTGCTTCTTGTTTTGTATCTGTGTTAGTAGATCCGGGTGTGACACACTCTTTTATCACCAGAGAGGTGATAGATAGTTGTTATCTAGTTGTTAGTATTAGATCTGATAGCCTGCGGCTAGAGACTCCTTTGGTGGATTCCTTCGAGTTGCAGGAGGTGTGCCCTTCTTGTGTTCTTTCTTTTTCTTTACACAACATTCAAGTGGATCTTCTGCCACTTGACATGCATGGTTTTGATGTAATCCTTGGAATGGATACCTTGGAAAAATACAAGGTAGTCTTGGACTGTAGTACTAAGGTGGCGGCGTTCCATGATGGAGATGTACAGTGGATTTTTCAGGGTGATAGGAAGATTCTTCCCACATGTTTGATGTCAGCTATGACAACTGAGCGGCTGATGAGACAAGGATGTGAGGTTTTCTTAGCTCATGTTTTGGATACCAAGGCGGTAGGTCCTAGTATCTAGGAGTTACCAGTGGTGCGAGAATTTGAGGATGTCTTTGCTGAGGAATTTACTAGCATTCCCCATCCTAGAGAGATTGAGTTTAAGATCAATCTTGTTCATGTAACACAACCCATAGGATAGTCAGCATACATAATGGCACCAGTAGAGATGCAGGAGTTAAAGAAATAGTTACAAGAACTATTAGAGAAGGGTTTAATCAGGCCTAGAACTTCCCCTTGGCGTGCTCCCGTGTTGTTTGTCAAAAAGAAGGATGGTTCAATGAGGTTGTGTATAGACTATAGACAGTTGAAAAAGGTGACAATAAAGAATAAGTATCCTTTTCTAAGGATTGATGATCTTTTTGATCATTTGAGAGGTTCCATTGTATTTTCAAAGATAGACCTGAGGTTAGGTTACCATCAGTTGAGAATTAAGGCTGATGACATACCCAAGTCAGCTTTTAGGACTAGGTATGGTCATTATGAGTTTGTGGCTATGTCGTTTGGGCTAACCAATGCACCTGCAACTTTTATGGATCTAATGAATAGGGTGTTTAGACCTTATCTTGATCAGTGTGTTGTTGTGTTCATAGATGATATCCTGATATACTCCAAGGATAGTCAACAACATGAGCAACACCTTCTCCAGGCATTAACTTTGTTGAGGCAGCACCAACTATATGCTAAGTTCAGCAAGTGTCTTTTCTGGGCCATGTTATATCTGCAAAAGGTGTTTGTGTTGATCCCAAGAAAGTGGAATATGTACTAGAATGGGAGCAACCAAAGACACTGATAGAGATTTGTAGTTTCCTAGGTCTTCCAGGTTACTACAGGAGGTTCATCAAAGACTTCAGTTCTATGAGTGTTACCCCTAACAAGGTTAACTAGGAAGGATGTTCCTTTTTCTTGGAATGACAAGTGTCAACGTTCTTTCCAGTTTTTGAAAGAAAAGTTGACTAGTGCACCGATGTTAGTACTGCTAGAGCAAGGAAAAGGCTATATTGTCTTTTGTGGTGCTTCAAAGAATGGGTTGGGATGTGTGTTGATGATGGATAAAAATGTGATTTCTTTTGCTTCACGACAGCTTAAGAAACATGAGGAGAATTACCCAACACATGATCTGCAGCTTGTAGCGGTGGTCCATGCCTTAAAGATCTGGAGACACTATCTTTATGGAGAAAAGTGTCAGATCTTCACTGATCACAAGAATCTACAGTATATCTTCTCAAAACAAGAGCTGAATATGAGGCAGAGGAGATGGATGGAGCTGATTAAGGATTATGATTGCACAATAGACTACCATCTAGGGAAAGCTAATGTGGTAGCTGATGCATTGATTAGAAAGTCGTCTTCATCATCAATGGTAGATAATGCACAATTAAATTCCTTGATGTGCCATAAGAGAGATATGCTAGTGTCTCTTCACCAAATGAATGTACAACTAGAAGTTTCCTTGCTGGCAGGATTGTTGGCACAGTTACAACTAAAACCTACCTTGAGACAGTAGATTCATAATGCACAACAAAATGATATTGTGATATAGAATATCCGATTAGGGATTGGCAGTGAAAAGTATGATGTCTTTCATGAGGTAGATGATGGTACAATTTGTTACCATAATAGGATAGTAATTCCTGATGTTGATGGGTTGAGGAAGATGGTACTTGAGGAGGCTCACTCCTCCATGTATGCAATGCATCCTAGAAGTACCAAGATGTACCAAAACTTGAAATACATGTATTGGTGGCTAGGTCTAAAGCGTGATTTGGCAGAGTTCATTTCCAAATGTCCAATTTGTCAGCAGGTGAAGGCTGAGCACCAGAAGCCTACAGGGACATTACAACCCTTGCCAATACCACAGTGGAAATGGGATCATATTACTATGGACTTTGTGGTTGGTCTTCCTAGGACAACCAAGGGTCATGATTCCATATGGGTGATCATAGACAGATTGACTAAGTCAGCTCATTTTCTTCCAGTTAAGATGACATTTACAGTAGAGAAATTGGCACAAATATATGTTGCTGAGATAGTCCGTCTGAATGGCATTCTAGTGACTATAGTTTCTGACAGAGGTCCACAGTTTACAAGTCATTTTTGGGAACGTCTGCATTCAGTAATGGGAGCACAGTTGAGATTCAACACAACTTTCCATCTGCAGACCGATGGCCAGTCTGAAATGACAATTTAGACTTTAGAGGTTCTCTTGAGGGCGTGTGTGATACATTTTTGTGGTAGTTGGGATGTACAACTAACTCTAATAGAGTTTGCGTAGAATAATAGCTATCAAAGAAGGATAGATATGGCCCCTTATGTGGCTCTGTATGGTAGACGATGTCGGGCTTCTCTTTGGTGGTACGAGACAAGTGAATATCAACTTTTGGGTCCTGAGCTAGTACAACAGACTATAGAAAAGATTAAAGTGATACAAAAATGGTTGAAAGCAGTGCAGGACAGGAAGAAATCTTTTGCAGATAATCGACGCAGACCACTTGAGTTCCAAGTGGGAGATAGAGTATATCTTAAGGTTTCTCCTTGGAAAGGTGTGCTGAGGTTTGGAAAGAAGGGTAAGTTAGCTCCTAGATTTATGGGACCATACCCTGTCCTAGCTCGTGTTGGAAAGGTAGCATATAAGTTGGAGCTACCACAAGAGATACATAGATTGCATAATGTCTTTCACATCTCTATGTTAAGGAAATGCCATCCAGATACTGACCAGACAATCCAACCATTAGAGGTTGAGTTAGATGAGGATATCTCCTATGTTGAGGGTCCTATGTTGATCCTTAATAGAAGGGTGAAAAAGCTGAAGAGAAAACATATAATACTAGTGAAAGTTTTGTGGAATCATCGTGTCATATAGGAAGCCACATGGGAACTAGCGAATGAGATGCATAGAAAATACCCATCTCTTTTGGCATAGGATTTCAAGGCGAAATCCTTGTTAGGGGTTTATAGTTGTAAGGACCTTGAACTTGCTTAATGCGTTGACTGAGCTTAATTACCATAATTGAATGTCTATAACCCTAATATTACTTTTTTATATGTCTTGAAATCATAAGACAAGCTTAAGTTTCAAATTTGGTCCAATTTGGACATTGTTTTAATGAGATATGCAATTTTTTGTACATTTTGGACTTTTATGCAAATTACCCAATTGAGGGGTTTTCTTTGCAATTTATCATATAAATTATGTTCCTTAGATATTATATTATCATTCTTGAGAGTTTTTAGCCATGGGGCTCCTAGTTGACCCATGGTTTGAAGGTATTTTCTTCAAGGGTATTTCGGGGTATACCCCTTCATGGATGAGCTACCTTTAGTAGGTATCAAGTAAGGAATTATGTGATTGGCTGGGAATTTCGACAAAGGAAAGATAAGCAGGTCTAGAGGGACGGTGGGAGAGTTGCTTGTGTGTGTTCTTATATATTCTTAATAATTTAAATCCATGGACACTAGGATATATACTAGAATTTCAACTTTTTCTTTTTCTTAATATTAAAGTGTCATATACTTATCCCCAAGCACCAAAATGAGCCACTTTATCTCCACAACCTCTCTTCTTCTCCCATCTTTGTTCTCCCTCTGTTCATCTGCGAATTTTCTGCCCAAGGAAGAAGAAAGTGGGGCTCTTCTTGGAAAAATATTCTAGGGTTGCAATTGATTCCCATTTTGGGTCTATAAAGCTTCTTCCTAGTGATATTGACCTAAAAGTGTAAGGTTTTCCTTATTTCCTCCATTTGATTCTTTTCTCTTCTTCCTCCCATATCTCTCCAGGTCAGAGCCATGCTTTTCCATAGTGAAAATGGCCCTAGAACTAAACAATCCTTCCTTCTTATTTCTTTTCTAGGGTTTGCTTGTTTGTGGAGAGAATTGCATAGTTGGCCAAGTTCAGATCTGAATCCAAGGTTTCCTTGCCCCATTTTCTCGAGATTCTTGCTGTTTGGGATCTGACCTACTCTATAGAGGTGAGTTATATAACATTCTTTACTCATATTGCTTATTAGAAGCTTGTTAGTTCATGATTATGCTTGAATGTGATGATCTGTGCATAGAGAAAACCATGCTTGTTTAGAATTACGAATTTTGTGGTGTTTCCTATTTTATTCCAGTTCTAAATGAACCTGTAAACATGTGTACAGCCTTTATAAGTTGTAACATGATCTGGTATAGGTTGATAGCAACAACCTATGGTGCTATGTACAAAACAAATGATGGTTCAAATTAGGGTTTTCAAGCTATTTCCTTCCCTATCACATAACTGATTGTCATACCATTCAACAACCAATAGTGTTGCTATCTTGGAAACTGATGTTCGTGATCAAGGGTGTCAAGTTTATGTTTACAACCTATGGTCACCACCTTAGGTCAGGTTTTGACTCAATTATACATTTAATTATGATCCATTAAGTATTCTAATGATGTTATCAATCGATGATGATATTGGCTTATTATTTGATGATGTTAACTGAATGTATTACTGATCTAGCAACCAATAGTGACCTAATGATCACAATTAATGGTGGATCAAGTCATCACCATATATGATGAATTATGAATGTAATTGTATGTTTGACTATACCTTGAACCAATGGTTCCTTGGTTCAATTGATCTAATGGTTATACCTATACTTCAATTGATAACCTTGAACAATGAACCTGATCCAATGAATAATATTGGATGCTTTAACATCTAATGGATTAGAATAAATCACATGTTAATATATGTGTGTCCTAGTGAAGATAATTCAATGGTTCAATACCATTAATTGGTAGTCTTACCTTTTCCATTATATAGTTATATTTGATAAATCACTGTAATAAGTGGATGTGTAACTCCCATGTGATCTAGCATGTTATACCTAACCTTGATGTAATTATATGTTGTCGATTGGTTATAATCAGACCTCTTGAATGATTAATGTGATAATGAATTATACTCTTATTGTGTTGAAACCGCAATGTAGTACTATTTGAAAATCATAGTGCATTGCCATGTTAATATCTATGGACACATATGTGCTAATGATTTTTTTAGCCTTGTTTAAGGGATGGAATGATGATGATAACCTTACTATGAATAATGTGATGGTCTTAACGACCTTTGGGCATGTTTGAAGCAATGATTGAGGTGAAATCATCTTCATATTCTAATAAGGGTTAAAACTCTGGAACTTGTGATAAGATATTGGTATCTTGTAAAAGTATGATGATAAGTGTGGTCCATTAATTTGCAATGAATGATAGCATGAGGAAATGTGATTAATATTTATATCTCAAATGTTTTATATCTTTTTAAGTTGTTATACATATACTCTTGTTAGAAAAGAATTAGGGTTTGAATGTCCATTTGTATGATTTAGCCTTAATTCACCCAATTGGCATAACTAATTAAGTAAAACTCTAATCATGTATTGCTCTGTTCCATAGATATATCTAGGTGTCAGAAATTGCTAGATAGTGAAACGAGTATTCTTAAGGGATACTCGGTGTGCATACTGATGAGTATATGGGGTACTTGTCATCTTGAATTCAAGTGTTAGGGAGGATGACATTGGTCATACCTAGCCCTCAGTTTGAGAATGGTTGTGGTCGTGTCTCGGTGATTATATATATATGATGAGATTGGAGGACAATTGTGGTTGTACCTCAGATGGTAGGGTATGCGTACCCACCTCCTTTCACTAGTGTCATGACTTGTACCAAGGACAGACTAGGCTGTTAGCAGCTTGACCTTATGTGTCGTTGTGGCAGACCCGTTCTGACCAGGGGCGGAGAAGATATTAGGAGTCCAACTCTTCCTAGATCTTGTATGGCACTGATTTTGACTTAGTAGTGGTTAGTTGGGACTTGTGTGGTATTTCTTAAATCCCTCAGGGCAATGTAATAAAAGAAGTGATATAAGACGTGTAGTATACTGACTATAGATAAATACATCTCACATTGCCTGATTAGTCTTTAACTTGTCTTTATACTATTCAGTGTTTACAAGATGATATCATATGACCATTGAGTAATTATATTTCTTGTCAAGTTAATTTGCTTAACTACTTAGTATGCTTAAACTATTTAGTCTGTTCATATTTCTTATTCAATACCCTAACTACTCAATGAATTTATTGTTAATTAATATGTTATGATCAATATAAGTTGGAGAGAGTTATATCTCTCATTGGGACTGGGTCTCACCCATGGGTCACCACAATTTTTTTTAGGTGGTCACGGGCAACGAGGTCTTGATCATGCTGTGGAAGAGAACCAACCTAGTGATCAATAGATTCAGAAGGTTGGTTAGTTGTAGATGTTAGTAGTACAGTCCTAGTGTTGTCCCTGTACTCTCAGGACATGGTATGGGATGTGTTTTCTAGATGATATATTTGTATCGACACGAGATTTTGGTAGTATGCCAATGTTTGTAAATATATGGCACGTCCATGTGAAATATCTTTTGTATGCAGGATGTGGCTGAGGTCTTTGGACCCATATGAAAATACTTGTTACAGTATACTAGAATGGAATGATGGACCTTTTGTAAATGTTCTAGAGTTTATTTACATTGTCGGAATCGGTTTTAATTATTTTGCATTTTTTACTATGTGATTAATTAGTAGTTGATCGTGTTTTGTATTTTGAGTAATCTCGTTTAGTGTGACGAGGTGTCACAGACACATGCCTGAAGATGTTGATGATAACACATCCAAGGTAAGAAACAACATGTACAAGGGGTGGAGCGAGGTCTATCACTGGTACAAGGTTGATGGAAATGGTATGTTCATGCAGATCAACCCTAAGAGCACACCATGGATCAACCTTGAACTACAAATAGAAGTCACATGGAGAAAAATTATCTGGGACAACTCCCACACACCCAAGTGGAGCACCACAACCTACAAAGCCATCCTAGGAAAGATGTTGACTAGGGACAAACTCCCTAGATGGGGATTAAGTGTGGATCCTACATAAAGGTAAGGAATGGATCTACAACAATTTGAAGGAAAAATGGGATATGAGGTTAGAAGGTCTGTGCCTCACAATGTTTTTCTATTACATATGGGAGGAGAGAAATAGTATGGTTCCTGTGAAGTCTGCTTGCAGTGAGGATGAAGTTCTTAGGAAACTTAATAGACAAGTTATCCATATTATTAAGGCCATGAAAGGCCTTATAAATGGTGTCTGGTCTAATGCTAAACTATACTTGAGCTTTTTTTAGATAGCATGCCATATAGTTTCTTTATATATGGGTCGTTGGCCTTGTAAGTGTACAACTTAGCTATACTTTAACCTTTTTGGGCTATATATTTACCATTTTGCAAAAAAAAAAGGCAAAGGGGGAGAAATAAAATAAAGTAAAAATATTTTAAATATTTTCATGAACATGAGTTTCACGATCTCTTGGCTTGACATTAATTGGTGCTAAATTTCCTTAAGTGATGGATATCATGTTCCATATCTCTTTAGGCATAATAGAAAACATTTTATGAGATCCAAGGAGCTATTCATCTCAGGTATGTAACTCATTTCATTTCAAATATTTTTCTTATATTTTAGGAATGTTTGTCATCTTTAGAAAGGGGTAGATTGTTATCTAGATTGAACATAACCTTTGTTTTGATGATGACATATATTTCATTCTTGTGGATTTAACATGATACTTTAGTATTTTAGGGTTCAAGAAAATGAGGAGATCATACTAAGAGGATAGTTGAAGATCAATGTGCTTAAATGTTTAATATTTTCATGATTTTACTCAATGTATAAACTTGTACAAGTACTTAGACATCATGTAAATCAAGCATTAGATGTTTCCTATCTACCCAAAACCCTAAGTTAGGATACCCCGTAGAGTCTAAGTCATTATCCCTTATTACAACAATCATTTGATAGTTGGTTAAAAACTTGTATTTGACACTCTCGGTGGTGACACTAGTTGACTGAGACACCCTCGTTTGAAGATATTGTGGATCAAGAACCACCTCGGTCGAACATCTAGAGAACTGGTCAAAATCATACTTATTTGTGTTCTAAGTCAATTTCAGTCAAAACTATTTTTCACCGAACACAGCCTCGGTCCAAATCATATGATGCTATATCGTGTGGTAGGGAGTTGGGATAGCCGTTGGAATACACTTGCATTCAACTCAGGCTCGGTCAATGAAATTCTCAACTGAGACATGGTCGGTCGAAAAACTTATCCACCAAACTGGGTTCTGGATTGTTCTTCTAAACTCAAACATTTTAGCCATTGCAATCCAACTACTTTCTACTTAATGACTAGTTAAGCACTAAGAATAGTCTGGAGACTTCCTGCAACGTCCCTAATCACTTGCAAACCATTCCTATAAATTGAAGAGGCCTTAGTACACCAAATACACACAAGCTACACTTCAGTAATCATTCTAGAGATAAACAAAGTTGATAATCACTTGCTATCTTCTTCCTTGTACTCCAATGTTATGTCCTATAACTACTATCTCCTAGACACTACATAGCAACCTCCATCTTAAGTGGATAGGTGATCTATACACTTGATATAGGAATCAAGACGTTGTACTTCATTGGTTATGTATTTCTTTCCTCCAATATCTTTCCTTTGTACTGTATTTGTTCTCCTGGACTACTTCAATTGTAGGAGGTTGTATAAGGAAGGTTACCTGGATTTAATTCAAGATAAAGAAGGTTGATCCAAGGTGTGCTTGAGGTTACTTCTAGAAGGCTACTTCAAAGGTGGTTGAAGCTACTTCTAGGTGAAGCCCATCTCAAGGTGGTGGAGGTACTTCAAGGTGGTGAAGGCTGCTCCAAGGTTGCTTGATGTTACTTCAAGAAGGCTACTTCAAAGTAGGTTGGAGATACTTCTAGGTGAAGGCTACCTCAAGGTGGTGGAGCTACTTCAAGGTGGTGAAGGCTTCTCCAAAATCTTGAAGTTGTTTCAAGGAGGTTGAGGCTACTTTAAGGAGGTAGAAGATGATTGTATTCTGTTGTAACATCCTTTTGTGGTAAATAAAATCAATCACTTTCAAAATCCCAATTTGAGACAATTGGTTAGTGAACTGACAACCTTTCATTCAAAGTTGAAGTGTCTTACTTGTTTCCACCTCCTTCTTTAGTTTAAGTTTTCAATTGAATTTTAAAGTACCATAAGCATTCACCCCCCGTCTAGATTTTTCATAATCATCATATGACTAGCTCTAGAGGAATATTACCTACACGATGAACTTATAAATCCATGAAGAAGTTGTTGACATCTCTTCTATTAATCTCTTATGGACCTACATGTATCTCATTAGAATCTACCTTAACTAAAAGTGCATGTGCATTGTTAGGATTGTCTTCTTATGGTTGTGAGAAAACTTGGTGGAAATGAAACTAATTGAAGAAACTCTTAATAAATTGTTACTTATGTAAGATAATACATCTAAGAGAATCCATAACAACTTCGACATTGATATCTATATATAGAATACATATCCAAGATGAACCATCGAATGACACTTGGGTGTTGAACGATTATCTCCTACAACATATGCAAATTTGGAATAGTGAATAGAATTACAATGTAATGAACCCCAACTTTGATAATCCTGCACCCATGGTGGACCTTAAATTCAAGAGCCAATACCTAAAATTTCTAGAATCTAGATCTAACAAATAATAGATAATAATCAGTAATTTCCATTAATCGGACAAATATTGTATAGAAGGTGTATAATGGGGATCCTCCATGGAGTTAGATGAATTTTCAAAGGAAACTACATACATGACAAGAATTAGTAAATCTATCTAGCTAATCATCCAATGATCCTTAGCATGTGTTGTTTTGGTGCCAGCTTCTTGATATCTAAAATGCCAGAAAACAAATATGCAGGTCAATATATTGCTATACTTTGTGTGTGGTGCAACAAAAATGTATTCTAGTATAATAGCAACATATCATGTCCACAACAAAATATTTGTACATACAAATTGATATTTTCATTAAATTTTCTAACACATTCTTGGTACGCTATCTCATGTGTAATCAATGGACTTATGTGTATTATCACTTTGTTGCATGTAATACAGGGTTGACAATATGATAGTTTAGTTTATGTGATACTCATATTGACATAATATTTGAATGGAAATAAATAAGTATCCAAAGTTATTTTATCTAATACATATTTTGGAAATCATATGGAAAACTATTGGTAGTCAAGAATGTGGGTACTAAAAAATAATGACGTACCTCAAATTAAGTGATAATGTACTTATATTCATGCAATCCAATCATCAATGTATATTCAAGAAATCCATAATTAATCAATATTATTTGTATGTATGTATACCCTAAGGTTTTGACATCATATAATTTAGATTAAACCTAACTTAGGTCCTAATCTAGGGTTTATGGTTTTCTTAGAATTGGAATATGAATAAGTTTCATAAACCCTAATTCCAACGTATCATGAGTCATTTGGTTTAGAAACTATAATTACATATTAGGTGTAACCCTAACTCATATCATGCTATAATGAACACTTAGGTCAGATAAGGTGGTTTAAGATCATAACAAGATATACACATTGGTTTCCAAAACCCTAATTATCTCAGCTGATGTAGAAACCCTAAAGAACATTATTATAATTCTAATATGATATCAAGTTCTCATTAATACTCAAAAACATCAAGTTATAACTCAAGGCAAGCATATTAAATGACTTCAAAATCCAACTTAACAAAACTAGGTTTTAAATGTATGAACCTCTTTATACTATTGCAATAACTATACTTTTAGAACCATGAACATTACCATGCCTCAGTCATATTTATTTATATTTTAAAATTCTTTTAATCAAAATGATATGAAATATCATGATCATCTAACCTACCAATAATTTACAAGAATTATTTCAAATTAATATAATATCAAATAATGTGGGCATGCCACATTAGTAAGGATAACCCTTTTCTTTTCTAGTTGAGCCACATGTTTAACCAATGAGAAAGAAAATAGTTCCCGTGCGCTATGATATGAATGTCACATGGATTTTAGGCACCAATGTCTGAGGAAGATCCTTATCCTCATCATGGAATCACAAGAAACACCTCCTAGTGTCAATTAGAAGGTTGAATTTAGGCTCTTTTCATGGAACCTCATTATCAAATGTTAGGGCAACTTTGGCCAACTCCCACAAAGTCCTACACCTCTCAACTGGCCCTGAGGTGACCAGTAAGGGTGTAGGATAGGTCACACTATGGAGAAGATGATCTAGAGAGGAGGGTAGGGTAATTACCTTCATTGACAACAAACCAAGGACTGGGGATAAATTTTGGACACCTTTCAAGCCTCCTTGTATCCTTTATGGCACCTCATCATCCCCTAGGAGGAGCTTCCCAATGAGCTACTCCAGGGAACATATATGGCTTGTAAAGGATCTACCCTAGACCTCCACAAGAAATGACACATATTTTAGATCCTCATGGACGTCTTCTGATTCTTCAGAGAAAATCAATTGTATGCCAGTGACTCCAATTAGAAACGTGGCTGCTAAGACCTCCTAAGATAATGTCTCGTCGTCAGTGAGTTGTGATGAGTCTCTCACAAAATTGAGGGTAGCTCTGTGATTTGGGAGCCTCAGTAGAGCTTCTAGTCTCCTTTGTAGAAGTAGTGCTATGGGAATATCCAATTGTATTGTGCCATAACATTTAGTATATCCAAGGATTTCCTAAATTATCTCGACATGTAGGGATAATGGTGGTTCTAGGGATTGTTGGTTTTAAAACAACCTCCTGAATCCAACAATAGACTTGTCTCATGGATAAGTGTCATAGATAGGAAGGGAAGAGTCAGGGTTCCTTTCTATGGAATGAGGTCCAGGAATATAGTGTTTTCTAAGCTCAGGGGACAATTCGCTTGCCTACGTACCCATAGACTCAGAGTCTGGCTGGACTCTGGTTCCTTCATTTCTTTTCTTTTTTTATTTCCTTTTTCATTTATATTAGAACTCACAACCTTAGATAATTTCTTAGGTCACATAGTACATCATTAGGATAATACTCATAATTATATTTTCTATTATTTCTCCAAAAATAGATCCTTAACTCGTTGTCTAGTGATTCAAAACATAGCTTCTAAATATATTCTAGATTATCACTCTATAAACTACCTAGAATGCCATATAGCTTGGAATAACATGAAATCACATTTATAATCTCACTATATATCCTTCAAATAAACTTATCCTTGTTATTTATTATCATCATGTTATATTGAATTCCTCATTTATATTCCAAGGACCCATACGTAAACCCTAATTGGCCCAACTAGGTTTGATTTCATTTCTAGGGCCCATGGCCCATACCATGACCCTCCAAATGGTCCATAAGACTTATTATAAAAACTTAATTATAAAATCAAGTAATTTATCTTCTATTGAAAAATCATATTCATATATGTGCTCAATATTTCTTTGTTTGATAAAATTGGAGATTTACTCCAAGTTTAGAGCTTAGATCATCATACTGATTCAACGAAAGTCATGCTATCAAACTCATCATTCGAATATTACTCTACTTCTCTTAAGGTGAATATCAATACATTACTATTGAACTTATACTAATAGAATAAAAGTTTATTAAATTTGAGAATCTTACGTTCACTCATTCTTAGAAATAATTTTATCCCCAAAATTCAAACCTGACCAAGTTAAGGTAAATCATAACTCCTCTCATACATTTGGTCTAGAAACCTTTCATGCATAGGTTTTAGATAGATTATTCTTTGTATGAACATTTCTAATATTACTAAGGTTGGAACTGAATTTATTCAAAGGATAGTTTCACATCCTTATTAGTTGCACTATATCATATTATCAATTAGTGATTCCAGTTCACTTGATGATTACATTTGCACCAAGGTTTCATTCTTATTATCATTATTCAAATATATTCATGAGTTAGATAAACCTCCATACCCTAAATTATTTCACTAATATCAACTTAAGGTAATCATCTTCAAATGACAGCTTACATGTGACATGTGGCTACTCAATCTCCTACAACAATAATAAGATCAAATAAACATTTGACTACAGTCCAAATACAAAGTTTATCATGTTCCACATGAAGAGATGGGGTACCCACTCATCACCCTTTAATTCAAAATTTTGCTTGAATCATCTTTAACAATGACTCCAAAGCATAAACATATTGTATTCAACATTTTCTTCTTAAATTCCATGAGCTTCAACGGAAATTAATTTTCTCATAATTCTTGACTAGATGCACTACTCCATTTAAGATTTTATTTCAACTATTTCTACATACTTCTTGTATTCTTTGTGTCTACGTTTCTTATATAATTAGCCTTAGTGATTCCCTTTAGGTCTCTAGGGGTATAGGTATCTTTATAGTTCTATTGACTCCATTGTATTTATGAACTAATGGAGTTCCTTTCTCATTAAGCATTGGGCCTTATATACTCATGGAGGTGGCCATATATTCCCCCGACTCAATGGGACATTTGTACACATGGATGGCATCTCCTAACCCCACATGATTATGTGTACTTATGGGTATGATCATCTCCTTTAAGGCTCATCATAAAAGTTTCATAATTTATTGCATTCATTATATCTACATCTCATGTATTATTGTCTTAGTTATTCCCACTTTTCCCCTTGAGCCTTGGAACCTAGAAAGTGGCTTTTCATGAGTTCTTCTCTGCATCGGACAAACATGAGTCTTAGTTGTTCCCTTCATAGGGCTAACATAACGCTCAAATCTTCCCTTCATAGAAATAATGTAACACTCATCAATTCCCTATATAGGGCTAATGAAAGGATCCTCCCTGCATAGGGCTAATTTAAGTCTAACTTGTGCTTCTTCCCTACATAGGTCTATTTCATGCCTCACTTGAGCATCTTCCCAGCATAGGGCTATTTTGGGTTGTTTCCAAGTACAAGCATAATTCAGACATTACAACATTATGCTGCATTAGTTTTACCCTAGCATTATTTTAGGGTAAGGGTTTTCAAAATGTCATATTGACCCTAGGTCTCATTCCTTCAATGTCATACATTTTGACTTATAATTTTACATCATATTTCAAATAAAAAATTTCTCAAGCCAAGGTATCACATCATATTCAATTAATTTACATGCACATATCATCCTTGTATTGAATATTCCTTATATTATTAGACATTTATATGGTTAGGAACAATTCCTATGAGGACGTCCAAGGTTTCCTTAATTCTCAAAATGAGGCTGGTAAACTCACCCTTCTAGGGAAGGTCCTAACTTAGGGTGTCTTCTAGACTTTTAGGAGGAGGTTAGGTTTTGGAATCACAACCTGACCCCACTGGTTTAAGGTTGTGCCTTTCCCATGGGTCTTTTATTATTCTTGGGTTAACCCACCCCATCTCGGAACACCACCCCTAAAAGGTGAATTAAGGGTATATTGTCACGGACCTATTTGTTAACCCAATTCCACATGCCTAATGGCTACATAGACAAAGGCAAGTGGACTGGGGTGCCGGCTCGTTCGTAGAATGGCACAACATTTCACACATGCGATATATTTTTAAAAGCAGTAAAAACAAGACTAAAGATATAACAAGATACTAACCATAAAGATTAGAGATCAATATCCTTTTCTAGATTCAAGTATACCCATTTGTATTGTATTTCAGAGCTTAGGATCTTGAGTGCAGTAGATCTTCATTTGGTAACTAAAAATTCAATAAACAAAATGTATTAATGCTAAAGCATTAAGTACACTATGAAAAGGCATGCAAATAGTTTAAGAGTACTATAAAACTTGTTTGGCTAGAAACATCATATAAGCAAGAAGCAAAAACAAGACATGAACATCTAACAACAATCTTTTATACAAAGCATGTTTTAAGTGTATTTTCCATTATACTCAACAACATATAATAGCTATTGACTAGCTTCCTATTGCGAGGGTCCACAAGGGTGGTCAAGATTACCCAACCCTTTTTATCGACATGGTCCACCTTACCTGGACATATCCAGTAAGGGGCCCAACCTTATGCCCTTACCCTGAGAATACAGGCCGATACACCAAGATTGTATAATGGACAAGTTCAATTATGTTTAGGGTTTTTCAATGTATATCAAGCAAAATGAACATACTAGTCATATGGAACAAGTAGCTCAAACATGTAATTACTAGCCAATCATTCATATGAGAATACATACAAACAAGCCAATACCATAGTAGGGTAAGAGAGTAAGCGTACATTATGAATAGAGTACAAGTTATGATTCTTGAGTAAGATTCCTAGAGATGGTCCAAACCAAGGTAACCTTAATAAGAAAAGATACAGAGTGGTGTCTCAGATCAAAAGGGTTTGATATACTAATCATCATATGATGCATTTGGATGTTTACTTGGACTTAGATTTCAATTAGATCAAACATAATTTCCAAAGTTTCAAACATAAATGTATGGATTCAACATAGCAAAAGTATCAACTTCAAGACCTAGGTCTAGGCAAACCATCCACATTATAAATAATACAAGATAGAGTTACAATTTGATTTGGAGTTAGGGAAAAATTAGGTTGTGATTACCATCATAGATCAATGATATAAGATCACATCTAGTCATGTTAGAACAATTTCATGCAACTAGGTCATAAGTCCAAGTCATAGAAGCACTAAGTAGAGAAAATTAGGATGTACATCTAAAGCATGATGAATCTACAGATTTTGGATTTTATGTGATCAATTTAGTCATAAAAGACCCACATGTGAGTTAGGTTTGAGATTCAAAATCAAGGTATCCATGTTAAGCATGCCTCAAGGTACAAGGTACATCATCGAGTCAAATTAGGATGATATCTTGGGCAAGTTCAAAATTAGTTAAACATGCACCAAAATTTATTGATGTAGGTCAAGTATGAGGATTAGAAACACATTCAATTAGGGTTAATCATTAAAGAAGTACCCTTTATCATAAATGCCCATTCTATGTCATTCAAGTAACACTTGACCACTTAAAGGAGCAAAGATTGTTAACTTCAAATATTTATGCATTTAGATGTTCAAGGTACTAAAATCAGACTATCAACACATTTTGGTACATAAGAATTAGGATCATGCATGCAAATAGGATAACCATCATAGAAAGACTTTAAAACTATGCTTTTAGGGGTAACATTAGACAAGAAAGACGATTTAGCTTCTAGAAGTTTTTTTAATGAAAAAAATCAAGTTTTTCTGATCAAAAACCATATATTATATGTCAATATAGTACCAAGGAGTTGTGAGATATGAATTTTGGAAGTTTTACATTTATGAGGTTGATTTGGACCCTTAGATCAAGATCCAAGGGTCAACGAGGCATGTGAGTGGCTCTCCTCACTCTGGGACTCTGGTTGCTCTAGTTGGGCCTCACTAGCCTTGCTCTGTGGTGCCCTCATCCCATTCGCTTGTCTTGGCTGGGCACCACGATTGACCACCACCACCACTCTCCCATGGGCATCTGACTGAGATCATTGGGCACTACTGATCGCACCAGACCACTATCCCACAGTGCACAATCGCCTGCGCAAGAGCCACCCATCAAGCCAACCCTAGAGAGGGTGGCATCCACTGGGTCCTCGGTAACCAGTCCATTAGATGTCGATCGGGTGGTCATCGTGCCTACCCAAGGTCTGAGTAGCTAAGCCAGCCCAACACCCCGTGTGTGGTGGTGCCCTTGGTGCTGCTCACTGGAGTCACATGTTGGTGTGAGGCACATGCACGGGGGACCAAGGTATAGTAGCTGCTTAGTTACGTCGTGATGTTGTAGGTGTGATGGTGGGTCGAAGGAGGTCTGAGGTCATCGAGGTGGTGATACCCCTTTGGGCTACAGCGGCAGTGTCGCCAGCTGCATTGACAAGAAGAAGGAGAAGAGCAGGGGTGATGAAGTGCCTGGAGTCACTAATAAGATGTGACGTCCCCAAATTTCTATATACTTTCCATAGTGACATTCATAGATATGTGTGCACTCATATCTATAGACGTCAAAAGGGAAAATATAAGAAATTAAGGTAGTCAACTAAAAACAGAGATTGAGCCAAGATCAAATCCACATCATCATATAATGCCACACGAACATTCATTCATAAGGATAAATAAAGTCATTACATATGGAGAGATAATATGGTTCTAGAGAAAAATAACTTTATTACATAGGATCTCAATCATCCTCAACATCAACTAGGAAAAGAAATAGACTAACATCTAGCAAGAAATGAGATAAGAGGACTAGATCTATCTAATATATCCTCCATGCTTATTATTTGTTCCTTCAGGTACTTTGAGCATACATTTCACTTTGTTGTCAATTATTCCTTGCACCTAGAAAATATGAGAAACAAAAACATCAACAAAGTTGGTACGCGGTAAAGGTTACACTAGTAAGGTTGCATAAAGGAAAATATTTGAAAAATAAGGAAAGAGAGATAAAACCATTTCTTAAGGCAAAAATCAAGTAAACACCCTTTTATTACGTTCATTTTGATGTGGTTGTACTACACCTATAGCACTTGACTTACATCTAGTGTGGGCAATAGAATATCATCATACATCTAACCTGGGCCAAGAAATCATACATCCATGTTAGGAAACATACATCCACACCAGGCTATGTGCTCTAGTAGCTACAACCCATCATAATCATTTATGTTTCTCTTAAATTTGGCGAAGTATAACTCATACTAGTTCAACCAAGCAATCATATCCAAATACAAGCATTCAAGACATTACATAGCACAGGCAACCAGAAATCTAGTCTTATACTTATAAGACCACGTACCTGTTTGATTAAATCTGGGATCCAAGAGTCTAGAAGAACAACAACTAGATCACCCTGAAAGGAAAAATGAATACCTTATGTCATTTTGTATTGTCAAAACCTCATATTGACTCATTAGAGTTGTTCTTTAATGTAGTTAGGTCGGATCAGAGTATTTTTAAGGGTTGAGAGTGGGATTTGGAAATTGGTCATTCCATAAATCACAATATGAAGAGAGAGAATAAGGGTCATCCATGTGTCATTAATGTGATCCCATTATTGATCATTATCCTAGGGTTTCGATTTAGGGGGAAACAAGGTCAGATCTAATGCTAAAGAGATTACTACAAGTATTGTCCTTTATTTTCATATTTATATTCCACTATTAAAGTCAAAAGAAATGACATAAAACAAGGTCATATAGAAGATGTCTCGGTCTAGGTTTGGATTTTGGCACAGATGATAATTTGTACAAGTTCTACTCATTTTTCTGAGAATAGGGATATTTTGTGGGTATTTTTCGGACACTGGAGCTATTTTTAAAGGTTTTTACAATACTAACTAATCAAGTAAAACTTAAAGGAATAAAAGAAAAATAAAAAAGGAAAAAGGTGGCCGGCCTTGCAGATCAGAGGAGGGATCTGGCTCCGTGGATCCTCTCCTTAACCTGTGAGGCAACCTCGATCAATAGGGTCAAGGTTGGGACTAAAGGACGTCAGTGCCCTCGGGGTTGAAGCATTTGCGCGTGACCACGCATGGTCAGAGTGGGGTTCTCATCCGTTTCGATTCGCCTGTTGCTCGCGCCATGGAAGCAGCTAGCTAAGGCAAGGAATGGTGAAGGGGTAGGGTAGATAGGTGGGTGTTGAGTGTGTGAGCATGAGCACATTTCGTTCACAGGATCTCCCTGAGTTCAACGAGCCCAGGAAGCTCGCCAGAGGTGAACTACAGCTCCGATTACGATGGCAGGAGGCTCTATGAATCGAAATTGGGTTTTAAGGTGTTACCTGCCCGCCGAATGGATTGAGGGGTCACGAAGCTCCGTGTGAGGTTTGTGAGACTATGTGTCCACTCCCTGCTACTCGATGTGCCCTGGACCTCACCGGCGATGGCACTTTTGAGCTCCGTTGCGGTGGCTAGTCGAACCGAGGTTCTAGACCTTCGCGGCTCCAACCAGGGGTGCTGCTCGACTCATCGGGATCCCAGGAATGTGTAGCCCCAGCTGATTGAGAAATAAAGGCTCTGGAGGGAAGGAGAAGGGTCGGGACCAGGCAAGGTGAAGGTGCTCAAGGTCGGGAAGGAAGGGGAACTCTCTACGTAATCAGTGATGGGAGATGAATAAAGGAGGGTCAGAGAATCTAGTGGAGGGGTTAAAAAGGTGTTTGGGAGGCTAGGCGATGAATCCCTAAAACCAGATGCCACTGCCTGGAATGGGGCGATAAGTCAGGAGTTCATTCTCCCTATTCCGTGGATGAGGGGAGGTGAGTAGAGGGTTGTTAGGTTTATTTTGGAGAGTAGAAAGCTTCCTCCAAATATCTCATGGAGAGGGAACAAGATTTGAGCGCTAGATCTTTTGGACGAGTTTTTATTCTGTTGGAGGTGAAGACCTGGTCTTGCGGGAGGTTGGGGATGACCCGGGGTCTGTTAGATCTCATGCGCTCCCTGATCAGCCGATCGGGCGGTCGTGGTAGATTCCAGATTTGTAAATCTGCCTCCAACCAAAAAAAGGCGTGCGTGACATATATATATCAAATGGGAATCCAAAACATAGGCCCTAAGGTCCAAAACGAAATGGAATATGCACCAAATAAAGTTGGTCATATCTCCCAATTGGTTGATCCAATTGCAACCAAATTTATGGTTAAATTTATAAGGTCGTCATGAAGCTGTGGTATAAGTTTGAGATCCAAATTCCAATATTTGATATGTTCATTTACTAAATGCACTAACACATGTATTTTATCATCATAGAATACTAGGGTTTGTATTTTGTGACACATCATTGTTCAATTGAGTGAGGAAAGCATAAGATGGTATATTGGTAAACAAAATTGATAATAAAACTTTTAAGAGAGAGAAAAATTATAAAAACTCACTTTGTCACATTCTCCCCTCCTTTTAAGAATTTTTCCCTCAAAATTCAAGCAGTCTGAAAGAGATGTGGATATTTCTGCTTGACTTCGGACATGAGCTCCCATGTAGCATAGGTTTGATCATGGTGACTCCACATAACTTTCACCATATCCATACACCGATTATTGTGAAACTCCTTTATCTTTAAATCGAGGATTTTGACTGGTGACTCAGCATATGGCAGATCATCTTTCAGCTCGAGAGGCTCATGATTCAGAATGTGACTGGGGTCTTTGACATAAGGCTTCAGATTAGATACATGAAAGACATTATGCATGGCACTATAGTGAGGTGGAAAAGCAAGACGATAGGCACATTCTCCAACCCTTTCAAGGATCGCGAAGGGTCCCACATAACGAGGACTGAGATTTCCCTTATTCTTGGCCAAAGCTCGAATAGGTCGGATCTTCAGAAAGACATGATCACCTTCCTTGAATTGACGTTCCTGTTGGTGAGCATCTGCATTTGATTTCTGCCTATCTTGTGCTCGCTTCATTCTCTGCCTGATCAGTGCAACTTTATCTGCATACAGCAGCATCTCCTCGGATTTCATCAATGTGTGTTCTCTGACATCGTCCCAATGTAATGGAGATATGCACGGTCGGCCATAGAGAGCTTCGTATGGTGTAATCCCAATACTTGCCTGATAGCTATTATTATAGGCGAACTCAGCTAAAGGCAGGTAATGGTCCCACGAGCCTTCCCAGTCAAGCACACAAGCTCGTAGAAGATCCTCCAGAATCTACACTGTTCATTCTGACTATCCATCTGTTTGCGGATGATAAGTTGTATTGAAGTTCAACTTGGTGCCCAATTCTTCTTGAACATGTTTCCATAGCTTTGAGGTGAACTTCGGGTCCCGGTCTGAGACAATGGACGCCGAAACTCCATGCAGACATACAATCTCACTTATATAAAGGTCGGCCAATTCAGAAACTTTCACAGTAGTCTTCACAGGTAGAAAATGAGCTGACTTGGTGAGACGATCCACGACGAACCATGCAACATCGTATCCCTTCCTAGTTCTGGGTAGCCCTACCACGAAATCTATGGTGATGTGCTCCCATTTCCATTCTGGAATTTCAAGGGGTTGTAGTAGACCACCTGGTCTCTGGTGTTCGACCTTGATCATCTGACATGTCAGGCATCTGGACACAAATTCAGCAATATCGTGCTTCATGCCTCTCCACCAAAACTAACATTGCACGTCTTTGTACATCTTCGTCGTGCCAGGATGGACTGTGTACTTTGACCCATGTGCCTCACTAAGAATCTTCATCTTTTCAGCTGACTACTCTGGAACCCACATACAGTTCTTGTATCGAAGACCACCATTAAGACCTACTGACAGATGTGATTGAGGCTTAGTCAGGAGAGAGGAGAGTTCTGCAAGCTCGGGACTAGCTTTCTGTGCCTCCAGAAGTTTGGAATACATGTTGGATGTGATAAAGATGTTATTGACATGCATACGATCATCCAGGAATTGTGGTCTCCACCTTGCTAGATCCTCCATGTTCCTCCATTCGGGTATGGACAGGGATGCACAAATGGCTCTTTTCCTGCTAAGAGCATCTCCAACTACATTGGCCTTACCTGGATGGTAGCCAATGGTGAAGTCATAGTCCTTCAAGTACTTGATCCATCGTCGTTGCCGCAAATTCAAGTCCTTTTGTGTCAGAATGTACTTGAGGCTTTTATGGTCGGTGAAGATATCAAATGTTGCCCCGTACAAGTAGTGCCTCCATATTTTGAGAGCATGGATAATAGCAGCTAACTCCAAATCATGCGTAGGGTAATTCAACTCATTGGGTTTTAGCTATCTGGAAGTGAAGGCCACTACTTTCCCGTTCTGTTGTAGAACACACCCTAGACCATGTCAGGAAGCATCGGTGAATATTACAAATCCTTCATTGCCAGAGGGTAGAACAAGGACAGGTGTTGACGTCAACTTTTGTTTAAGCTCTTGGAAGATAGAATCACAAGCAGATGACCAGATGAAATTCTCATCCTTCCGAGTAAGCTTAGTGAGAGGAAGTGCCACTTTGGAGAAATTCGGAATAAAACGATGATAATATCCGGCCAGACCTAAGAAACTCCAGATTTCAGAAGGATTATGAGGAGGTTGCCAATCAAGTACAATAGATACTTTAGCGGGATCAACAGATAGGTTACCCCCAGAAATGACATGTCCAAGAAACATGACTTTGTCAATCCAGAATTCACATTTAGAAAGCTTTCCATAGAATTTCTGGGCTCGAAGAATCTCAAGGACAGAACTCAAATGTTCTCGGTGTTTTTCCATAGAGTCAAAATAGATCAGAATATCATCAATGAAGACGACCACAAACTCATCAAGATATGGTTGGAAGACTTTGTTCATAAAGTTCATGAATACGCCAGGTGCGTTGGTCAACCCGAACGAAATCACCAGAAATTTGTAGTGCCCGTAACGAGTTCGAAAAGCAGTCTTGGATATATCTGAATCCTTGACCTTAAGTTGATGGTATCCAGAATGAATATCATTTTTTGAGAAAACTTTAAAGTACGAAGTTGATCAAAGAGGTCACCAATATGAGGGAGAGGATACTTGTTGTTAATGGTAGCTTGGTTCAACATGCGATAGTCAATATACATCTGTATTGAACCATCTTTCTTTTTAACAAAAAGGACAGGTGCACCCCAAGGGGAAACTCTAGGGTGGATAAAACCCTTATCAAGAAGCTCTTGTAATTGTTTCTTTAGCTCCATAAGCTCAGCAGGTGCCATCCTATACGGTGCCCTAGAAATCAGAGTGGTTCTAGGAAGAAGATCTATGGAGAACTCAATGTCTCTGTTTGGAGGCAGCCCAGGAAGCTCCTCTGGAAATACGTCAAGGAAATCATGTACCACCTCTAGTCTTTCTACAGGCCCATTGTCAGGCCTGGTCTCTGATACGAATGCGAGGAAGACTTTACATCCTTTAGATATGAGCTTTTTAGCTTTAAGAGAGGAAATCATTACATTATTACATAATCCGCTTCCCCAAGGGATCACTACAGGAGAGGAATGAGGTTGAGAGAGAACTGCCATCTTGTTTCTACAGTCAATATGGGCATGGTATGTGTATAGCCAATCCATACCAAGAATAATATCGAAGTCTTCCATAGTTAAGAGAATGAATTCAAAGGGTATATCATGATTTTCGAATTTTAGAGGGAGAACATCAGTTTTCTGTAATGTAGTAAATATTTTTTCACTAGGAGTTGACACATGCAGAATATATCCCAAGTCCCTTATATGTAAGTGCAACATTGAGGCCAGATTTCGAGAGATAAAAGTATTTGTGGATCCAGAGTCAAATAATGCTTTAACAGGATGTCCATTCAAGAAAACAATGCCTACACATGATAATTACATTTTAAATAATTGAAGGCATTGAACAAGATATTAGATATATGAAAAAGATTTAAGGTTACCTTCGACAAGCTAGTTTGGATTTGCCCTAGCCTCTTCTGCTGTTACTGCGAACACCCTAGCATTGTGGTGTCCCTAAGGGGGTGGAGCACCCGCTGGAGGTTTGCCAAGGATACACGCATTAGGACATTTGGTAAGGAAATATTCCTCCTTCTTGCAGTTGTAGCAGACCGGCTTGGTGTAGCGACAAGGCCCATCATGTCCTTGTCCACATGTCATGCATTTGTTGCGGTAATCCATCAACTTGCTATTCTTCAATCCTTTCTTCCCTGAACCTCCTCCTTTTCCTGATCCTTTATTATGGCCGGAGTGGAACTTCTCGAACTTCTCTTCCTCAGTGGTGGTAAACCCTAAATATCCCATGCTAGAAGGCTTCTGCAATCCTTGCTCCCTTTCCTGCTTAAGGGCCATGTCTAGGGCTTCATCAATGCTTCGGGGACGAGAGGCTATAAATAGGGTTTTCAAGTGTGCGGAGAGACAATCTACATAATTCTCAGTGAGGCGGTCCTCAGTCCGGATAGGGGCATAGCGTTCCAGAAGCCTAAACCTCTGGGTATAATCAGCCACGGAGAGACTGCCCTACCTAAGCTCCATGTACATCTTCTCTTTCCTCTTCCTCTCAGTTATGGGCATGAAACGGTCGGTGAAGAGGGTCTTGAAGGCTTCCCACCCCAAGTTGTCTACTTCCTCTCCTCGATTCCCACCATCATTCTCCCACAAGATCTTCGCCCCTCCCTTAAGCAAATGGGTGGTGAATTTTACCTTCTTTTCTTTGGGTACTTCTAGGGTACGAAAGGCATTCTCTATGGAAAGGACCCATGCCTCAGCCTTGTACATGACTTCGGGTTGGTCTTCCCCCCAAAAGCTATCAGGGTTGAGCTTAATGAAGTCTATCACCGTCACTTCCTTTTTCCTAGAGGAGCTAGGTTCAGGGGTTCCTTTTGTGGCGAGGGTTTCCATAAAATCTAGGAGGATTTTCTTCTGTTCCTCCCACCTTTCCTTGGCTGTGGCATCAGGATCAGGTACTTTGGAGGTTTCAGGCTCTTTTCTCTTCTTAGAGGATGATTCCTCTGAGGCCTTTGAGTTACGAGTTTTAGGTGGCATCCTGTAATTAATTTGAACATATTAGATTTATTATTTCAACAATTATTCTCGTCATTATTATTATCATCACATGATATTTCATTATTCTCCTTTATCAATTATTGATGTTCTTAATGTTTATGATTTAGGGAGGATATCCTAGAATCCTTATCAGTCGATCCTTAGGAATTTCTAAATAGAGAGACTCCTTCCTAACCTTATAACAGAGGTAAGAGGGAAAATTTTCCTATAGAAGGGATGAGAGGGAACATCTATAGATGAGAAGGTTCCTAAATTAAGGTAAGCCCAAGAATAGGGGACACTTAGGATATTGTCCAGGTAGACTTATATTTCCATAAAGGTAGCCTCGTGATTGCCAAGCTAGTGGCATGGATACTTTAGTCAGACCCATGGCATATGCTATCCTAGACAACTCAACCCTTCACATCCCTAACTCAAGGACTACCCTAGACTCAAAATAGGGTGAATGAAGTTCATGTGACTTGATGTGTGAACATTGGCTCTGATACCAACTGTGACGTCACCAAATTTCTATATACTTTCCATAGTGACATTCATAGATATGTGTGCACTCATATCTATAGATGTCAAAAGGGAAAATATAAGAAATTAAGGTAGTCAACTAAAAACAGAGATTGAGCCAAGATCAAATCCAAATCATCATATAATGCCACACGAACATTCATTCATAAGGATAAATAAAGTCATTACATATGGAGAGATGATATTGTTCTAGAGAAAAATAACTTGATTACATAGGATCTCAATCATCCTCAACATCAACTAGGAAAAGAAATAGACTAACATCTAGCAAGAAATGAGATAAGAGGAATAGATCTATCTCATATATCCTCCATGATTATTATTTGTGCCTTCAGGTACTTTGAGCATACATTTCACTTTGTTGTCAATTATTCCTTGCACCTAGAAAATACGAGAAACAAATACATCAACAAAGTTGGTACGTGGTAAAGGTTACACTAGTAAGGTTGCATAAAGGAAAATATTTGAATAAGAAGGAAAGCGAGATAAAACCATTTCTTAAGGTGAAAATCAAGTAAACACCCTCTTATTACGTTCATTTTGATGTGGTTGTACTACACCTATAGCACTTGACTTACATCCAGTGTGGGCAATTGAATATCATCATACATCAAACATGGTCCAAGAAATCATACATCCATGTTAGGTAACATACATCCACACCAAGCTATGTGCTCTAGTAGCTACAACCCATCATAATCATTTATGTTTCTCTTAAATTTGGCGAAGTATAACTCATACTAGTTCAACCAAGAAATCATATCCAAATATGAGCATTCAAGATATTAGATAGTATAGGTAACCAAAAATCTAGTCTTATACTGATAAGACCACATACCTGTTTGATTAAATTTGGGATCCAAGAGTCTAGAAGAACAACAAATAGATCACCCTGGAAGGAAAAATGAATACCTTATGTCATTTTGTATTGTCAACACCTCATATTGACTCATTAGAGTTGTTCTTTAATGTAGTTAGGTCGGATCAGAGTATTTTTATGGGTTGAGAGTGGGATTTGGAAATTGGTCATTCCATAAATCACAATATGAAGAGAGAGAATAAGGGTCATCCATGTGTCATTAATATGAGCCCATTATTGATCATTATCCTAGGGTTTCGATTTAGGGGGAAACAAGGTCAGATCTAATGCTAAAGAGCTTACTACAAGTATTTTCCTTTATTTTCATATTTATATTCCACTATTAAAGTCAAAAGAAATGACATAAAACAAGGTCATATAGAATATGTCTCGGTCTAGGGTTGAATTTTGGCACAGATGATAATTTATACAAGTTCTTCTCATTTTTCTGAGAACAGGGATATTTTTTGGGTATTTTTCGGACACTGGAGCTATTTATAAAGGTTTTTATAATACTAACCAATCAGGTAAAACTTAAAGGAATAAAAGAAAAATAAAAAAAGGAAAAAGGTGGTTGGCCTCGTGGATGAGAGGAGGGATTTGGCTCCGCGGATCCTCTCCTTAACCCATGAGGCAGCCTCGATCAACAGGGTCAAGGTTGGGAGTAAAGGACGTCAGTGCCCTCGGGGTTGAAGCATTTGTGTGTGACCACGCATGGTCAGAGTGGGGTTCTCATCCGGTTCGATTCGTCTATTGCTCGCTCCATGGTAGCAGCTAGCTGAGGCGAGGAATGGTGAAGGGGTGGGGTAGATAGGTGGGTGCTGAGTGTGTGAGCATGAGCAGGTTTCATTCACAGGATCTCCCTGAGTTCAATGAGCCCAAGAAGCTCGCCGGAGGTGAACTACAACTCCGATTATGATGGCAGGAGGCTCTATGAACCGAAATTGGGTTTTAAAGTGTTACCTGCCCTCCGGCTGGATTGAGGGGTCACAAAGCCACACGTGAGGTTCGTGAGACTCTGTGTCCACTCCCTGCTACTCGACGTGCCCTGGACCTCACCGGCGATGGCACTTCTGAGCTCAGCTATGGCTGCTAGTCGACCTGAGGTTCTAGACCTTCACGGCTCCAACCGGGGTTGCTGCTCGACTCGTCGGGATCCCATGAATGTGTAGCCCCAGCTGATTGAGAAATAAAGGCTCTGGAGGGAAGGAGAAGGGTCGGGACCAGGCAAGGTGAAGGTGCTCAAGGTCGGGGAGGAAGGGGAGCTCTCTGCGCAATCAGTGATGGGAGACGAATAAAGGAGGGTCGGAGAATCTATTGGAGGGGTTAAAAAGGTGTTTGGGAGGCTAGGCGATGAAGCCCTAAAACTAGCTACCACCACCTGGAATGGGGCGAGAATTCGAGTGTTCGTTCTCCATATTCCATGGATAAGGGGAGGTAAGTAGAGGGTTGTTAGGTTCATTTTTGAGAGTAGAAAGCTTCCTCCAAATATCTCATGGAGAGGGAACGAGATTTGAGCGCTAGAAATTTTGGACGAGTTGTTGTTCTATATGAGGTGAAGACCTGGTCTTGCGGGAGGTTGGGTATGACCCGAGGTCTGTTAGATCTCGTGCACTCCCTGATCAGCCGATCGGGTGGTCGTGGTTGATTCCTGATTTGTAAATCTGCCTCCACCCAAAAAAAGGGGTGTGTGACATATATATATATCAATTGGGAATCCGAAATTTAGGCCCTAAGGTCCAAAATGAAATGGAATATGCACCAAATAAAGTTGGTCATATCTCCAAATTGGTTGATCCAATTGCAACCAAATTTTAGGGGTAAATTTATAAGGTCGTCATGAAGTTGTGGTATAAGTTTGAGATCCAAATTCCAATATTTGATATGTTCATTTACTAAATGCACTAACACATTTATTTTATCATCATATCATACTAGGGTTTGAATTTTGTGACACATCTTTGTTCAATTGAGTGAGGAAAGCATAAGTGGGTATATTGGTAAACAAAATTGATAATAAAACTTTTAAGAGAGAGAAAAATTATAAAAAATCACTTTGTCACATAAGGTGTGGCGGATAAAAGAGGGGATCAAAAAGAATCAAGGGGGCTTATAAAATTGGTGAAAAGAATCAAAATGGAAGGTGATTGGAGTTGGAAAAGTGGAGTAGGTAGGGTATGGCACAAAGGGCTCTAGCGGGTGTATGGAGGAGGGAGATGACTTCTTGGCCATTAGATTAAAGGTTGAATCCATGATAGAAAGATCCAACGGTTGTCATCAATGATCCAACACATAAAGATAAACAATTGGTTCAATGCTTAGGACTTGAATTGCTAAAGTCAAGTGAAGGGAAAAGTGGGATGTGCCCAACTTTGGGCCCAAAAAGGCTTAAAAAACATTAAATCAACTATTTCAAGTGTATTTAGAGCAGATTTTGAAAGACCATAACTTCCTCATACGAAGTTTGATTTTGACAAAACAAAATGCATTGGAAAGATAATTGGATTCTCCACATAATAATATTAATATATGATAACAAAAAGACTCGATGGAATGGTTTCAATTTTTTATTACAAGTTGATGATACATAACAAGCATGCAACTTAGTTCAAAACTCAAATTACAATCATATGTGAATTCAAAGTGATGTTTCATCAAAATTGATTCATCAATTGAGAATAAAGTGACTTAAGGTCATTAAGGTGATGGTGAGGGATGTTTTTGAGTATAATGGAGTATCAACAGAGTCAACATGCACATAAATTGATTAATAAAAAATCTAGTTTATCACATATGTATTTTCTCTTATATGACCATCGGTTACTAATGTATCATATTTAAACACACACACACACACACACACAGATATATATATATATATATATATATATATATATATATATATATATATATATATATATATATATATATATATATATATATCTGTGTGTGTGTGTGTTGAAAACCCTTCACATATATCATGCATGCATGTGATATAAAGGATACCCAATCAAGGTCAATAAGTTGGTTTATCCAATTTACATGAGTTTCTTTTTCCCTTATTCCGATTTGGGGTCTACTCAGGTAGGGATATTATTTCACTCACACTATTCCCATTATCCATGATTAGGGTTTAGTATCTGTGTTAGGGACTGCACCTAGGGTTTTAGATGTACCTCAACCACTTTGGGTTTTCCTAAACAAACCCTAGGTCATCTGATGTTTACCCTTATAGGGAAACCTTGAAAACATTTTTCCCAACTATATAATTAGGTCAACATTAAATGTACACTAATTGGTGGAATATGTCTTAATCCTACTTATTCTCAAAACCTTAACTTGAGATGAGGAGTGAAATATATTTTATGGATTATTAGGCAAGGAGATGAAAAGTGGATGAAATTAGAGATGAGAAGACTTACGGAAATATTACTTCAGGCTAATCCTACGTTCTGGTCATGTAAGTATCATATTTCTTAAGAGAGTGTCCGTATACCAATTATGTGCAGAGGAAAATATTTCCATCCCCCAAGTTTGTGATCCTTTCTAGATACCATTACACTTAGGTTATTCCCTAATAATTTTTCTTACAATTACATATTATTTGAAATTATAAACAACTAATTATTATTTGAAAATCTTGAGCGGTGATACGAAATGTTAACAACCCCATTTTGGAGTGTCCCCCAATCAAGGTGGACCTTAAATTTGAGAGTCAATACCTAACTTTTATAGGAATCATAGACAACAAATAACAAATAGTAATCAATAATTTTCATGCATTTAACAAATATTGTTTACAAGATGTATAATGGGGCTTCTCTAAGGAGTTAGATGAATTTTGAAAGGAAACTATATATATGAGAATATATATACTAAAGGTATCTAGATAATCCCGCAATGATCTTTTCATGTTTTATTTTGGTGCATGATTCTTGATATACATGTCTTCCAACAATGGATGTAGATTAACGTAAAATGCCAGCAAACAAATACAGAAATCAATACATCACTATATTGAGCATGTGGTTCAACCAAAATGTGTGCAACTATAGTATAAACATATAATATATACAACAAAATATTTGCATATATGAACATATATTACATATTCTAACCATTCTTGGTATGCTATCTCAAGTGTAATCACGGTCCACCATTGAACTTATGTGTTTTACCCCTTTAATGTGTGTAACTTAGGGTACATGATATGTAATTTACTTTAAGTGATACTCATATTGGTGTTATAGTTGAATGGAAATAAACAAGCATCCAACAATTATTTCATCAAATCAATATTTTGGAAATCATTCAGAAAACCAACAAGAGTCAATATTGTTGGTACTGATAATTAACCACATACCTCAAATGGAGTAATCGTGCAATTTTATCCATGCATCCAATCTTCCAAGTATATTAAACAAATCCAAAATCAACCAACATTATCTATACCCTAAAGTGTCCCAATCATATTATTTAGATTAAACCTATCTTAGATCCTAATCTAAGGTTGAAGGTGATCTTCAGTTTCAAATAGTAATAAGGGTCACAATCCCTAATTCCATCATATCTTGAGTCTTATGGTTTGTGAACTAGAATTGCATATTAGGTATAACCCTAACTCATAGATTGACCATATTAGGTTATTATGAACACCTAGATAATAGCAAGACATACACATTGTCTTTTACAAAACCCTAATCATCTCATTTCTGATTTAGAAACCCTAAAGACCATGATTATCATTCTAAACCCATATCACAATCTCATTATTATTTGAAAATGTCAAATAATATGTCATGGTATGCATATTAAAGACTTCAACATTCAACTTAGAAAAACTAGGTTCTAAATTTATGAGCCAATTTGTACCAATGCACTAACTATACTTTCAAACCATGTTCATAATCATGCCTCAATTATATTTTATTTAGATTCCACTTCTAATCAAAATGATATATAATATCATGACCATATGACCTGTCAATACTTTTAAAGATCTTTTTCTAATTGAACTAATATTATCCAATGGAGACATGCCACATAAACAAGGATAACCCTTATCTTTTTCACCCGTGCCATGCATTTAACTAGATATAAAGACAATAGTGCCCATGAGAAGAGACATGAATGTCTTGTGGATTAAGGGCACCAATGTCAATCCTTGAGGCAGATCATTCTCCCTGCCATATTTTTTTAGCAACATCATTCATGATCATGTAGAAGGTTGACTTTGGGCTCTTTTCATTGAACCTCATGATTGACTATTTGGGCAGCTTCAAG